>BLSH010277349.1:538348-554272 GCA_018402905.1 Glandirana rugosa
TTTTTTACCATTGTGACGTGACAAGACCACTGTTATACATTTTGTATACCTTTGTTAAACTCTTTTTAACGCGAATTAATGACGGTGTGGTCAGAATAACAGGGACTGATCAGGGACAATAAGACTGGTGTGGCAGTAATTAAGCGCAATTTTTCTCAAATTGTTTCCATATGTTTTACATATTGTCACCAGAACAGTGCAGTGTTACCATTTTTTTTACAATTTGATTATTACAGTGATGAACACTGTAATAAGCAATCTGTAACACTGTTCAAAGGTTTCATTCATGAAACCTTGTTTACTACTGTGATGCTGTCATTGGTCACAGCTATCATATGGTACAGAGCCACTGTGATTGGCCCTGGTACCATGTGATTGATGTCCCCAATCACAGAGCTCACACAGTAGTAAACAATGACATCATAGTTTTTTTACTGTGACTATAATCTCTGTGATTGGTCACAGTGATCACATGGTACCAGGGACATGCACACTAGCGGCCGATGTGGAAGGACATATGGGTAAGGCGCTGCTCCTACCATGACATTTTTATACATGGGCTGGATGGGAGACAGTTAATGAGGACACCTGTTTTCGAGACAATTTCCCTAGTGGGAAGTTCCACTCTCTATAGAAAGATTTCCTCTGGATTCCAGCTGTCACTTTCTGACAGGTAGTGGAAGAAATATCTCCCCAACAGGACACATACTTCATAAAAAGACGGGGTGCTAACCAATCTGTTCTGTATCTAAAACAAAAAATACATATTTTGACTTAGATACACTTTTAGAGAAAATTAGGCCAACACCTTATCCCATGCAAGATTCAGGTTTTCATATACATGATCATTTGCTGGTTGTTTTTTTCTGTTTCTGTTGCATAGTGATAAATGAACAGATTAGGTCTAGTGTGTCATGGAATTTGGTTATTCAGAGACCACCTTCACTTGATTCTCATGAGTGTTAGGAGCTGCTAACCAACAAACATTTCAATGATTCTGCTAGTTTCTGTTACATGAACTCTCTTAAGCCCCTTTCACACAGGCTTTCCGATCAGGTCCGCCTGTCAGTTTTTCAGGCGGACCTGATCGGACACTCCATTCAGCCTTATTAGGTGGCGGATGTCAGCGGGGACATGTCCGCTGACATCCACTGCTATCCGATCCTGTCCTGTTCATGAAATGCAGATGAATGGGGACCCAATTTTCCATATGTCTGGAGAATCGGATCGGATGGGATCGGATGAAAATGGACAATTGCTCCGTTTTCATCCGATCTCCCCACAGAGGAGAGCGTGGCACTGACAGGTCCATCTCAGCACAGTGAGCAGAGACGGACCTGTCATCTGCTTGTTCAGTGGGGATCAGTGGAGCAATCCCCCTCTGAGCAAAGCGGAGTCGGTCAGGCGGATCACCCATGTGAAAGAGCCAGCCGAGTTAGACACAGATCAATGAAAGTGGCTTTAATAGCTATAGAATATTGTATGTTGCTAAACAGGGAGGTCAGCTAAAGGCACACTACAGTCAATATTGACAATTAAACATTGAAAGGACTAAAGGGAGCACAGCTTACCTTCTAATTCAGATTTTGTTCACACTTAGTGCTCACAGCAGGGGTTCGGCGAGTCTCTGTTCTCAGTTTCAGGGACGAATCAGGCCCAAACTTTTGCGTGAATTCGGACATGAAACAGAGCCAAAGACGCACACGACCCTTGTGCAATCCGCTCCATGGCCATCACAGAGATGTGTGAACTGGCTCTCCTGTCATGCCAATTGGATACGGGAAACCCACATCCAATTCGTACTAGTGTGAACCCAGCCTAAATCAGGTTTTTATTCTCCCTTTTGCTACTAAGTTGATGATCTAAAAAAACCTGCTTGTGATGTAGAGGAGAAATTCTCAAGCACCTTCATCACAAGCTCCTTTATGTCCATCAAATAAGGATTGCCTAATCTAAAAAAAAGAACGATAATAAACAGTAATTAGAAATTCCTCTCAACTGTCAATTAGATTTAAGCAAGCTTTGGAAAATGATTAGCATACAGGGAGAAAGGAAACTAAGCAATGCAGGCCTCAAGATATACACTTGCATTGCCCATGTGTGGTACTCTCTAGGTTATGGTTGCAATGAATTACCAGCAACTCATATTATACTGAGCCTCAGTGTGAAAGGGGTTTTAAGGATGTAGAAAACTTGCTTTCTTCACTTAGATTTTAGATAACAAGATAAAAGCCAAAACCTGTTTTAAACATTTATTATTTCTAGTGTTACTTTGTCTTGGGTGTGCACATGAATACAACACAGGAACTTAAAAGATGCAAAAAAATGTCCTTGAATGTGGAAATTTTTATTTTTAGTTTCACTTGTTTATTGTGCATATTTTAAGGGTGTTTAAGTTTTAGATGACTATAACATTTTACCTTTTTTCTCTGCTAAACTTTCAAGCCCAGTACTGTAGTTAAATTTTCTCTCTTCCTCTGTCAATGAATAAAAGCATCATTTTAGTCTGTTCAAACTAATACAAGATCTATTTTATTTTTAGAAGCAAAATGAACAAGAAAATAATTACAGCACCTTTCTCTCCACTAGAAGCATAATACTTCTTTCTACTCTGGTGATCAATAAGAAAATGCTTCTCATGATTCATTTTTTTAAGCTCGATACAAGACGCAATTTGCTTGACAATTATGAACGATCTTTTATCTAGCACAGCTCGGCGAGTCCTGCAATTATGTATTATTGCTTTGCGTCTCAGCTGGGCACTGATTGGCTCAGCTGCCATTTTTTTTTCTTTGTATCTCTGAAGACACTGATTTTGCTGATCAATTTGGTCGTGTTGTGGTAGCTGTAATCAAAGTTGGATAGAAGACTGGTAAGGAGTTCAGAATCGTCTCCGGGAAGTTTCCAAGTAATTACACTTGTTTTTTATCGATTGATAAACATCTATAAACTCATTTGTAGGGAAAGATTTAGTGGATTGTAGGGTTATTAGTTGAGCAACACCCACATATAATAAATTTTCAGATTAAAAAAATGAGAAAAAAAATTGTTTTGTGCAAGAACAAAAGCTTAAATGTGCTTACAACACAGTATATGCTGTAAACCAGTGGTTCTCAACTCCGGTCCTCGGGACCCACTAACAGGTCAGGTTTGCAGGATAACTGAAATGCTTCACAGGTGATATCATTTGTTGCTCAGTGATTGCAGTATTCTAGTCTGCATCTCCCCAAGGTAATACTTAAAATCTGGCCTGTTGGTGGGTCCTGAGGACTGGAGTTGAGAACCACTGCTGTAAACCATCACAATTCATATTGTGTATATGTGTAGGAATTTCAAAAAAGTACATAAGTCTGGAGATTAGCCCAAATTTCTGCAATTAGATACATTTAAAGGTAATGTGGAAACTGTGCAAAAATTCCTTCTAGGGATGGTTACAGTGGAGTAAAAACATGGCCTGACTAAGGAAGTCCCAAAGAGAGTGGCCCTGTGAGGATCACAATAATACACTGAACTGCTGCAATGTGCTTACTTACTACTACTGGTGCCACTAGAAGCAGTGCATTTTTTTTTTTGGTTTAGTATCTTTGTATGAGCAATCTTTATATCATATATCTCTCCTCCAAATAGGGTTACCACGTCATCCCTTTAATCCAGGACACATATGGATTACACAGGTTTTGTGGCTAATTGAATGCAGATAAGGCACCAAGTGAGTTTAATTACCGCCTTAATCAGCCACAGAACCTGTGTAATTCATATGTGTCCTGGATTAAAGGGATGATGTGGCAACCCTACCTCCAAATCACCACTGAAGGAAGATCATTTTTGCTTTAGTGACTGTAGGTAACACTAGCTAAAATAAAGCTAGAGCTTGCTGCCCAGACTGGGAAAAAATAGGATGAGTGGCAGGGGGTGTTTGCCCTACACACTAGCCCTAAAAGGATATGTTAGACAGGTTACAATAATTGAAAATTCTTCACCTTTCATTTGATAACAATGGGACCTGTAGTTGGTGATTACAGCACCTGGCAAAGGAAAGTCTTCCAGCACAGATTCCCTTAGTGGATCTGAGATGTAATACATCCAGATGACAACAGCAGCACCAAAATTTGTAAATCTGTGCATATCATGAAAGGATTATATATATATGCATTTGCTCCTCCAACTAAAAATGATCAGTTTTTCTCTGACTCCAATATATTTTCTGCTAAATAGGAAAACAGAGACTGTGCTTCAGGATAAAAAGCTTTAAAGGATCAGTTCACTTTTGGAACTTACACCCATATTTTGAGTGGTGCATGTAACATGTTCCAGCTCCTGCCTCCTCTTCCCCCTCCCTGTGACAGCAGACAGAGTCTCCCCTCCCAGTAACCGCTGTCACTTTTCAAAAACAGTCAGGCTGTGTGGGGCTCAGCCCACACAGCCACATCATTAATTCACAAATTCCTACAGGTACCATCTACCAGCCCAGCAGATGGAATTGTAGTTTCAAAGAGCTACGGGGGCTCTGATGAACACTGGCCCTGCACGCGGGGGTACCTTTTGTGCAGAGCGCGATCATCAATGTCCAGGACCAGGCAAAGACTGTGGTCATGTGAACATTCAAACATTAAGATAGTTCCCCGACTTAGAAAATCCTTAACACTATATGCAGTAAAAATGCGGAGTTCTTCTGAAAAGTGCTGTCCCATGTCACTACATACTGTAACTTTATTAGATGCTGCATTAGGAGGGACGTGCTGAGCCTGTGCCAACTCCACCAGCCCAGCGTGCCTGTTACCTCACTCCCAGAAACAGAATGGGGTTCCGTCAAGCACAAAGGGAGGACTCAAAAGTTGGAGGTTGGAGGGTGGATGTCATTAAAAAAACTAAATAGGCTCTCATAGGTATCATCCCATATTCAATAAACACATTAGCATTTAGCAACACTATACAAAACAGGACTTTAAGTATGCCTTAAGAGAGCCAACACACAAACCGGTATAAAAATTAGACATGTGCAATTAGTTTAGTTCCTAATCGAAATGCAGACACATTTTTAATTATTTGGAATTCAGATGCATCCAAATTACCAAATTACAATAGTAACGATTTTAAACAAATCCAAAATAACAATTTGCTTCAAAAAATGTATGCCGAAATTCCATTTGAATGGAATTCAAATTGAATTCAAATGGAATTCGAAAAGAAATTCAAATCTAATTCGAAAACAAGTCGAACCGAATTCGGAAACAAATTCGAAACAAATTTGATTTTTTTTTTAAATAGAATATAAAATAACAAAGTAATATAATAAAAATAAAACAGTAAAGGATAGAATATAATTAAATAGAATAAAATAAAATTAATCAATTGACCTTCTTCCGAAATTCAAATTTCGAATAGTATAAATTTGAATTCAATAGATTGGAAAATAATCCAAAACAATGAAAACCAAAGAAAAGAATAGACTAGAAAAGAGAATAGAATAGAAAAGCAATATAATAGAAAATAAATAGAGAACACAGTCTACTGAAATTTGAATTTCAAATAGAATAAAATAGATTAGAAGAGATTAGATTGAATAATATATAACAATCTTCCGAAAGTCGAATTTTGAATAGAATGAGTTCCTATTTCGAATACACTGAATTTATATTGAAATAGAAAAGATCATTATAGAATGTAAAACAATAGAAAAGAATAGAATAAAAAATAAGAGAATAGGACAGGAAATAAGAGAATAGAAAAACAATAGAACAGAATAAATTAAAATATAATAATATATACTATCTTTCGAAATTCAAATAGAATGACTAAAATAATAGAAACGATTTTAATAGAATAGAAAATAATAGAATGAATTCATATTTCAATAGAAACGTTTAGAATAGAAGAGAAAAAAAGAATAGAATAGAAAAAAACAAGGGAAAAGAAAATGAAAGAGAATAAAATACAAAGACTATAATATATAACAATCTTGCAAAAAGTAGAATTTTCGGAAAATGGTTAAATGAATGTACGCATATATGTGTGTGTGTGTGTGTGTGTGTGTGTATCTATTCTTTTCTATTATTTGTATTCATTCTATTTAAAATTCAAATTTTGGTAGATAGTATATATTCTATTTTAATCTATGCTGTTCTATTGCTTTTCTATTCTTTTCTATCTTATTCTCTTATTTTATATTATATTCTTTCTATTATTTTCTATACTATTACAATCTTATTCAAATTCAGTCTATTGGAAATAGGAATTCATTCTATTCAAATTTTTAATTTCGGAAGATAGTATATATTATTCTATGTTAATCTATTCTGTTCTATTGTCTTTCTATTCTCTTATTTTTTATCTTATTCTCGAATTTTCTATTCTAATCCTTTCTTCTATTTTTTATTCTATTATAATCTTTCTATTCAAATTCAGTCTATTCAAAATTGGAATTCATTGTATTTGAAATTCAAACTCTGAAGATTGCTTTATTATAGTCTTTGTATTTTATTTGCTTTATTTTTTTCCCTTGTTTTTTCTATTCTATTCTATTCTATTCTATTCTTTCTTTTCTCTCTTGTTCTAAATTTTTCTATTGAAATTAAAATTTGAACTTGAATTTTGGAAAATGGATATATCATTTATATATATTATTCTATTCTGTTCTACTGATACAAATAAGTGCAGCGCTAAATATTATAAATCATACAATCAGATCAAATGAAAGTATAAAGAAAATCAATCAATAATAAAAAATTCCAGTAAAAAGAAAAATGCTTCTGTGCAAAACATAATTTATGTGCATACAGTCAATAAATACTGAATAGGGTGCTTTCGTGCGTAAAAATTCATAAGGTGCACCAATATGCTGTATACGTGAGTGCCTTCAATAAAACAAACTTCCACCAATGTGATATCCGTCACCAGTAAAGATGGGGGCTTACCAGAAAGCAGATCATAATACGCTTTGAAGTGATATAAATCACTAGGCAAAGGAACGGGTCACGGCCATCTGAAGTCAGAAGATCTCAGCATTCCTCCCTCATAGACAGGACAATCTCGGTCAGCTGCTTCTCCACTTTAGGATGAAATATTCCAGATCCCAGAGTTGCACCAAAAAGGGAGACCACACATAGTGTAGTATGTCTCAATCAATTTAATGTAGAAAAAGTGCAATAAAATATACTTGGATCTAGCGCCTTATAAAGAGAAATCGTCCTTCACAGTTTGTATTGCAATTGCGCTTGCGCAGCAGTGTGTGGACGTGGCGTCCCGATGGCCACTTCATTAGAGAATAACATCCTCAGGGGTAAGCCCACACAATCAAAGCCACGCTATAAATGGAAAGCTTCAGGTTAGGAGAGAGTCTTACAGATTACCATAGGTGGAAGATACATCACTCCTAATTGGGCAATCCAAATCATATGACCCACAAAGAAAGGGAAACTAATCCCACAGTTAAGGAGGGCCTAATTGATGACACATTACTAAGCGCCCATACTCTAGGGATGAGCCGAACACCCCCCCCCCCCCGGTTCAGTTCGCACCAGAACATGCGAACGGACAAAAAGTTCAGGGCAAACATCCGAACACCATTAAAGTCTATGGGACGCGAACATGAAAAATCAAAAGTGCTAATTTTAAAGGCTTGTATGCAATGTCATTGCCCTAAAAAGTGTATGGGGTCCCAGTTCCTGCCCTAAGGGACATGTATCAATGAAAAAAAAAACATTTTAAATCAATCATTTTTTCAGGAGCAGTGATTTTAATAATGCTTATAGTGAAAAGAAAATGAAAAATTCCTTTAAATATTGTGCCTGGGGGGTGTCCTTAGTCGGTGTGTAAAAGGACGCATCTCTGTGAGGTGTAGAACATAGCCAGAGCAAAATTACATTTCCATAGGAAAAACTGTCATTTAAATCGTGGCTGTAATGTATTGCCGGTTCCGGGCAATATACAAAAAAATTGCTGAAAAAAAGTGCGTGGGGTTCCCCCCAAGTCCAAACCAGGTTCTTCAGGTCCGGTTTGGATATTAAGGGGAACCCCGTGCCAAATTTAGAAAAATAAAATTGACGTGGGGATCCCCCTAAAATCCAAACCAGACTCTTATCTGAGCATGCAGCCCTGACCGGTTAGCTTGCCCCCCCTCCTGAACCGTACCAGGCTACATGCCCTCAACATGGGGAGTATGGGTACTTTGGGGGAGGGGAGGCTCTGCCCCCACCTCAAAACACCTTGTCCCCATGTTGATGGGGACAAAAGCCTCTTCCCCACAAGCCTGGCCGGTGCTTGTGGGGGTCTGCGGGTGGGGGGCTTATCGGAATCTGGAAGCCCCTTTTAATAAGGAGTGTAGTGTAAAAAAAAAAACATTAGGCAGTTTTTGACAAGTCCTTTATTTTGTATTATAGCTCTTTTCTGCTTTCTTCTTTCTTCTTTCTTTCGCCATCTTCTCCTGGCCCGGTCCTTTTTTTGGTCTTCTGCTTCTTCTTTTAGTATCCTTGCTTCCTCTCTTCATCTTCAATCTTCAATTTTCACCTTTATCTTCATCTTTTTTCTTCTTTCCCCGCCGCCGCACTCTCCACTGCTGCAGTGCGTGCCTGTGCATCTCCCCGAATGGGCGGTCTTCACAATGACAGTTCTTTTATAAGAAGGGGTAGGGCCACCTGTGATGTATATGAGTGACCCGCCCCCCTCTGACATCACATGACGTCAGAAGGGAGCTGCTTCACTCAGTTACGTCACTGGATGGTCCCGCCCTTCTTATAAAAGTACTGTCATCGTGAAGACCGTCCATTCGGCAAGACGCGCAAAGGCCGGACTGCAGCAGCGAAGAGAGCGGCGACGGGGAAAGAAGAAAGAAGATGAAGATTGAAGATGAAGAGAGGAAGCAAGAAGACTAAAAGAAGAAGAAGAAGACCAGAAGAAGGAGCGGGCCAGGAGAAGATGGAGGAAGAAAGAAGAAAGAAGAGCTATAATACAAAATAAAGTACGTGTAAAAAACTGCCTATTGTTTTTTTTTACACTACACTCCTTTATTGGTGAATGGGTAGGGGTACAAAGTACCCCAAACCTATTCATATGGGGCGGTCGGGATCTGGGGGCCCCCTTATTAAAGGGGGCTTCCAGATTCTGATAAGCCCCCTGCTCGCAGACCCCCACAACCACCACCCAGGGTTGTGAGAATGAGGCCCTTCTCCCCATCAACATGGGGACAAGGTGCTTTGGGGGGACCTCAAAGCATCCTCCCCATGTTGAGGGCATGTGGCCTGGTATGGTTCAGAGGGGGGCTCTCGCTCGTCCCCACCCCCTCCTGCCATGCCAGGGCTGCGTGCTTGGATAAGGGTCTGGTTTGGATTTTGGGGGGACCCACGCCATTTTTTTTTATTTGGCGCGAGGTCCCTTAAAATCCATATCAGACCTGAAGGGCCTGGTTTGGATTTTGGGGGGACCTCACGTCATTTTTTTTTTACTTTTGGTACGGGGTTCCCCTTAAATTCCATACCAGACCTGAAGGGCCTGGTTTGGATTTTGGTTGGAGACGCACGTCTTTTTTTTTGCATTTTTGCGCGGGCCATGCTGTTGTAAATTACTTTAAAAATTATGATAAAATCCCCCAGTCCAACAGGTGGTCAAAAATTGGACCTTGTGTGTTGGCGGTGCCAGAGGACTGTAACCCCTTGCAGTTAGTGTTGTTGGACGGAGGAACTGGGCCTGAAGTTGTCAATTCATTTTCAAATTGTGACGAAAGCCACCAGTCAAACAGGTGGCCAAAAATTGGACCTTGTGTGTTGGCGGTGCCAGAACACTGTAACCCCTTGCAATTACTCTTGTTGGACGGAGGAACTGGGCCTGAAGTTGTCAATTAGTTTTCAAATTGTGACGAAAGCCACCAATCAAACAGGTGGCCAAAAATTGGGCCTTGTGTGTTGGCGGTGCCAGAGCACTGTAACCCCTTGCAGTTAGTTTTGTTGGACGGAGGAACTGGGCCTGAAGTTGTCAATTAGTTTAAAAATTGTTATGGCATGCCCCTGTAAATCAGGTGCAGAAAAATTGGGCCTTGGGGGTTGGTGGTGCCCTAAATACAACATATAGTTCTAGATTATGGACAAGAGGAATAGGAGCAGTGGCAGTCTTCAAGGGATCCCAGATCCCTAGCAAATTTAATCAGTTGCATCAGCATTGGGGGCTTGATAGCTGCTGATCCAGGACTGATCCATTTTTATAAATGTGAGCCTATTAACTGAGTCTGTGGACAGGCGCACTCTTTGATCGGTTACGAACCCTCCAGCAGCACTAAATGTCCATTCAGAGAGTATGCTGGATGCAGGACAGGCCAGTAGCTCAATTGCATATTGAGCAAGTTCCGGCCAGTGATCCATCCTCAAGACCCAGTAACTAAGTGGATGCTCATTTGGAAAGGTCTCCAAGTCTGATCTTGCCCCTATATATTCCTGCACCATATAATGCAGACGCTGAGGATGGTTGCTTGAACCTATCAGGCCTGGGTGCTGAGGACTGAAAATTTTTTTAAAGGCATTGCTCAGCCGGCCACCTTCTCCTCCACTCTGCCTCTGAACGACCGGAGCATCAGAAACACATTGTCCAGGGCCAGCAGCAGGACATGGTAAACTCCCAGGATCTGGAAAGGCATTGCGCAAACTTTTCTTCAAGGTATCCTGAAGATGTTTCATCCTCTGCAGCCTCATCGCAGGCAGGATGAGTTCTGCAACTTTACCCTTGTAATGTGGATCAAGAATGGTTGCCAGCCAGTAATGATCCCTCTCCTTGATACCACGATTCCTAGGGTCTTTTCGCAGGCTTTTCAGAATCAGAGAGCCCATGCCCAAGTTTGAGGAGGCATGAGTGTCCTCTGGGTCACTGAGGATGACATTATCAGGAACTCCCTCCTCCCAGCCACGTACAACTCCTTGGGTTTCTGGGGCCTGAAAGCCCTCTGAGGAGGTGAATTGAGAGGAGCTCTATCACTTCATCATATGGAGCGTTCACACTTACACTGCCCAGGTAGGCAGGGTCCTCAGCACTTCCGGATCCCACACTTCCTTTGTCCTTTGTTTGCACATGATAATCCTAGAGTTTGGGATTGTGACACACCTGGATGAGTGATTCAGAATATTTATAAAATAACTTTTCCTTTTTATGCATTTACATTTTTTATTTTTTTTTTTGCTTTTAAGCTTTTTTTTTTTTTTTTTCCATTTTTTTAATCAAAAAAGGCTTACATAGTATTGCATAAATCAGTATTTTACATTTTAAGAAAGCGAGGTAATAAAACAGAGGTTAACACTGCTCAAAATTATTACTGCTATGGCAAGCAAAAAAAGTATTATGGTTAATTTACCTTAAGGTGGCAACTTTCACATATTTTAAAGAAAGTTGTGCGTCAGCTAAACACAGTTTTATGTTTCAGTTGATATTCATTGTAGTGTTCAGTATCAATTCCTTGCTGGGGTGGTGGTTATTATTCTGAAGGTGTGGTGGCTGGCTATTTTATGGACTGTAAACTCCATCAGCCTCTGTCCGGTTTTTATTGGTGGCTGAGTGGACATTGGGAAAATGTCCCTCCACACCTCTTTTAGTAAAGGGAAAGCTCCCAAAACAGGGTGACTTCAAAGATTATTTTTAGAGTAGAGAAGCATTTTAACTTGTTTTTATTGCTGTCCATGTCTCCCTTTCCTGCTGCCAGACACTTTCTGGGTTTTTAAAGGAAGTGAGAAAATAAATGGTTTCAAAAACATTTCTAAACCCCAAAATACCAGTTAAACATTGTGCAGCTTACCAGTCCACTGATGAAACTGCCTTATTTAATTTTCTTTCTGGGTTTTTCTCTTATGTATTACCTGGTAATGATTTAAAACGTCTGCCTTTGTTCATCTCCCATTACATTGTGAGTTGATGGGACTAGTACAGGTAGTCCCTGAGTTACAAACATTTGACTTGCATACGACTCGTACTTGAGAACAGAGGCATCGTGACATCACGCTGGTCCTGGAAACCGCCGGACAGCCATCTTGCTGCTCACCGCATGTTGCCACCTACTGTCCGGTGGACCTGTCAGCAATCCCACATGACTGGCATTTACATTTTTTATGCATTTATATTTGTTATTGGTAACTTGTATAGATATGAGCGTATTATATAATATATATACATATTAATTTTTTTTTGTCCCTGGGTGTTCCTGTGTACCCACCCAAATAAATAAATGAATTGATAAATTAGTCAATTGAATGATTGTTAATTGGCCAATTGGCAAATTGATTGAACCACCAGTCATTGTCAGTCATTTTTTCAAATATATTGCTCGGTCTGGCAGTCCAGATTAGCACAGCTCTGAGGAAGGGGGTGCACCCCCGAAATGCGTCATCTGTTAACCCATCTTGTGCTTTGATTTTATCTTGTATCAACTTTTTATGGCTCTGTGACACCATTTTTGTGAGTATTCACTTTTAACTTTTTATGTTCCATTAAATCATTTATGGTAATGTACTAGGTGTGTGCGTCTTCCTTTTGTTTTGTTTTTTAGGACCAAGAAATAATAGCTCTAAGGTTGGTTGCATAAAACAATTTGGTAATATCGGGAGCGTCAAGACCACTTCTGAGGCGTGGAGCAAAAACTACAGAGCCAGCTATGCGGTGAGCCTTATTATGCCAAATGAAGTTGAGAAATAGGCGAAGTAAGGTCTTAAGCTGTTTCATGGGATGGGAATCAACAAGGTTTCAAAGAGATATAAAAGCCTTGGTAAAACGGACATCTTGAGCAAGTTTATTCGCCCAAGAAGAGATATAGGGTGTGTATCCCACTGTTTTAGGAGGTGAGATATGTCTTTAAAAAGGGGGGGTAATTGGCCTGGTATAGGGAGTGATATGAGGGGGTCAGATGAATCCCCAAGTATTTAATAGACTGGGAGCACCAATGGTATGAGACGTTTTGTTGTAGAGTAATGAGGTCGGGGGGGGGGATCTGTATAGGAAGTGCTTCCATTTTGCTGGTGTTGATCTTATAGCCTGAAAGTGAGCTAAAGGTTGATAGGAGTTTGTGATGGTTTGGGAGTGAAGTATGGAGTCTAGTCAGTGTCAGGAGAATATCATCTGCAAAGAGAGATAAATTATATTCATTTTGTCGCAATGAAACCCCCCAAATGTCTAGGTGGGACTGAATGGCTTCTGCCAAGGGTTCCAGGCATAAAATGGTGAGGTGATAGGGGACATCCCTGTCTGTTTCCATTGCTCAGGGGGAATGATAGTGACAAAAAAGAGGATAACTGCACTTGGGATCAGGTCTGTGAGTATAGAGTTTGGAGTGCTGATATGAAAGGACCTGAAAGTCCATATCTAGTAAGGGTAGCAAATAAAAAGGGCCAGCTAAGCCTATCAAAGGCCTTCTGGTCATCCAAACTTAAAACTATAGCTGGGCGGGAGGTCCTGTTGAGTAGATCTATGAGATAGATTGTGTCTCATATTGTCACCTGCATGTCTGGTCGGTACAAAGCCCACTTGGTCTTTATGAATGAGCTTGGGTATGAATTGGATAAGTCTGTTGGCCAAAATTTTTGGAAAATATAATAGTCTGAATTAAGTAGGGCGATGGGTCGGTATTTTTCAGGAAGGGACGGATCTTTTCCGGGCTTCGGGATCACGGTAATGTGAGCATGGAGAAACTGGGAATGAGGAATAATGCTTTTCATTAAGTAGGTGAATAGGGGCAATAGATAGGGGTTTACGATTGGGAGGAAGGTCTTGTAATAGGAATAGGGCAGTCCATCTGGGCCCAGGGATTTGTGGTTTGGAAGATTTTTTTACAACTTCTGCTATTTCTTCAAGAGTGATTTGGGCATTTAAGGTGGTGAGGTGCGACGGGGATAGTTTAGGTAGGTGAAGAGTAGCTAAGAAGGAGTCAAATTTTTCTTGTGAAAAGTGGTAGTTTAGTTCCGAATGCAGGCAATTGTATAATTTGTGGTAGAATTCCCCAAATACTTTTGTCATGGTGTGAGGGCAGTGGGTGGGGAGACCATTGGGTTGGATGACAAAGTCTGGAGCTGAGTGGAATGGACAGGGTTTTAATTTGTTCACAAGCATCCTGTGAGGCTTGTTTGAGAATTCATAGAATCTCTGCTTAGTCCATAGTAAAGATTTTGCTATTTTGGACATGTCTAGGGAAGTGAGTTGGTTACGGAGGGAGGTAACTGTGCAAAGGCGAGACAATGTAGGGGAAGAGAGCAATAATTCTTCAGCCTTATGTAATTTAGCTAGGATCGTGAATCGTTGGAGAGCCGTCTCTTTTTTTAAACGGGCGCCCGTCGAGATACATTGTCCCCGAAAGAACGCCTTGTGGGATTCCCACAAAGCGGAGGCCCCTGAGCCTTCATTTAGTTGAAAACATTTGTTTAGGGTTTTGGATAGTTGGTCCCTAACGTGGAGAAATGTTTCATTGAGGCACCAATGACATGTCCTGGGGGTAGTAGACTGAAATGAAATGTCTTGTTGGACAGAGGAATGGTCAGACCAGGAAAAGGGATTTGTTTCTGAGGCTTCAACAGAGGTCAATAGAGGGGGAGAAATAAAGAAATGGTCCAGCCTAGAATATAGCTTGTGAGAGGGAGAATAGAAAGTAAATTGCCTATGTGTGGGGTGCTTAACTCTCTGTATGTCTAGAAGTTTGTGCTTACGTATAAGTCTACAGATTGCGGTGAATAGGCAATTCACTTTAGCTGTGGTAGTAGAGGGCAACAGTACCCGCCTATCTTTGCCGGGTGACATTGTCATGTTGAAATCTCCACCTATGATCATAAGTAGAGCTGAGCGAACCTGAACTGTAAAGTTTGGGTTCGTACCGGACTTTAGGGTGTCCGTGTCCCGAACCCGGACATTTGAGAAAAAGTCCAGGTTCGGGGTTCGGGGGTTTTTTTGCGCCTTTTGAATAGCTGCAGGGCAGTCAATCAACAAGCGTTTCACTCGTTTGCCCTTAGAAGCCATCACAGCCATACCTACTAATGGCATTGCTGTGATTGGCCAGTGCATCATGTGACCCAGCCTCTATATAAGCTGGAGTCACGTAGTGCTGCATGTCACATCATCTCATACTAGTATAGGGAGATGATCCTGCTGCTACTGTGAGGGACAGATTAGCTTTCGAAAATCATCTCATACTAGTATAGGGAGAGGATGCTGCTGCTAGTGTGAGGGACAGATTAGCTTTAGAAAATCTGTTAAAAACAGCGATTTATTGGTGGGTAGGTGCTAGAGGAGATTTTTGTTTGCTAAGCAAAATGCCTCATTTAAAACCTAAGCAATTTTTCTGTTTGTTAGGTTGGCGTTTGCACCCATTTTTACAAGTGCAGTGCACTTGCAACTGCTTGTGTGTCAGGGACACTACTTTAATCGTGTTCTGTTAGTTCAGTTGGCAACATTTTGGCATATTTAAATACTGCTTTTACATTGCAGTTAGAGACATTTTTTTTTTTTTTTGTGCAAAATATTACATTTGCGGCCAGCGGGGCATTTCTTGCACAAAATTAAAAAGTGCGTCTACATTGCTGGTTTAAAAAAAAAAATTCTAAATACTACATTTGCAGCCAGCGGTGCATTTCTTGCACAACAATAAAAAGTGCATCTACACTGCTGGTTTAAAAAAAAAATATTGTAAACACTACATTTGCGGCCAGCGGTCCATTTCTTGCACAAAAATAAAAAGTGCGTCTACATTGCTGGTTTTAAAAAAAAAGAATAATAATTTATTATTCTTTTTTTATTATTAATAAATAGTGCTACATAGTACCTTTGCACCTTGCTGTGCATTTCTTGCACAAAATTAAAAAGTGTGTATACATTGCCGGTTTAAAAAATAATATAAATGTGTGCTAAATAGTACATTTGCATCCAGAATGAGGAGAGCGTCAAATAAGGGACGTGGTCGTGGTGCTGCTGGTGTTGGTG
>BLSH010277349.1:554576-579482 GCA_018402905.1 Glandirana rugosa
GACGAAGGAGAAAACGACAAGACCACGGAGACACGCTGGTGGTGGAGAAGGAGGTTTGACGTGTGTTGAAGGTCATGTGAGTGATGTGTGCAGTTTGGAGGAAGAGGTGGTGGTCGCACAGAGGCACCAGAACAGCAAAAGAGGAAGCAGATTGCAAAAGCGGAGCGACCGTCCCCTAGACAGTACGCCTGCTACTACCCACCGCACTCAGGGACCTAGCACACCAAAGGCAGCTCAAAGGAGTTCCCTGGCATGGCAGTTCTTCAGACAATGTGCTGACGACAAGACACGAGTGGTTTGCACGCTGTGCAATCAGAGCCTGAAGCGAGGCATAAATGTTCTAAACCTGAGCACAACCTGCATGACCAGGCATCTACATGCAAAGCACGAGCTGCAGTTGAATAAGCACCTCAAAATCCAAGAAAGGTCTCGGGCTCCTCCTGCTTCCTCTTCTGCTGCTGCCTCGGCCTCTTCCTCCCCCTCTACAGCGCCAGTGTCACCTGCCACCCAGCAAACATATGATGTGACAGCAACGCCACCATGTTCACCACCGTCCCCAAGCATTTCCACACAGTCCCATGTAAGCTTACAGCTGTCCATCTTCCAAACACTGGAGAGAAAGAAGAAGTACCCCCCTACCTACTCGCGATCCCTGGCCCTGAATGCTTAAAAAAAAAAAAAAAACACAAGGGAGGGTGCCTCTAAGTGCAATAAGCTTAGTTCATTTAATGGATAACTAGATTAAAAACACTCACATAGGTTTAAAAACAGTGGGCAATATCAGCTGATCCCATGGGGAGAAATCGCCATCACTCTCAGGGTATCCAAATAGTGATAAGCCGGAAAGGAAGTCCTCCGTCCGTTCGTTCGTCCATCACCGTGCCTGGATGGAAGTGCCGGCTCGCACGGTAACTGAAGTGAGGCTTGGAGCGCGGCTTCAATGGAGTCCTGGGGTGATGGCGTCATGAAAGTGCGACGCGTTTCGTAGGCCAGCAGGTCAGGTGGTACACGTCCTGCGCCACTTCGTCAGGCAAGTCTAAGAGATCAGTCCACTGAACGCAATACGTGTAAACATTTAAATAACTTGTACAAGCCCCTAGGGGCGGGGAAAGAGAGGGATGGACAATTAAAATACAAATGCAACTCACGAGACTCATACCTATATAAAAGCAGGCAACAAGGGAACAGAGAGGGAGAGACAAAGGAAATAATTGAACTCAGTATATCACTTCGCTATAGTCAACCAATCACTGGCCCTGAATGCTAGCATTTCAAAATTCCTGGCCTTTGAAATGCTGTCATTCCGTCTGGTGGACACGGACAGTTTTAAAAACCTGATGGCGGTGGCTCTCCCACAGTATGTGGTTCCCAGCCGCCACTACTTTTCCTTGTGAGCCATCCCTTCCCTGCACAAACCAGTCGGGGAGAAGATCAAGTGTGCACGGCGCAACGCCATCTGTGGCAAGGTCCACATAACCACTGATACGTGGACCAGTAAGCATGGGCAGGGACGCTATATCCCGCTAACTGCACACTGGGCAAATGTAGTGGCGGGTGGGCCTGAGGAGGATAACAGTTTGGCGCATGTCCTTCCTCCACTGAGGTTTGCAGGGCATTTCTCTTTGCCTCCTGTTGCCTCCTACTCCGCTTCCTCCTCCTCTACCACCTCCTCATCCAGTCAGCGTAACATCTTCACCACCAACTTCAGCACATCCGGGGGAAATGACAGCAGGCTGTTTTAAAACTCATATGTTTGGGGGATAAACCCTACACTGCGCAGGAGCTGTGCACAGGCATTGAACAACAGTCCAATGAGGGGTTGTTGCCACTGAGCCTCAAGCCCAGCCTGGTGGTGTGCGATAATAGGCGAAATCTCGTAGCAGCCGGTTTGACGCACATCCCTTGGCTGGCACATGTGCTGAATTTGGTGGTGTAGAAATTTCTAAAAAAACTACCCAGATATGTCAGAGCTGCTGCAGAAAGTGCGGGCCGTCTGTGTGCGCTTTCGGCGTTCTCACTCTGCTGCTGCTCGCCTGTCTGTGCTGCAGCGGAACTTCGGCCTTCCCGCTCACCACCTCCTATGCGATGTGCCCACAAGGTGGAACTTTACCTTACACAGGCTGGAGAGACAGTGCGAGCAGCAGCAGGCAATAGTGGAGTTTCAGCTGCAGCACACATGGGTCAGTCGCTCTGCGGAACAGCACCACTTCACCACCGAGTGGGCCTCCATGCGAGACCTGTGTACCATATTGCAGTGTTTCGAGTACTCCACCAACATGGCCAGTGCCGATGACACTGTTCTCATTGTTACTATCCCACATCTATGTCTCCTTGAAAAAACACTTCAGGCGATGATTGAAGAGGATGTGGCAGAGGAGGAAGAGGAGGAGTAAGAGGGGTCATTTCCACGGTTATCAGGCCAGTCATTCCCAAGTGGCTCGGAGGGTGTGTTCCTGCACCAGCATAGGCCAGGTCAAAAATATTCAAGCCAGGGCACAGTTCTGGAGGATGAGGAGGATGCGGAGGAGGAGGAGGAGGAACCGTGTTCACAGCAGGTGGCACCCAATGCAGCTCATGGACATCACTGGAGCATGGCTGGGGGGGTACGGAGCACACAGATGATACACCTCCCACAGAGGACAGCTTGTCTTTGCCTCTCTGCAGCGACTACATGCTGCAGTGCCTGCGCAATGACAACGGAGTTGCCCATATTGTAACTTGAGCCGATTACTGGTTGGCCACCCTGCTTGATCCCCTTTACAAGGACAACGTGTCATCCTTAATTCCCTCACTGGAGCGTGATCGGAAGATGCGCGACTACCAGCGCACACTGGTAGACACACTGCTGAGGGCATTCCCAAATGACACCGGGGACTCAGTGGAAGCACAAGACGAAGGCAGAGGAGGAGGAAGAGGTCAGCACCTCAGAAGGCAGGGTTAGCATGGCCGAAATGTGGAAAAGCTTTGTCAGCAGCACGCCACAACAAACAGCACCACCAGCTGATAGGCAACATCTTAGCAGGAGGCAGCATTTCAGCAACATGGTGGAACAGTATGTGTGCACACGCCTACACGTACTGACTGATGGGTCTGCCCCATTCAACTTCTGGGTCTCCAAATTGGGCACATAGCCTGAGCTTGCCCTTTATACCTTGGAGGTGCTGGCCTGCCCTACAGCCAGTGTATTGTCTGAACGTGTGTTTAGCACAGCAAGGGGCGTTATCACAGACAAGCGCAGCCACCTGTCCACAGCCAACATGGGCAAGCTAATGTTTATTAAAATGAACCAGGCATGGATCCCACAAGACTTGTCTGTACCTTGCGCAGAATAGACATTTATACCGGCCTCACACAGCCATTGTTATACTTAAGTGACCTTATTCTTTTTTGAGGCCTCTTCAACCTCCTACTCCACATCCACCTCCTCCTCCTTTTTTATGTGATTTTAAGTTATTTCCCTATCCACATTTGTTTGCAGGGCACTTGTCCTACTCGTCCCCCCATTTTGCTTCCTTTTGCAGCCCTCTAGCCCTTTCCAGGACTTTTTTAGAGACATTTTAGTGCACAAAAGTTCGGGTCACCATTGACTTCAATGGGGTTTGGGGTTTGGAGTCAAGTTCGGGTCCAGTTCGGGGCCAAACCCGAACATCCAGGTGTCTGCCTAACTGTAATCATAAGGGGTTGAAGAAATTTCTCTAATTTTACAAACATATCATTAAGAAAGGTAATTTGACCAGAGTTAGGAGCATGAACATTAAGCAGTGTAAAAGAATGCTTTAGGTAGCTACGGTCCAGGCATACAAACCAACCACGGGGTTCTAAATAGGAGGACTATATATGTGTCTCATGTCCCATGGGTATGGGGAGGGTGGTCCTACCAGAGGACTGTCTGGCTAGGGATTGCAGAATCTAAGCCAGAAATGAAAAGAAATGTTGAGATCATGTTTGTGGAGATGGTCATCAGGTAGGATATCTAGGTGGAAGGTGCCGTTGAGGAGTAGTAACAGATTTGGGATTCTTCCGATGGACCGGTGTCCAGATCTTGCTTGGAGCAGATAGTGACCTGGGGGTTGTGGGTAAATGTTGAGGGTCTTCTCCTTCTGGGAGAGGTGGGAGACCTAGGTTGCAAAGAAAAGCCTCAGATTCTTGTATGTCCCGCATGGAGTATTGCACTCCTTCCGGGGATGCAGAGAGGCGAAAGTGGAAGTCCCAGCTGTATACAATATTGTGAGTCTGTATATGAGTGGTTATAGGCCGCAAGCTTCGGCGTTTGGCGAGGGTGATGGTTGAAAGGTCGTTGAAAATTTGTATTTTGGCTCCTTTGAAGTCCAGCCTGGATTTTTTCGAGTGGTCATGAGTACGTTTTCGTGGAGCTTTATGGGCCAGAGATCTGTGGGTTCTGTCTAGGCGCCAATCGATATCTGGAATATGTGGGACCAAGGTGTTGAATAGGCTCAGGAGTTAGGAGCGTAGCTTCTGATCTGTAACCGATTTAGGTATCCCTCTGAAATGCAGGTTTTGCCTGCGTTCCCTATTTTCCAGGTCCTCCTGCTGTGTTTGAAGTTGGGAGACTGTATATTTCATGTATGCATTGTCTTCCTCCAAAACCTCGACACACTGTACTAACAGTCGTTATGCTCTTCCAACTGTACAATATGCCCTCTCAGTTCTTGCGTGAGTTTTCCCACTTCAAGTGTAATATTACGAGTGATTTGTTGGAGCAGGGAATGAAATTTAGTGTCCAGGACTAGAGTTGAGCGAACCCGGACTGTAAAGTTTGGGTCCGTACCGAACTTTGGGGTGTCCGGGACCCGGACCCGAACCCGGACTTTTCAAAAAAAGTCCGGGTTCGGGTCCGAGGTTCTGGTAATTTTAATGAAAGTTCTTAAAATTGCTGTAAAAAAGTCCAGGAAGGTCCTAGAGGTCTGCAAAAGGAAGGAAAATGGGGGTAGGGGTGGGACAAGTGCCGTACAAAGAAATGGGGACAGGGAAATAACTTTAAATATTTAAAAAAAAACATAAAAAAGCAAAAATGGAGGTGAATGTGGATCATCTTCAAACTGGGTCTGAAAAGTATTAATTAACGGTAGAAGCCATATAACTGTTCTAAAATCATCTTCAAACTGTGTCAAAAAAGTATAAATAAGCTGGGAGAACCCATATCACTGTTCTGAAAACATCTGGAAACTGTGTGTGTCACTTTAAATGAAACCGGGAATAAGTGAACATCTGTTCTGCAAACATCTTTAAAGTCTGTGTGTCACTTTAAATATAACTGGGAATAAGTGAACATCTGTTCTGCAAACATATTTAAAGTCTGTGTGTCACTTTAAATATAACCGGGAATAAGTGAACATCTGTTCTGCCAACATCTTTAAAGTCTGTGTGTCACTTTAAATATAACCGGGAATAAGTGAACATCTGTTCTGAACACATCTGTAAAGTCTGTGTGTCACTTTTAATATAGCCGCTAATAACTGAACATCTGTTCTGCACACATCTGTATAGTCTGTGTGTCACTTTTAATATAGCCGCTAATAATGTGAACATCTGTTCTGCACACATCTGTATAGTCTGTGTGTCACTTTAAATATAGCCGCTGATAACTGAACATCTGTTTTGCACACATCTGGAATGTGTGTGTGAAACTACAGCATAGAGAAGAACAGGTATATGGTTTCGCTCTGCTATAGTTTCAAACCCAGTTTGCAGATGTTTACAGAACAGTGATATGATATCACTGTTCTGCAAACATCTGGATCTGGATAAGATGACTCACAGGATCTCCCTCTTCTGGCTAACATTATCCACTATTATTTTGGGACTTTAAAGGTTGATGGCATTTTAACCCACCTCTCATTTCCATCTCATTCTACCCCCGCAAAACACATCTCATTTTTAGCCCTTTTGATCTGTAAAAATCATACATTGCACCCATATATTTTACCTTCTGTATTTCCTGTCTGTCATCCTCGGTACATTGCTAAAAGGGCACACTATTGATGAATGTTTGATGTATGGTTTATATAAACTTACCATATCAAAGTTGACAGCTTTTCAGACCTATACCTCATCCAGAGACACTTCCTAATGTCCAATAATAATCTTCAATCTCACAGGGAACAAAGAATTTTAGTAGTGTTGGGGAACGGTTCGGCGAGAGCATGAGTTTGGGCCTGTTAGGAAAAGTGGCCGTTTCTGTTGCCTGTGCGATTTCGTGCATGCCCCCGCACGTGTGCACACCTGTGTGCACCAATGGCACCAAACGAGTCTATTTAGCAAGACAGCACCCTGCAGCGGATGTTGTCCATTCTACAGCATTTCTCAGTGTGATCCCGTGGCTTGTTCCTAAAGACTTCCTGTATCTGTGACCCGGCTTGCCTGACCCTGTTTGAACTCTGCCTGCACCGACCCTCAGCCTGCCTACAACCATGCTTCTGCCTGACCCTCTTGTACTTCAGCTGCCCACCTGTTAACGACCCTGCCTGTACCCAACTACCCGCTTGCCTGCTTCTTCTGTACCGCACTTGCCCGCTTGTTACTGACCCGACCTGCATCACCAATCTTCTGTCTTGCACAGGCTCCTGGAGGATCCTCACAACATCATCTGCATCCCTACCAGCCATCATGCCCTCCTGTGCTCTGGAATCTCCTGTCTACTCTATCAGGGGTTCCCGAATCAGGGCTGTAAAAGAGGTTGCCCACTGCATTGTCAGACTCCACCACCAGGTATGTGCCAGAAACGGACAGCCATGTCTGAGTCTGAGCAGGGGCCCTCTCAGCTACATGAACTCTGTCATTATTTGGATGGTCTCTCTCGAGCCGTTCAACACCTGCAAGCAGGATGCACCCATCTGGAGGCACATGTCCTGGAGTCTGCTTCTCCTGCCCCATCAGGGGTCAGCCAGCTCACAATGGACTCTATGGTCTCTTTTCCTCTGGAACCCACAGTGCCCATGCCAGAACGGTTCTCAGGGGACCATTGGAAATTCCGGGCATTCCGCAGCACCTGCAAACTTTACTTCAGCTTGCAGCCTTGCACCTTCTCCCTGAAAACCACGAAGGTGGGGCTGGTGATCTCCCATCTTCCCTGTCATTCTTGGACTACCTTGGCTCCAGGCCCATAACCCCACCATTGACTGGTCTACAGGGAATGTCCAATTCCAATACCAGTACTGCCACGAGCACTGTCTGCCCAGGACTCCTGGAATGGATCATTCCCTACTATCTATGGACCTTGACCCAGAGCCTGATATCTGCCAGGCTGTCTCCAGCATCTACCATGCTTTCTTGGACGTTTTTAGCAAGAAGGAGGCCGAGGTCCTTCTTCCCCATAGACCATATGATTGCCCCATTGAGCTGCTTCCCGGTGCTGAAATCCCATTCGGAAGGGTTTACCCACTTACAGAATTGGAGCTCAGCACCCTCAAATCATATATTGAGGAGAACCTCAGTAAGGGGTTCATCCGTCCGTCCACTTCCCCAGCAGGTATCTTTTTTGTGGAAAAGAAAGACCATTCCCTGCACCCATGCATAGACTACCGGGAACTCAATAAAGTTACGGTGAAGAACCGTTATCTGCTTCCGCTAGTTACAGAATTGTTCCAGCGCCTGGGGACTGCCACCATCTTTACCAAATTGGACCTCCGGGGAGCTTACAATCTGGTACGGATCAGAGAAGGCAATGAGTGGAAGACGGCCTTTCGTACCCGTTTCAGTCATTATGAGTACTTAGTAATGCCGTTCGGTCTGTGCAATGCTCCAGCCACATTCCAGCACTTTGTAAATGATATCTTCAGGGACTTCCTCGACCCCTTTGTCATTGTTTATCTGGATGATTTCCTGATCTTTTCACCTTCCCTGGAGCTTCATCGCTCTCATGTAAAACGGGTACTGGGTCGCCTCTGTCAACATGGCCTTTATGCTAAATCTGAGAAGTGCCAGTTCGAGCAGCAAAGCATACAGTTCCTTGGACTTATCATCTCTGTCGGAGGCATCAAGATGGACCCTCAAAAGGTCCAGTCAATAAAAAAGGAATCCAGTGCTTTGTGGGATTTGCAGACTTTTACAGAAAGTTTATCCGGGGGTTCTCCTCCATCATCTCACCCACTTAACCAAACAGGGTATCCTGTTCCACTGGACTCCTGAGGCACAAACAGCCTTTGAAAAGCTCAAAGAGCTATTCACGTCCGTACCTATCCTCAAGCAGCTGTATCCTGCTCTCCCCTATGTTCTGGAAGTCGATGCATCTGAGGTGGTGGTCGGGGCGATTCTCTCCCAAAGACAAGGCATCAGAGCGCTGCTACACCCGGTAGCATTTTCCTCTCGCAAGCTATCATTTGCCGAGAGAAACTATGACGTGGAAGACTGTGAACTTCTGGCTTTTAAATTGGCACTAGAGGAATGGTGGTATCTCTTAGAAGGAGCAGTGCATCCAATTCTCATCTATACTGATCACAAGAACCTTGAATACCTGAGAATTGCTAAGAGACTGAAACCACGCCAAGTCAGGTGGGCGTTGTTTTTCGCCCGATTCAACTTCCACATCACTTACAGGCCCGGGTCGAAGAACACCAAGCCGGACTCCCTTTCGTGCATGTTCAAAGCAACTGAAACCCCGGTATCCCCCGATACCATACTACCTCCTGGAAGTTTCTTGTTGTTACAGGAAGATGTACTGTCACAGATCTGACAAGCTACCCTGGGGTTGAAACCTCTTCCTGGAACCCCTCTGCAGCTCAAAGACGGGTTGCTCTGGCACGGTCACAAGATCTTTGTGCCAGAGAGCCTACGAACCTCAGTCCTGGACCTCTGCCATGACCACCGGCTTGCTGGGCACTTCGGGGTACCCAAGACTTCTGAGTTATTACAGCGCATGTTCTGGTGGCCCTGAGATGGAAAAGACTGTAAACGCTACGTAGAATCATGCACTACCTGCAGCCGGTGCAAGGGGAGTAAGACTCGGATGTGGGGCCTCCTTAAACCACTGCCTGTTCCGGAAAGGCCTTGGAGCCACATATCCATGGACTTTATTGTAGAATTACCCCCTTCTGAAGGCTGCTCCACCATCTTCGTGGTAGTGGACAGCTTCTCCAAGTTGGCCCACTCTCTGCCCATGAAGGGCACACCCTCTGCTGCAGAGACTGCCAAGATATCCATTAAGGAAATTGTCAGGCTCCATGGGATACCAACAGATGTGGTATCTGATTGTGGAGTACAATTTACATCCAAGTTCTAGAGGTCCCTGTGCAGGTCCTTGAACATTGGACTGTCTCTGTCATCTGCCTATCACCCCCAGACAAACAGCCAGATGGAGTGTACCAACCAAACACTGGAGCAGTACCTGCGTTGCTTTTCTTCCTTCTCCCAGAATGACTGGATTACGCTCCTACCGCTGGCTGAGTTTGCCTATAATAACTCTGTCCACTCAGCCACTCTTAAATCACCGTTCTTCACCAACTATGGCTTCCACCCTACTTTCTTGTCCAACACTTGTCCGGAGAGTTTGGTGCCAGCTGTGGCTGATCTATTGGACTTCTTCACCTCCAATAACAGACTCCCGCAGGAGACAATGGCACAAACACAGGCTGCTAACAAGAAGACCTTTGACAAAAAGAGATGTGGCTAATTAAACTTGGAATCAAGCAGTCAAGTATGGCTATCCACCATCAACTTAAGACTGGCATTCCTATCTAAGAAGCTTGGCCCAAAATTCTTGGGACCCTTCCCTATCAAAAGGAATATCAATGAGGTGGCATATGATCTGGAGTTGCCTGAGTCATTTCATATTCATCCTGTCTTCCATGTGTCCCTGTTAAAACCTAAGATCTCCGACCCCTTCCCAGATCGGAAGACAGGCCCACCTGCACCAGTGCTGGCTGACAGAATGGAGGATTTTGAGGTGGAATCCATTCTGGACTGCAGGAGGAGAGGTGGCGTCATCCAGTACCTGGTCAAATGGAGGGGCTATGGGCCCGAAAACTCTTGGGAGCCAGAAGAGAACTTACATGTAGAAGCTTTAATCAGGGCCTTCTGGGGAAGACAATCGGCCAAGAGAGCCTGTTTGGGCATCTGGAGGCTTCCCTTTGGGGGGGCAATGTTAGGAAAAGTGTCCATTTCTGCTGCCTGTGCGTGTTCACGCACGCCCGTATGCATGTGCACGCGCCTGTGCACGTCAATGGCGCCAAAACAGTCTATTTAGCAAGACAGAACTCTGCAGCGGATGCTGTCCGTTCTACAGTGTTTCCCAGTGTGATCCCGTGGCTTGTTCCTTCCTGTATCTGTAACCCGGCTTGCCTGACCCTGTTTGAACTCTGCCTGCACTGACCCTCAGCCTGCCTACGACCACGCTTCTGCCTGACCCTCTTGTACTTCAGCTGCCCGCCTGTTAATGACCCTGCCTGTTCCCGACTACCCGCTTGCCTGCTCCTTCTGTACTGCACTTGCCCGTTTGTTACCGACCTGGCCTGCATCACCAATCTTCTGTCTTGCACGGGCTCCTGGAGGATTCTCACAACATCATCTGCATCCCTACCAGCCCCCGTGCCCCCCCTGTGCTCTGGAATCTCATGCCTACTCTATCAAGGGTTCCTGAACCAGGGCCGTAAGAGAGGTTGCCCACTGCATAGTCAGACTCCACCAACAGGTACGTGACAGGGCCGAACATTGGCTGTTTGCCCTGTTCAGGGAACACCCAAATTTGCCCCACTGAACTCCCTGCAATACATTGCATGCTGCACAGTGCATTCTGTGCCCTGATTGCCCAATCAGGGAGCATTAAAACCTGGTTATTATGGAGCTGGGCCAGGAAGCTGGCTGTGGTGTCCTTAACAACCGATGAGTCAATGAGCTTCCCCATCGACACCTGAAAAAAATAAATAGATAATTTGGCGGTACAACTAGGACAAAAAACTGTGTTGGGATCCCCCCAATCCATACCAGACCCAAAGGGGGATCCCCATGCCAAACAAAAAAAAACGGCTTAGGGCCCCCCAAAAAAAAATACCAGACCCTTATCAAAGCATGCAGCCTGGCAGGCACAGAAAGGGGGGATAAGCGAGCACCCCCCCTCCTGAACCATACTAGGAAACATCCACTCAACATGGGGGGGTGGGTGCTTTGGGGCAGGGGGGCTCACTTGGTCTGGGGGGTCTGGGGTAGACTTGATGGTTCACTTGGTCTTTTTTCTGCCATCACTTATCTATGTTTCCATTGTCAATATTTGTATTTAAATAATTGTAACCTGTAATAGGAATGGCATCCACTTAATACCCACCCAAGAGAGCTTTTTGAACAAAGAAAGGTAGCTCACTTTCACAGAAAGTATTGTAGTTGTCTAAAAATGGGTTATTCTAGGAGGAGATAACCCAACCATATAGTGGTAAAACCATGTTCTGCCTTTCAGGGACCATGCATAATATAGCAGGAAAGTATATATCTCTGGAAAAAAATAAAACTGGATGTCAAGAGACAGGCTTCTGGTGACTGTCCCTTGTTCATGGTGAATAGAATATCCTTATCCTAGGGACAAATACTGATGATTTTAATACTTCAGAATTCTGAAGATTAGTGAGCTAGAAAAATTCAGCTTAGTCTCTTTTATTTAAGTAAGATTTTGTTTTCTGTGTCGTGCTGATGGGTAAGATTTTTATTTTCCGTCTGAATGTAGGTACCCTATAGAATAAATCACTTCATCACGTCATTTGGCTAAATCAGGAATACTGAGAGCATCTGGGTGTCTGGAAGATTGCTCATTGATCTGACTACAATAATGAGAAATCTGGCTGGATAATTGCACTTTGCACATTATTGTTGCTCTTTAGTCTGTCTTAGTAAATAAGCTTGCTTGCCATAAATATCTGTGCTTTGATGAGGCTAGTTATTTTACTGTCATTTTGTGTATTCCATGTGAAACAAAGTAAGACAAAAATTCAATGGTAACTAATCAAAAATAACTTTTAACAGATGATATTGGGCAAACTAATGAAAGCAATTCCTAATCTTTGGTCATTTTCCTGTATTAAGTACCATTTCAAGTTTCCAAGAACATTAATCGCTTAAAAAAAACACACAATCAAAATGGTTTATTTATGCATTTATTTTAATAATGGAATCACTGAACATTTTTTTTCACAGTAAAATATAAAGTGCACCTAAGGTCAACATTTAAAAACATATATTAATTTTACATTGTATTTCAATTATCTCTAGCCTACGCCTATTAGTCTGCATGATCTTGAAATTTGAAAACCTTTTTTAAGAATCCCAGACATTTACTTCTTTGAATCCACTTATTCACTATGCCCTGTGAATATGCATTGCTTTGTCACAGATTTCACAGAGCCTGCTGTCTTAGCTACATGTAGACAGGTGTTGGCTGCAGTATATTTTCTGACTTGAAGGTGGCACTGTGCATTTCTTCAGTCTGGCAGGAGACCATGGAAGGCTTCCTTTTTTATGGGCCCCAAGAGGCCATCTTGGGGAGTCTAGCATTCTTTATTGGATGCCAAATTCAATTACAATTCAGGTTGCCATCTTGACACAGAAGTGCTTAAATAGCAGATTCTGCATCATTCGGGGCACCTGCAGTGTGGGAGTAGGTCAGGGATAGAGTACCACTGAAGGAGAGAGTAGGGGCAGTGAGAGGTAGAGATATCTAATGAGGGGGCAGATAACTCAAAGGACTTTGGGGTTCACAGGCTAACCCAGTAACCTTGTACCTGCTCCAAGGAAAGTGATCCTAAGGCATTCTAGGGTCTCTAAACTCATGGTATGTGATATCATTACTGAAAAAGTGCCTTGCTGATAAACATTACTTTTATGACCTGTAATGTATGTAGTAGTATTGCTGCAAATCTCTTTATTTCTGATCATTCAATGTTTACAATTGTGTACAGTGTTTAAATATCTATGTGCATCGACTCGGAGATGCACTATTAATTCCAGAGTACATACAGAGGTGCTAAGAGTAGGAGTTTCAGAAGGTACAGTTAGTACAAGAAACACAGCAAATCCTTTCCACTTTCAGGAAGCAAGGGATATTTAGCCCTTAGAAATCAACATCAAACCAAGGAGAAGTTGCAAAGTATGCAGGGAATTCAGGAAATTGTGGAAAAAGATGACCAGCAGATTGGCAGCACTCACAACATGAAAGGAGATTTTTCAAGTAAGCTCATATTGCATTGTCATAATAATTGTTGATTGTGTAGCGCTACCCCCAGAGGACCCTCTGATTTATTAATTTTTTTCTCTGCACATCTGGAGATGACAAACCTTGCTCATCCAGCACTTACCAACACACCTTAACCACTTAAGGAATGGAAGGATTTCCCCTTTAATGGCCAAGCCATTTTCTGCGATACGCCCCTACGTTGCTTTAACTGACAATTGTGAGGTTTGCGACGATGTACCCAAACAAAATTTATGTTTTTTTCCCCCACAAATAGAGCTTTCTTTTGGCGATAATTGATCACCTCTGCAGTTTTTATTTTTTGCGCTATAAACAAAAAAAGACTGACAATTTTGATTTTTTTTTTTTTACTTTCTGCTATAATAAATATCTAAAAAAATATCTAAAATAACTCATTTATTCATCCGTTTCGGACGATATATATTCTTCTAAATATTTTTGGTAAAAAAAAGTTACCGCGTCTATAAACTACGGGATAAATTTAGGGACTTATATTTTTTTAAATAGTTTTTACTGTAATTGCAGTGATCCACAATATTTTTTGGACTGCGACATTGTGGCGGACAAATCTGACCCCAAATGACACTTTTTGAGGGCCAGTGACATTATTATATTGATCAGTGCTCTAAAAAAGCACTGATCACTGTATAAATGACACATGGAAGGGAAGGGGTTAACACCAGGGGGTGATCAAGGGGTTAAGTGTGTTCACTCAGTGTGTCCTAACTATAGGGGGGATGGGCTGGTAGGGACATGACAGAGATCGCTGTTCTAGTGGCAGAAAGGGAATCTGTCTTGTTTACATAGGCAGATCCCCATTCTGCCTCTGTACCTGGCGATCATGGGTCACCGGTGGACATCGAGTCCACCGGAACCACAGGCATTGTCACTATCTCCCATGAGGACCACCTACAGCACAGGAGAGCCAACCTGTTGCCGTATAATGACAGCGGCTGGTCAGAAACTGGTTAAGGTATTTCAAAGGATTTATTAGAGGACTAGCAAGTGTACTTATACAAACAATCAATCAGTATGACTATAACGCTACTCCTGAGAGATATGGTTAAACACCTACAGTATTCTAACAGAACCAAATTGAATTAAACCAATTAACAGAACTGAACTGAATTTACCTAGCAACAGTATATAAAGACAGTCTTAACTTGCTATAACAGTCACAGTTTTATCCCACTGGCCAGTGATTGATGGAAGATAAATAAAAGAACCCACTGGTCGGCAAAGTTAGGGCACTTGAAGAAAGCACAACAGTTCCCAGCAGACAACAGATCAACTTTTGCAATGTTGGTCTCTTACCAGACCCAGGGTACCATCTTCTGGGTCTCCATACTTGTGTTCTGATTCAGTATAAGTCCAGTTCAAGTTAGATAGGAATAGAAGTTGCTGGTATATTTTTCTATTTTTCTTTCAATTCTGGGGAGATAGTACCTCTTTTTCTTCTTTACAAGTGGTGGGAGTGCTCTCTAGTATGATCTGATCCCACCAGCCATCCAAATCACCCCTCACCTTGTGCGATGAGCAATCTCTCTTGGTCAGCTAAGGCAGAGTCCTTTTCAGCCAGCGGCAGGCCAGTATTTTCTCCACACACCTGCTTGTTTCCAGTCCTCTTCCCTTTCCTCACCAGCCTGCAGACCCCTTCTCCTTGCTCTGTTACATCAGCCAGTCACCTCCAGGATCTATTCAGACCCAGCCACAATTGCTGCCACCTGCACTAAAGACACTGCAAAGATGAGCACTGCAAAGTAGTCTCCTTAAAGATGGCTGCTGCACTGCTGCATTCATGAATATTCAGTTTAAACCTGTCCACACAGCAGAAGGATAATACAGCAGCAATAAAGGAACAAGTTCTGCAGCAGGTATTATCTATGGTCTAGGTCAGGGTTAGGCAACCAGTAGCCCTCCAGCTGTTGTAGAACTACATTTCCCATGAGGCATCGCAAGGCTGGCAGTTACAATTCTTCCCAGAGGCATGATGGGACTTGTAGTTCTGCAACAGCTGGAGGGCCCCAGGTTGCCTTCCCCTGGTCTAGGTTATATACTCCCTCCACCAAAGAATCTCTGATCCTCCACAGATGTGAAAGGCAACAAGGAACTAAGTGCAAGGGAAAAATGTGTTCCTAAGTAAACTGCACTGATTTTATGCAATTTCCTAACAAATAGAGATGAGCCGAGCACCCCCTGGTTCGGTTTATGCCAGAACTTTTGAACATCGCAAAAGTTCAGAGCCAAACAATGAACCCCATTAAAGTCAATGGGGCCCTGAACTGGAAAAATCAAAAGTGCCCATTTTAAAGGCTTATATACATGTTATTGGACATACAAAGGGTATGGGGGTCTGGGTACTGCCCTGGGGGACATGTATCAATGCAAAAACGTTTTTTTTTTTAAATATCATTTTTAAATGAGCAGTGATTTAATGAAGCTCAAAGTGAAACAATAAAAATGAAAAATTCCTTTAAATGCAGTGTCTACGGGGCCCCCTGCTTATAAAGTGGCACATCTGTACCATGTATAGAACCTGCTGCAGCAAACATTACATTTATAAAGAAAATAAATGACATTGTCCCTGCAAACTTTCTTTATTTTGTAAACAATGGCTTGGGGAGCCAGTCAGTATGATGAGGCCACAATTTAGTGCACTCGGGAACAAGATTAGAGACTTTTTGGATAAATTCTGGTGTCTGTTTAGCAGACTTTGGAGAGAAGTATCAGGTGTGGAAAAATTGGGCCTTGGATGTTGGTGATATGCCGTAACCATTTAGAGGTACTGTTGATGAAAGCAAAAATTGGCCTTGCTGTAAAGAATGGAAATTATATGCCCTGGTCAAGCAGTGGTGGAAAATTTGGGCTTTGGGTGTTGGTGTTACCTTCACACTATAACCTTCTAGAGGTACCCTTGATAAAAGCAAGAATTGACCTTGCTGTAAAAAATGAAATGATATGCACCTGTCAAACAGCTGTGGAAAAATTGGTCCTTGGGTGTTAATTGTGCCCATGAAACCTATATCAAAAAAAATTCTCCCAGATAAAATTAACACCCACAAAGCAGCCTAGACAGTCTTGCAGAGATTCCACATCCCAAAAACACTAAGTGGGTGACATTGGCATTAGGGGCATGATAGATGCTGCTAATCCAGGAATGATTCATTTTGATAAATGTCAGCCGGTCAAAGGAGTCATTTTTGTCTGTCTCAAATCCTCTGGCAGCTCTGAATGCCTGTTCAAAAAGCATGCTGGATGCAGGGCAGCCCAGCAGCTCAATTGCATACTGGTGAAGTTCTGGTTAGTGGTCTATTCTCATGACCCAGTAATCCAATGGATCATCAATTGGAAAACTCTCCATGTCTGTTTTCACTCATAGATAATCTCCCACCATATGATGCAGACGCTGCCAATGGGATGTGGAACTAACAGCTGAATTTTTGAAATGCGTCACTGAGGCAGCCCCCTTCTTCACCACTCCTCCTTTGACCAACAGAAGCCTCAAAACTAGCTTTTCCATGAGACTGTTACCTACCAGAGTCTGCAAAGGTATTACATAAACTCCTATTTAAGGTGTCCTCAAGATTAGAGTTGAGCGAACCCGAACTGTAAAGTTCGGGTCCGTACCGAACTTTGGGGTGTCCGGGACCCGGACTCGAACCTGGACTTTTCAAAAAAAGTCAAGATTCGGGTCCGGGGTTCTGGTATTTTATTCCACGTGTTGAATAGCTGCCAAGGGCAGCCAATCAACTAGTGTTTCACTGGTTTGCCCTTAGAAGCTATCACAGCCATGCCTACTAATGGCATAGCTGTGATTGGCCAGTGCATCATGTGACCCAGCCTCTATATGGGGCTGGAGTCACCGTGCTGCATGTCATATGCTCTCAGGATAATTTAGGGAGAGGATGCTGCTGGCTCTGTGAGGGACAGATTGCAGATATTATAGAACATCTCATCTTGCATTATTGAACGATCTGATTGTGGACTAGGTAGAGATACTAGTACTGCTGCTTTGAGGGACAGATTGCAGACCTCATCCTGCTGCACAGAACAATCTGACTGGACTAGGTAGAGTCTGTTGCTTTAAGGGAAAGATTATTGTTCTAAAATCATCTCCAAGTTGTACAGGGAAAGGTTCCAGCTGTTGCTTTAAGGGAAAGATTATTGTTCTAAAATCATCTCCAAGTTATATAGGGGAAGTTTCTTCCAGCCGCATAGAGCCATATTATTTATCTAAAATCATCTCCAAGTTGTATAGGGGAAGTTTCTTCCAGCCGCATAGAGCCATGTTATTGTTCTAAAATCATCTCCAAGTTGTATAGGCAAAGTTTCTTCCAGCCGCATAGAGCCATATTATTGTTCTAAAATTTAGAACAATAATATGGCTCTCTATGCGTCTGGAAGAAACTTTGCCTATACAACTTGGAGATGATTTTAGAACAATAATATGGCTCTCTATGCGGCTGGAAGAAACTTTGCCTATACAACTTGGAGATGATTTTAGAACAATAATATGGCTCTATGCGGCTGGAAGAAACTTTGCCTATACAACTTGGAGATGATTTTAGAACGATAATCTTTCCCTTAAAGCAACAGCTGGAACCTTTCCCTGTACAACTTGGAGATGATTTTAGAACAATAATCTTTCCCTTAAAGCAACAGCTGGAACCTTTCCCTGTACAACTTGGAGATGACTTTAGAACAATAATCTTCCCCTTAAAGCCACAGCTGGAACCTTTCCCTGTACAACTTGGAGATGATTTTAGAACAATGATCTTTCTCTTAAAGCAACAGCTGGAACCTTTCCCTGTACAACTTGGAGATGATTTTAGAACAATAATCTTTCCCTTAAAGTAACAGCTGGAACCTTTCCCTGTACAACTTGGAGATGATTTTAAATCATCATTTCTTGCACAAAAATAAAAAAAACAGTGTTGGCTACCTCCTCCTCCTCCACTGCCACTTTCACCGCCTCCTCAACCTCCAACTCCACATCCACCTCCATTTTTGATTTTAGCTGAAAAATTATTTTAAGTTATTTCCCTATCCCCATTTCTTTGTAGGGCACTTGTCCCCCACTTACCCCCATTTTCCTTCCTTTTGCAGACCTCTAGGACAGCTATTTTTGGGCCTAAAAGTTCGGGTCCCCATTGATTTCAATGGGGTTCGGGGTCCGGGACAAAGTTCGGGTCAAGTCCGGTCCCGAACCTGGACTTTGTCCGGCAGTTTGACCTAACCTGCCGAACCAGGACTTCCAGAGGTTTGATCAACTCTACGCAAGATATTTCACCCTCTACTCCCTCTGTGGGGATGGGATGAGTTCCGAAAGTTTCCTCTTGTACCAGTGGTCAAGGAGGGTTGCCAACCAATAATGATCCTTCTCCTTGATGCCACAAATTCTCCGGTCCTTTTGCAGGCTTTAAACAGTAAGGGAGCCCATGCACCCCAAGTTTGTGGAGGCATGAGAAGCAGAGTCCTTGGGGCCACTGAGGATTACAGTATCTGGAACTGCCTCCTCCCAGCCATGTAATACTTCCAAGGGTTCTGGGGATGGAAAATTATCTCTTAAGGTTTGACACATGTCTTCCTCTGCTTCAATGTCTCCAAAACTGCCATAATCCTCCTTCTGCTCCTCTCCCTCTCTCTCCTCTTGTGTGTTTTGTGGCATTGGAAGAATGATGTTTCTATAAAGCGGGCTTTGAGAGGAAAGGAAGTCCTCCTGTTCCTCCCACTGCTCTGCCTTGAGGGCCCTGTCCATAATGCCATGCAGTGTCTGCTCCAGCAGAAACATAGCAGGGATTGTGTCACTGATACATTCATTGTCATGGCTCACCATCCTTGTCACCTCCTCAAATGGTGACAGTACAGTGCATGAATCCTTTATTAGCAGCCATTGGTGTGGGGAAAAAGTAAAACTGCCCTGAGCCTGTTGTTGTGCCATACTTACACAGATACTCATTGATGGCCATTTGCTGCATGTGCAGCTGCTGCTGCATTGCCAACGTTGAGTTCCACCTGGTGGATATGACACAATGGGTAGGTGGAATTCCCGCTGAATTTCAGCCAACTGAACACTGGCTGTGTATGACTGCTTTAAATGGCTACAGACTCTTCTGGCCTGCTTCAGAATATCTTGCAACCCTGGGTACCTATTTAAGAAATGCTGCACCACCAAATTGAGGACATGTGCCAGGGATGGCACATGTGTTAACTTTCCCTGTTGAAGGGCGGACAGGAGGATAGTGCCATTATTGCACACCATCATTCCTGGCTCAAGCTGGTGTGGTGTGAATGCCCTCTGGGCCTGCCCCTGCAGAGCTGCAAGAATCTCTGCTCTGGTGTGGCTCCTGTCCCCTAGACAGACCAGCTGAAGCACTGCATTGCATCTTTTAGCCTGACTTGCTGAATAGCCCCTTGAATGCTTAGGGGGTACTGGTGGTTCATAGGACAATTCAGCAGAGGAGAGCATGGGGAGGAGGAGGGGGTGGAACTGTCAATTCTCACATCATTACCACCAGCTGTATGGAGATGTGGTGGCAAAACAAGCTCCAGCATTGAGCCCTGTCCTTCATCCTTCCTAGTTGCAAGCATAGTTACCCAGTGAGCTTTGTACGAAATACAGTGTCCCTGACTATGCTTGCAGGACCATGTTTCAGCAGTAACGTGAACCTTGGTACTGACTGTCTTGCCAATGATGCCAGAACATTGCCTTCCGTGTGATGGTACAGAGCTGGAATTACCTTACATGCAAAGAAATCTCAAATGGGAACCTGCAATTGTGGTACAGCCCATTCTGCAAATTCACAGAAGGGGGCAGAATCTACCACATGGAAAGGCAGGAGTTGTAAAGCCAGCAGCTTGGACAAGCTGGAATTTAAACGCTGGGCATTTTGGTGGCAGTGACTGTTTTTTTTTTTGCTGCAGCAGCCGGGGCAGAGGCGTTTGCCTGCTATACTCTACAGCTGACAGTGTGCTGCTGGTAGACATGCTACAAGGACCTGTGACATCCTTCGCTATACCATCATCAGTGGAGGCTGTTGAGAGGTCATGACATATAGCAGGGGTTGACCTGACCTGAGGAGTGAGGAAGAAAAAAATTGGGTCACTTTTGTGTAGCTTTCAGGTGCTCTTGCCAATGAGCTTAGTGTTGGGAGCTTAAATGCCTTGTCAAGCATGTGGTACCCAAATGTTTGGGGTTTTTGTCACTCTTGATCTGCTTGAGGCAAAGTTTGCAAATTGCAACAGTGCAATTGGCTGCACATGTGGTAAAAAAGGCCCAGGCGGCTGAGCTGTGGGAAGTGGGCTGGGAGATAACAGCTCCACAATTTGATAGAATATGGTGACTGCTCTCTACTTTTCCACGAGGGCTGCCTCTGGAGGACATCCTGCCTCCTTGGGGTTTGTTCCTCACCCTCACTTTCTTCCTCTTCTCTATCAGACACCCAAGCCTTGTCAGTGACCTCATCATCATCACCCCCTCCATCCTCATCATCACTGGAGCTAACTTGGCAATATGCTGTGGCTGGGGGAACATGACTGCCAATTTGTTGTTTATCAGTGCTCTGTCCTCTCTGTAGGCTCATGGTGCTACCTTCCTCAACCATAGAGTCAGGACCAACATACGAATCATGTAATACCTGTACATCGTCAAAGCGCAAGTGGCCCGACACTGTGTTCAAATAACTTAGCTGACTCCTCCATGCACGATGCTGAGGCTATGGCAGGAGTAGCTGTGAACAAGGAGGCAGAATAGGTAACTCTGGCAGTTGTGGTGGACTGCGCACAAGTGTCAGCTTGAAGAGTCATAGGGGATGAGAGGACGAGGATGGTTTAGTAAGCCAGTCTACCACCTCCTCTACATGCTGTGGCTGGATAGCACGGGCAACATCACTAAATCGAGACAAATGTGCCCTGCCTGAAAACAGACCATGTCCACCTTTGCCTGTGGACACAGACGCTGCTGGCCTCCTCATAGTGGCATGGGAATGTCTGCCTCTCCTTGTTGGCCTCCCAGACATGATGGGGGGGTTCTACTCTTCCATGAGGGCTGCCTCTGGAGGACATCCTGCCTCCTTGGGGTTGTTCCTCACCCTCACTTTCTTCCTCTTCTCTATAAGGCACCCAAGCCACGTCAGTGTCCTCATCATCATCACCCCCTCCATCCTCATCATCACTGGAGCTAACTTGGCAATATGCTGTGGCTGGGGGAACATGACTGCCAATTTGTTGTTTAGCAGTGCTCTGCCCTCTCTGTAGGCTCATGGTGCTACCTTCCTCAACTTTAGAGTCAGGACCAACATACGAATTATGTAATACCTGTGCATCGTCAAAGCGCAAGTGGCTGACACTGTGTTCAAATAACTTAGCTGGGGAGCAGAGGAAATGGGGATCGCAACGTTCGGCCCCGTATAAAACTAACGGACTACTTCACCGCCAGAGGGGACAGAGGCAGCCAAAATGGCTGCGGCGCTCCGCTCCTTCAGGCCGCAGATTCAGAGGATTCCGTCTCCGGATCAAGCACAAGCTCCTCTAAGGCATCGGTACGTACAGTAGTGGACTCACAGGCCCTGGGGGATTCAGTACACTCTCCCTCAGATAGCCCCACGACACGTAGCCCCATAAAACATAAGAAAGCAAGACAGGGCACTGATGCAGAAGAGGATTCTGACATGGAGGAAGGCACTCATGCTAAGAACTCTCCGCAGGTCACACTAGAACAATTTCCTTCCTCCTCTCAGCCAGCTTCCATAAATGATATGAAAGAAATGCTGATTTCTCTTAGGGATTGAATGCATTTTGACATGAAAAGAGCGCTATGTCCTATTAAGGCAGATGTACAAGAGCTACAGCACAGAATGCCACATGTTGAGCATAAGATGGATGAAGCATTTTCTGCTCATAGCAACATGGTTGATGCATTTCAAGAACAACAATCAGACTTGCAATGCATAACGTCTAAAATCGCAGACATGGAAGATCGCAGCCGCAGGAACAATATAAAGTTCCGCGGCATCCCAGAAACGATATCCAACATGGATCTGCAAGGCTACATCCATCAACTGCTCCATATACTGGTGCCCAAGGCGAGTGCCATAGAACTCACCATCGATAGGGCCCACAGGCTACCTAAACCATCTTTCCTGCCCAACACCATCCCGTGCGACGTACTCGCGAGAATTCACTATTACCACTATTCACTATTACCATGTGAAGGAAGAGGCTATGCGTGCTATTCGCAAAACACCTAAATTAGACGGCCAATTCACAGGTGTCGCATTGTACACCGACCTTTCACAAGCCACCATTCAACACAGGATGAACCTCCTCACAATCACCAAAGCACTGAGGAACCATGAAATTAAATATCAATGGGGGACACCATCCAAATTGATTGTGACACACCGCGATAAATCGTTTAATATCTTTTCCTTGGAGTCAGGCCTTAAAGAATGGGGCATCCTTCCAGCTGAAACTCCGCACCAACATCGTGCGGGTCCCACAAAGCTAAGGCAAGATTGGTCCAAGTGACATACCCCTGTAAATCCTGATCACCCCCCCTCCATCAACATGATATGACCCTAGAGACAAGACCTTTGTATGACTGAGTGGGTAACACTATTCGTTTTGAATGTTATGTTACAGTATAAACCCCGAATGAGCAATCTGCAGGGAAATCTGCTACTGGTTCCCGGGCGCACTACCGGGTTCTTTTTTATGTTTTTCTACCTGTTTCTTTTGTTTTCGTTGCTTGTTTTGTTTTCCACAGTTGATCTAGACTTTGTTCATATCATCCATCTCTATGAGAATCATCACACCCATTCTTCATTGAATCGTCCTAAGGCATCCAGCTTTATATGTCTTCATCTCTCCAGACTTCCTCACCCTACACAGGAACAAAATGACCTCAAAGTCGTAAGTACACAGATTCACAACACCTCTGCAGTACATGTAAATAAGGTGAGGTCTAGACTGTTGATTTCTACTGATTTGACCCCAGATAAGTCCATTATCATTGAAATGGCTTATACATGACCATCAAATTTTTATCTATGAATATCAAAGGCTTGAATAGCCCCTTCAAAAGGAAACTGCTTTAGTCGGAAGCAGAAAGACTTAAAGGAGACGTCTTAAGTATCCAAGAAACTAATTTTTCAGCACTTAAAGCGCCAAAGTGCTCCCATAAAAACTACCCTCATATGTTTTATGCCAATGCAAACTCTAAACATAATGGGGTACTTATTGCTATTAGCAGTTCTATTGCCTTCTCCCCACAGCAAATTATCAATGGCCCTAACGGTCGCTTTATTATTTTGGTATGTGAACTCAATAATGTGTTATATACGTGTCACGTACCTGATGGTTGAGTCTGACTTATGCGGGGGCAACCTCCCTTGCGGCCCTGGTTCAAGAGCCCCTGGTAGTGGAGACAGGGAACTCTGGAGCACAGGGGGGCACGAGGGCTGGACTTGGTCACAGATGACAGGTGATGGTCCGCTGAAGCTCGTGCAGGTGGATGGTCGGTGATGCAGGCCGGGTCGGTAACGGGCTGGCAGTGCGGTACAGGTGGTTCGGGCAAGCGGGTAGTCGGGTACAGGCAGGATCGGCAACGTGCGGGCAATAGAAGGTTCAGAGGATCAGGCAGAAGCGTAGTCAGAGGCAGGCAGAAGGTCGGGGCAGGCAGCAGGCAGACGGGTCAAATAGGAAGCCGGGGTCACAGGTGCAGGAAGTCTTTCAGAATAAAGCCGGGGTCACAGGAGCCAAACGCTGTAGAGCGGACAGCACCGGCCAGCAGGCTCCGCTGGCTTAAATAGAGCCGCCAGGCGTCGTACCGGCGCGTGCGCGCGCACGTGAGCGCGCGCGCACGCGCACAAGCGCGTGCACCACCGCGGAAACACAAAGAGGCTTCTTTACTAACATTGCCCCCCCCAAGGGGCAGCCTCCGGATGCCCAACCGGGCTCTCTTGGCCGGATTGTTCCTCCAAAAATTCTTAACGAGTTCTTGGGCGTGCAGGTTGCTCTCTGGCTCCCAAGAGCTTTCCTCAGGTCCATAACCTCTCCACTTCACCAGGAACTGCGTAACACCAGCTCTCCTTCTGCAGTCAAGGATGGTCTCCACCTCGAATTCCTCCTCTCCATCCACCATGACTGGCTCCGGTGGGCCTGCTTTCCGCCCCGGGAAGAGATCCTTAGCCACTGGTTTGAGCAGATTCACATGGAACACTGGATGTACCTTAAGTGAAGGAGGAAGGTCCAGCTCATAAGCCACGTTGTTGATCCTCCGTTTGACTGGCAAGGGCCCGATATATCTAGGGTCTAATTTCTTAGACGGGCATGATAGCCTCAAATTTTTGGTGGCCAACCAGACCCGAAACTCCGATAGTACGGGCAGATTCTTTAATCTGGGATCTATATAGCCCGGGAACGGTCAGTTTGCCTCCTAGTTGTTGCACCGAATACTCGACCTGGAAGGAGGAAGTGAATTCCATGTAGGTCACAAGGTACACTTAGACGAGTTTGGTCACCGATTCCTAGAGAAGGGCCCCGCCTTTCGTCCGGGTGGCCTCGGTCAGTACCACCTACCTCTCCTCCTTAAGCTCCACCTCTGGTAGGAACTGACGTCTTCCTCTCGACCACAATGCGTCAAGGACCACTTCACCTCTCCAATACCTGGACTCCTTTCGAGAACCCTCGGTCTCTCGTTGGACGTGCGGGTTCTT
>BLSH010277349.1:597830-607946 GCA_018402905.1 Glandirana rugosa
AAGTGGATTGGTCATCGTGGGCCAGTTGAATGGCCCCCGAGGTCTCCCGATCTGACCCCCTTAGACTTTTATCTTTGGGGTCATCTGAAGGCAATTGTCTATGCTGTGAAGATATGAGATGTGCAGCACCTGAAACTACGGATACTGGAAGCCTGTGCTAGCATTTCTCCTGCAGTGTTGTGATCAGTGTGTGAAGAGTGGGAGAAGAGGGTTGCATTGACAATCCAACACAATGGGCAGCACATTGAACACATTTTATAAGTGGTCAGAAACTTGTAAATAACTCATGAAAGAATAAAATTACGTTAAAACCAAGCACACCATTGTTTTTCTTGTGAAATTCCCAATAAGTTTGATGTGTCACATGACCCTCTTCCTATTGAAAAAACAAAAGTTGGATTCAAAATGGCCACCTTCAAAATGGCTGCCATGGTCACCACCTATCTTGAAAAGTTTCCCCCCTCACATATACTAATGTGTCACAAACAGGAAGTTAATATCACCAACCATTCCCATTTTATTAAGATGCATCCATATAAATGACCCACCCTGTACTATCTGTATTCACTGAAATGTACTGATTGATGTAATTTCCTCCCATATCCTTCTCTCTCGTATTAATGTTTCTTAAGGGAATTACATTGGTTTGCACTATATTACTTTATTGATATGGATTGGATGTATACTGTTCTCTTGTTTCTTTACTACTCAATAAAAACTATTAGTAAAAGAAAAAAAAAAAATTGCACCAAAGCACTACAATATACTGCAGTAAAACTGCAGTAAAACTGCACTAACGTGCTTCAATATATTGCAGTAAAACTTCCCTGACACACTACACTGACACACTTCACTATACTGCAGTAAAACTGCATGGATGCACTACACTGACACTACAGTAAATCTGCCCTGACACACTTCACTGACACTACATTAAAACTGCACAGATGCACTACACTGATGCTGCACTATTGCTATATTCACATTACACTGAAACTCTGCACTCACAATAGAATCACAATAGCACACCATAGCACATAGTAGCAATGAGCCCTCTTCTATCTATCTCCACTCCAATATCACACTGCAAATGGCTCCTCTGGGAAGGGACCTGGATTGGGCTAAGTCATCTTGGCTTCCTCCAATCATGTCTTTGACAGTTCTCTGTGCCCTGATTGGGCAAAGTCTTCATTGCTTCAGCCAATCGGGGCTTAGAATGCACTTGCAGTGCACAGTGCATTGTGGAGCGTTCAGAGGGCTGAACAAATGGTGAAACGCCCTGCCAGTTTGGGTGTTTGCCGTTAATCCAACACTTCTAATAAATACATCAGGTAATGAAAACGAACACCAAGGTGTGTAAGGGCTGTAGCAATGGGCCCTTGCCTCTGGTGCTGGTGACTGTAAGATGGGGGTTTCCCTGTCCTGCTCATGGTTACACTGAAGGAAACTCCGGAGAAGGTGCTGAAGATGGTTCTCTTACCTCCTCAAGAAATTCTGCAGAGGTCCCTTCTTCTGAGCCCTTTATTCCTCTTCCTTTTGATTCTGTTGCACGAACTCTAGGGCTTCAAACCTAAGCACACTGGAACTATCTTCCATAGCAGAAGTGGGTGTAGTGGTATCCAAAGGCACAGAAGGCCACAACCAATCCACATCTAAGTCATCATCACTGTTATTTTCTTCTTGTTTTGCTTCAGCAGGTGGTAGTGCTGGAGACCTAGTAACTGGAACTCACCTGGGTCTGGATGATGCATCTAAGTTTTCTGCAGGTACCCTGATGTCTTCATTCTGGGGCAGTAAATGGTTTTGATGCCAGGTCTTCAGAGGCCCTGTCCTCCAAGGGTGGATTTGATATATAGAAAGGCCGGGAAGTTGCTTGCAGATGATATACTGTTATGCTTTCCAGGAGATCTCAGATTTCTTAGCACTACCTTGTATCCTGGCATTAAGTCATATTTTTGAACTCCTAAATCATAGCTCCACTGACCTTTGGCATCAAAAGCTTCTTGAGCTTTATATAGACCATCTTTAGGTTTTCCAGATCCCGTCCACAGAGCCTCTGTGAGTTTTAATCTGATGTTCTGTCTATGGAGATGCCAAAAACCAAATCCACTGGCAGACAAGCTTCTCTCCCAAACATCCTTTTCATAATCCATGGGACTTTGACTCTGGAAATAGCCCATTGGGGCAACTCTGGAGGGGAGAGTCTTCCTCTCAATTCAGTGGAGACAGGAATTACTTCAGACTGCATACACAGACAGTAGATATGATCTCTAACTAACTTGAACGTTCTGTGAGGTCCCAAATATCCATGTTCAGCATTTAACACATTCAGCACTGTCCCTCTATGCTTTTTGGGAAGGAATAGTGTTGAAAATCCTTTCTCAGCTTTCATCGAAGAACTCTTGCATGAACGACATCATTAGAAAATCTTTTTGGTTTATTCTTCATAACATAACATCAGACAAACTTACGTAGCAACATAATATGAAGTCTACATGATGAGATATGGTATGGCTTCAGATGTCAGTCAGGAGGAGGAAGAGTTCTGACAGGTGTTCATGTCAGGTCTCCGAGAATGTAGGCTTTCATATCCTCCATTATCTCTTCCTAGCTAACATCACAAAGTCACAAATTCTTATACTGTTTGAAAACCTTATGTCAGCTCTTTTCAAAATAACCTTCGCTACCTATATGGTCTTAGTCTATAGAAAGACCACTCATGACTCCTCCTAAAATTACTTCACATGAAGTTTGAAATAGAATTGCACATACAACAATTTTGCTTCTCTGTCAAAAGCACATTGAAATAACATTTACAAATATAACTAACATATTACATTATATTTCATACATTTCATATATTTCAGAGCCCAATATTATTCAAAATAATATTATAAATTCATAGTTTCCAACAAATAGTAGCCATCTTTCTTCAGGTTCCTCTGAGGGGCCTCTTTGTTAAATCATCTCATCCAGCACCTGTAAACAATTCCACTCTTTGAAGACTAGCCGAGTCTACTTCGGAGAATCTGGAGCTAGTAAAAGCTCTGGGATACCACTCTCTCTTTCAAAGCTTTCAAAGTCGAACAACAGAGAGGATATTCTGCTTGGTTTTTCCTAAAGGCTTTTATTGAGAAAGTAAGCAGACACTCATTCCTCACCTGGGCCAAGTTGCAGTACTCAATTCCATGACATAAAGACTACTTCTGAATTCAATTAAGACCACTCTTTCTTAAAGTGATTGTAAAGGTTCATTTTTTTTCTGTAAAACAATAAACATGTTATACTTACTTGCTCTGTTCAAGGGTTTTGCACAGAGCAGCCCCGATCCTACTTTTCTGGGGTGTCCTGGCAGTGCTCCTGGCTTGTTCTTTTCATTGGGTGCCCCCACAGAGAGCTGCTTTCCATGGGGGCACCCATGTGGGTGCGCTCCTGAGTCCTGCTGTGTCCATTGACACAGACAGCAGGTCTCAGCCCAGCCCCCGGCACCCGTGTCACTGGATTTGATTGACAGCAGTGGGAGCCATTGCTCCTGCTACTATCAATCTATCCAATGAGGACCGGAGACAGCAGCTGGAGGTCCTGGGCTTGTGCTCATTGCTGGAACAATTGGGTTCAGGTAAAAAAAGGGGGGCTTTGGGGGGGCAGCTACAGCACAGAAGGTTTTTCACCTTACTGCATAGAATGCAGTAAGGTGAAAAACTTTGAGGGTTTACAACTCCTTTAAGAGTCCCTGAGTCATATGTTCATGACTGTATGATGTACCCTTTTTCATTAGTTTTATTGCCTACATGCAGTGAAGCACCTGAGACCAGGATACAGAGGGAGATTGCCAGCTAAGGGCGATAGCTCAATGAATGGCACTGAGTAGAGTGTGTGCCAGTTTTTGGCAAGGGGTGACACCCTTGGCAGCTCAGCAAAAAATAAGGACATTTGGTATGTCAAAGCTATTTGCATGCCACTAATATGTTAGTAGATGCCTGCTGCCAAAGTGACCGGAGAGTCCTGAAACTCCAAAAAATATGTAGGTTTGTACCTCTGTCCTGGCAACCCTGGAATCATGTCTCAGGTACCAGGGGATCACATTTATGTAGTTTAGCATAGGTATAACACAATCTAGTGTGAAGCCTGAATACACTCTCTTAGACTGTGATAAAGCGTGTGCATTTTTTGCATATTTGAGACTATGTCCAACCGGTCCTCTGCAGAAAACTCCTTACTAGTAGGGATTGGCCGAACATCCCCCGGTTCAGTTCGCACCAGAACATGCGAACAGACAAAAAGTTCAGGGTGAACATCCAAACACCATTAAAGTCTATGGGACCCGAACATGAAAAATCAAAAGTGCTCATTTTAAAGGCTTACAGGTGATACTCGAAAAATTAGAATATCGTGCAGAAGTTTATTTATTTCAGTAATGCAACTTAAAAGGTGAAACTAATATATGAGATAGACTCATTACATGCAAAGCAAGATAGTTCAAGCCATGATTTGTCATAATTGTGATGATTATGACTTACAGCTCATGAAAACCCCAAATCCACAATCTCAGAAAATTTAAATATTACATGCAATCAATAAAACAAGGATTGTACATAGAACAATATCAGACCTCTGAAAAGTATAAGCATGCATATGTACTCAGTACTTGGTTTGGGCCCCTCTTGCAGCAATTACTGCCTCAATGCGGAGTGGCATGGGAGCTATCAGCCTGTGGCACTGCTGAGGTGTTATGGAAGACCAGGATGCTTCAGTAGATGCCTTCAGCTCTTCTGCATTGTTGGGTCTCATGTCTCTCATCTTTCTCTTGGCAATGCCCCATAGATTCTTAATGGGGTTCAGGTCAGGCGAGTTCACTGGCCAATCAAGCACAGTAATCCCACGGTCATTGAACCAGGTTTTGGTGCTTTTGGCAGTGTGGGCAGGTGTCACGTCCTGCTGGAAAATGAAGTCAGCATCCCCATAGAGCTCGTCTGCGGAAGGAAGCATGAAGTGCTCCAAAATCTCCTGGTAGACGGCTGCGTTGACCCTGGACTTAAGCACAGTGGACCAACACCAGCAGATGACACAGCTCCCCAAATCAACACAGACTGTGGAAACTTCACACTGGACTTCAAGCATCTTGCAGTGTGTGCCTCTCCTTTCTTCCCCCATACTCTGGGTCCTTGGTTTCCAAATGAGATGCAAAATTTGCTCTCATCAGAAGAGAGGACTTTAGACCACTGAGTTACAGACCAGGTCTGTTTTTCTTTAGCCCAGGTAAGAAGCTTCTGACGTTGTTTGTTGTTCAGGAGTGGCTTGACAAGAGGAAAACGACATGTGAAGCCCATGTCCGGGATCCGTCTGTGTGTGGTGGCTCTTGATGCACTGACTCCAGCCTCAGTCCACTCCTTGTGAAAGTCCCCAACACCTTTGAATGGCCATTTCCTGACAATCCTCTCCAGGCTGCGGTCATCCCTGCTGCTTGTGTACCTTTTCCTTCCATACTTTTCCCTTCCACATAACTTTCTATTAATGTGCTTTGATATAGCACTTTGGGAACATCCAACTTCTTTTGCAATTATCTTTTGAGGCTTTCCCTCCTTATGGAAGATGTCAATTATGGTTTTCTGCACAACTGTCAGGTCAGCAGTAGAGTTGAGCGAACACATGGATGTTCGGGTTCGGTGGGTTCGGCCGAACTTTGGGGAAAAAGCCCGGGTTCGTTACCGAACTTGACCCGAATTTTTTCCTGAACACCGAACCCCATTGAAGTCAATGGGGACCCAAACTTTTCGGCACAAAAATGACTGTAAAAAAGTCCTAGAAAGTGCTAGAGGGCTGCAAAAGGAAGTAAAATTATTTTAGAACAATAATCTGTCCCTTACAGCAACAGCAGGAACCTGACCCTATAGGAGTAGGTGATGATTTTAGAACAATAATCTGTCCCTCTAAGCAGTAGACTCTATCTAGTCCAGTCAGATCGTTCTGTAATGCAGGATGAGACATTATTAGATCTGCAATCTGTCCCTAAAAGCAGTAGTAGTAGTAATCTCTACCTAGTCCACAATCAGATTGTTCTGTAATACAGGATGAGATGTTGTTAGATCTGCAATCTGTCCCTCACATCGCCGGCAGCATCCTCTCCCTACACTACCCAGAGAGCATGTGACATGCAGCACTAAGTGACTCCAGCTTATAAAGAGGCTGGGTCACATGATGCACTGGCCAATCACAGCCATGTGCATGGCTGTGATGGCTTCTAAGGGCAAACCAGTGAAACACTTGTTGATTGGTTGGCCCTGCAGCTATTCAACATGCGTGATCAAATACCCAAACTCAAAACCTGAACCCAAACTTTTTTTCAAATGTCCCGGTTCGTGTCCGGGTCACGGACACCCCAAAGTTCGGTACAGACCCAAACTTTACAGTTCGGGTTCACTCAACTCTAGTCAGCAGTCTTTCCCATGATTGTGATTCCTACTGAACCAGACTGAGAGACCATTTAAAGGCTCAGGAACCCTTTGCAGGTGTTATGGCTTAATTAGATGATTAGAGTGGGACAATTTGAGCCTAGAATATTGCACCTTTTCACAATATTCTAATTTTCTGAGATTGTGGATTTGGGGTTTTCATGAGCTGTAAGCCATAATCATCACAATTATGACAAATCACGGATTGAACTATCTTGCTTTGCATGTAATGAGTCTATCTCATATATTCGTTTCACCTTTTAAGTTGAATTACTGAAATAAATGAACTTTTGCACGATATTCAAATTTTTCGAGTATCATCTGTATGACAAATCACGGCTTGAACTATCTTGCTTTGCATGTAATGAATCTATCTCATATATTAGTTTCACCTTTTAAGTTGCATTACTGAAATAAATTAATGTTTGCACAATATTCAAATTTTTCGAGTATCACCTGTATATGCAATGTTATTGCCCTAAAAAGTGTATGGGGACCCAGGTCCTGCCCTAGGGGACATGTATCAATGAAAAAAAGTTTTTAAATTGATCGTTTTTTCAGGAGCAGTTATTTTAATAATGCTTAAAGTGAAAAAAAAAGAAAAATTCCTTTAAATATTGTGCCTGGGGGGTGTCCTTAGTCTGTGCGTAAAAGGGCGCATCTCTGTGAGGTGTAGAACATAGCTAGAGCAAAATGACATTTCCATAGGAAAAAATGTAATTTAAAATCGCGGCTGTAATGTATTGTAATGGGGATTTTAATTATCCAGATATTGACTGGGAGGAAGGTACTGCACATTCAGCTAAGTCTCGCCACTTCCTAAATGTCTTGCAGGACAATTTCATGGGTCAAATAGTAAATGCACCGACAAGAGAAAAAGAATTATTAGACCTTCTGATCACTAACAACACAGACCTGATCACAGACGTGGAAATAAGGGGCAATCTAGGAAATAGCAATCACAGGACAATTAGTTTCAGTATAAATTACACAAATAAGAAACATAAGGGGAATACAAAGACGTTGAATTTTAAGAGAGCCAACTTCCATAAACTACGCTCCATGCTGGAAGATGTTAGCTGGGATAAAATTCTAGGAACAATGAATGGGGAGGAAAAATGGGAGTGCTTCAAGAACATACTAAACAGAGGTATTAGCCAGTGTATCCCAATGGGAAATAAATTTAAAAGAGCTAACCAAAGACCAGGATGGCTTAACGCTGACATAAAGGCACACATAAAAGCAAAGGAGAAGGCCTTCAAAAAATACAAGGCTGAGGGGTCCATATCAGATTTTCATATTTATAAAACACACAATAAGGAATGCAAAGGTGCAATCAGAGCAGCTAAGATAGAACATGAAAGACACATAGCAGAGGAAAGTAAAAGGAATCCCAAGAAATGATTTAAGTACATAAACAGTAAGAGAGGGAGGTCAGATCATATTGGCCCCATAAAGAATGATGAAGGTAATCTGGTTGCAAAGGATGGAGAAATGGGAAAGGTGTTAAACTCATTTTTCTCCTCAGTATTCACGAAGGAAACAGGGGGCTCAATTATTCAGAACTACAATGCTGATCCTCATGGAACGTCATGGGAAGTACCCTCATGGCTTACTGAGGATAAAATCAGGAATAGGCTTGAAAAACTGAACACTAATAAGTCACCGGGACCAGATGGCTTACACCCGAGGGTCCTTAAGGAACTTAGCCAAGTTATTGCCAGACCCTTGTACCTAATCTTTAAGAGCAGTTTTCTGACTGGTATGATACCAGCTGATTGGAAGAAAGCCAATGTAGTACCAATATATCAAAAAGGACTAAGATATATACCTGGGAACTGCAGACCAGTTAGCTTAACATCAATAATTAGCAAGCTCTTGGAGGGAATAATAAGGGATTACATACAAGATTATTGCAACGAGAATGGTAACATTAGTGGTAATCAGCATGGGTTCATGAAGGATCGTTCTTGCCAAACCAAACTATTAACTTTCTATGAGGAGGTGAGCTGCCATCTAGATAAGGGAAGACCTATAGACGTGGTGTATGTGGATTTTGCGAAAGCATTTGATACAGTTCGACATAAACGTTTACTGTACAAACGAAGGTCCCTCAACATGGATCAAAGGGTGAGCATCTGGATTGAAAATTGGCTACAAGGGCGAGTCCAGAGGGTGGTGATAAATGGGGAGTACTTTGAATGGTCTGGTGTAGAAAGTGGAGTTCCCCAAGGTTCTGTCCTGGGACCAATCCTATTCAATTTATTCATAAATGACTTGGAGGACGGGGTGAAGAGCTCAATTTCAATATTTGCGAATGATACCAAGCTAAGCAGAGCAATAAACTCTCCACAGGATGTGGAAACCTTGCAAGAAGATCTGAATAAATTAATGGGGTGGGCAGACAAGTGGCAGATGAGATTTAATGTAGAAAAATGTAAGATAATGCATTTGGGTACCAAGAACAAAAAAGCAAACTACTCACTAGGGTGAGAGCCTCTGGGGGAATCTAGAATGGAAAAAGACCTAGGGGTCCTGGTGGAGAACAGGCTCAGCAGTGGCATGCAATGCCAAGCTGCTGCAAGCAAAGATAACAAAGTGTTGGCATGCATCAGGAAAGGGATCAACTCCAGGGATAAATCAATAATTCTCCCACTATACAAGTCTCTGGTGAGGCCGCACCTGGAGTATGCCGTCCAGTTCTGGGCACCAGTCCTCAGGAAGGATGTCTTGGTATTGGAAAGGGTACAGAGAAGGGCCACAAAGCTTTATTAAGGGATTGGAGGACCTTAGTTATGAGGAAAGATTACAAGCACTAAACTTATTCTCTCTGGAGAAGAGACGCTTGAGAGGGGATATGATTTCAATGTACAAATACTGTACTGGTGACCCCACAGTAGGTACAAAACTATTCAGTGCAAGGGAGCACACAAAGACATGTGGCCATTCACTAAAAATAGAAGAAAGGCGGTTTAACCTTAAAAAGCGTAGAGGGTTCTTTACGGTAAGAGCAGTGAGGATGTGGAATTCTCTTCCACAAGCAGTAGTCTTTGCTGGGAGTCTAGATAATGTCAAAAAACTATTAGATGCACACCTAAGGGACCACAACATTGAGGGGTATACAATTTAATACTGATATTAAAAACACACACATAGGTTGTACTTGATGGACTTGTGTCTTTTTTCAACCTCGTTTACTATGTAACTATGTATTGCCGGTTCCCGGCAAGATACAAAAAAATTGCTGAAAAAAAAAAGCGTACGGTCCCCCCCCCCCCCAGTCCAAACCAGGCTCTTAGGGTCTGGTTTGGATATTAATGGGCGTTAAAAAAACATAGAACGGCCCTTGGCCGTTATGTATCAATGTATCATTTGCTCCAACTTTTTTCTGTGTTCAGGTAGTTCATGTTGGATACACACACAAAAATTATAGTCATAATTTAACATATGGGGAGTTACAACACCAGGGAATCCACACGTAGATTATCAAAAAACTGTAATAGATCTGAGGGTCGTTTCTGATGACGAACACCTTCTCTTAAGGTGTAGGAGTGACGAGAATGGCATTTCTTGGGAGATGCGAAAAATTCCAATTTGGCGGAAAGAAGATAAAAATCACTTACCGGTGTACAGAAACACACGAGGGAACGTGACTTATCAAAAC
>BLSH010277349.1:626845-638685 GCA_018402905.1 Glandirana rugosa
CGGCGGACGGTGGCGCATAGCTGCAGGCTATACCCTGACACATCCACTTAAAGCTGCCGCTGTTTATAAACGGTGATTCACGTTAAGTGGTTAAAAATTGTGATGACATGCCCCAGTCAAACAGGTGGTGAAAAATTGGGCCTTGGGTGTTGCCGGTGACAGAACACTGTAATCCCTTGCAGTTACTTTTGTTGGGCACAGGAACGGGCCCTGCTGTTGTAAATTAGTTTAACCACTTAACATGAATCGCTGTTTATAAACGGTGGCCGCTTTAAGTGGAAGAATTAGGGTATAGACTGCAGCTACAGGTAGCCATTGGTGATGCTGTGCTGTCCTCTGCCGCCTATGCCCACCACCGCCACCTAGCGGTGATGGTGGTTGTGGTTTGGATGTGCGGCTGAAAGCGCCGTGACCATCCACCAGCCACCTCCCTGGTCTGGGGCTGCTCACGGCGCTCCCGCTAGTCAGATGCGGCGTTTGGATATGGGGAAGTGACTTCTCGCTCCCCTACCATCCGTTCTCCTCTGGACGACGGGATGCTGCTCTCCCCTCGCGGCTGTTTTGCACGTTGTTACGGTGACAACCGTGGAGGGGAGGGCACTGGCTGGGTCAGATGACGCAGGGGATGGGCGGTCCCTCCACCCCCCCCTGCGCTCTGATTGGTGGCAGACCCATACAAATGAACACAGCTGAGTGGATCAGTCCACCGGAGAGACACATGTAGGAGAGACACATACAGGAGAGACACATGTAGGAGGCAACACAAAGGAGGTGAGCAGCACTCTATATAGTTTTTGGTATGTAAGATTTGAGCTGCTGGGAAATGGTTCCCTAACACACACTTATTATATCTCTTATCTCTTTAGAGACTGGGACCCCGAGTATCTCAGTGTCATTTTGTAGGGCTTGAATGTTACCTGAGGAATTTAGCAAACATGTGAAGCATACCTATCACCAATATCAGGCTGAAACCCCATGACACTATTTAGAAAGCTACAATCTATTGGCCCATGCTACAATCTCATGTTTTTTCACAATCCTACCCGTGTGTAAGTATTGTAAGCTGTATGGCGATATTTGGCTCAATATTACTATATACCTGATTAGACCTCTTTATATAGTACTCATTATTAGAGTTGAGCAAACTTCTGGAAGTTCGGGTTCTGCTGGTTCGGCCAAACTTCGGGACAAAGTCTGGGTTCGGGTCCGGACAGAACCCGAACTTTGACACGGACCCCGAACCCCATTGAAATCAATGGAGACCCAAACTTTTAGGCACAAAAATGGCTGTAAGAAAGTCTAGGAAAGTCCTAGAGGTCTGCAAAAGGAAGGAAAATGGGGGTAAGGGTCGGACAAGTGCCCTACAAAGAAACGGGGGTAGGGAAAGAACTTTAAATAATTAAAAAAAAAAATAACATAAAAAATCAAAAATGGAGGTGGATGTGGACTATCTTAAAACTGTGTGAGAAAAGTATAAATTAGCGGGGAGAAGCCATGTCACTGTTCTAAGAACAGTGATATGGCTTCTCCCAGCTAATTTATACTTTTATCACACAGTTTTAAGATGATTGGACATTCTACAATCATCTTAGAATTCTGTGAGAAAAGTATTAATTAGCCGGGAAAAGCCATATCCCTGTTCTTAGAACATCTGCAAACTCTGTGTGAAAACTATCAATTAGCGGGGAGAAGCAAGATCACTGTTCTAAGAACAGTGATATGGCTTTTCTCGGCTAATTTATACTTTTATCACACAGTTTTAAGAAGATTGTACATTCTACAATCATCTTAAAATTCTGTGAGAAAAGTATACATTAGCCAGGAGAAGCCATATCCCTGTTCATAGTTTTCACACACAGTTTGCAGATGTTCTAAGAACAGGGATATGGCTTCTCCCCGCTAATTTATACTTTTCTAACACAGTTTTAAGATAGTCCACATCCAACTCCATTTTTGATTTTTTTAATGTTTTTTTTTAATTATTTAAAGTTATTTCCCTATCCCCATTTCTTTGTAGGGCACTTATGCGACCCTTACCCCCATTTTCCTTCCTTTTGCAGACCTCTAGGACTTTCCAGGACTTTTTACAGCATTTTTCAGAACTTTTAGTAAAATTACCAGAACCCCGGACCCGAACCTGGACTTTTTTTGAAAAGTCAGGGTTCGGGTCCGGGTCCCAGACACCCAAAAGTTAGGTACGGACCTGAACTTTACAGTTCAGGTTCGCTCAACACTACTCATTATCTAATTATTACCTAGGTGAGCCTCTTTACCGATTGGTCTTCTCCTCTAGGACATACATTTCAACTAAACTGTAACCATTAGTGATTATTGTTTTATAAAGTATTAATTGTATCATTTAGATACTATGACTGATCATATTATTTGCAGTATCTTCTTTCTATATACTGTATTATGTTTAATAATACCTAGGTCTGCCCCCACATCCTTCGGTGGTAGGGGTATGGTGCTGCGTATGCCCGGGGGCTCTCCATAGTCCATCCTCCATACGGGTCTCTCCTGATGCTCGCTACAGACACTGGGAGCTCTAGGTATACATGTCTATGGCTATTGCATTTCGTAAGATCTGTTTTTTGATTACATAATTTTGTTTTTTCAAAATTATGATGTTATGTAATTCTTGAACTATATTGTGACACTATGTCCTATCTTGTAGGATTTTATGGCAACAGTCACCCTTGCTTCACCTGAGGAAGCGCCGTTTAGATGCAAAACATGTAGAGATGGTATCTAGTACCCCTATGCTGATGGACGTCCGCTGGAGCCCCACCTAGGAGTCCTTCTGAATTCCTCTTGGGCCCATTTCTATCCATAGTCCTATTCGTTTTTGTGTTTATATTTTGGCTATAGCTATAAGTTACACTAAGGACAATTATCATTGTCCTCTATGATTGTCTATGCCACTATACCTGATTAGGGCCTTTGAGGTTTAGGACTTATGGGCGGCTTCCCCTGTGTGATATCCATTACAATGGGATTATATACCCTTGGGTGATTCACATAGATGCTCTTTTATGTTATTTTAAACAATTTTGAATAAATTTATATATTTTATATACTTTAGTCTCTTGTTCGGATCTTTTTCAAACCAAAATGCCTATAAAGTCCCCAATTTTCCTTTTGGAAACAACTAGTATCTCTCTATACCCTGGTACCATTTTTTAGAGCAGGCAGCCGGCTATCCATTGATAACAGCTGTTCCGGCTCGGGAGCCGCTCTGTCTTTATCCCAGGCAGCGGGAGGGAACATCCCCCCTCCCGCCACTGTCCGTCGCTCTTCTCCGGCCTCCCGTCCCACCGGGAGACTGGAGCTCCAATCTGGCATGTCCGCCGGCTGTGTGGAGTCCCTGTTGAAGCTGGAATCTTTTAGACCCCCCATCCCTCTATAAAGAGTACCTGCCACCATATATTACTATCACAAGGGATGTTTACATTCCTTGTGATAGCAATAAAAGTGATCTTTTTTTTTTTTAAAAAACAGTGTTAAAAGAAAAAATATAATAAAATAAAAATAAATGTAACCACTTGCCGACCGCCCGCCGCAGCGTGACGGCGACAAGGTGGTTTGTTATCGGGATTCGCCGTAAGGGGACGGCGGCCGCGATCACGTGCCATGAGCACGCGCGCGCTCACAGAGCGTGCACTGTTGTTTAATTCGACACAGGACCGATCACTCTACAGGGCCAGGCCAATGATTTTTGGCCTGGCCCTTCCGATCGGTCCTGCCAATGACATTGCTCCTCTCGGTTTCAGCGAGGAAGAAGGAGCATCAAAAAACGTGAGTTGCACAACACCACACTGACACCAGGTCACATAGGCACATTTAACCCCTTGATCACCCCCTGATCACCCCCCAGTTAACCCTTTCACTCCCTGTCACCCCCTGTCACAGTATCACATCTGTGCAGCGATCTGATTTTTACCGATCGCTGTACTTGTGACGCTAAATCAGTGTTAGGTTAGGCTAGTACTAGGCCTAGTTAGGTGAAAATACCCCCCTTGCCCCCCCAATAAAGTTTAACCCCTTGATTGCCCCATGTCACCTGTGATCACCGTAAAAGTGTCACGGGTGACGCTAGCAAGATAGATAGTTTTTTTTCAATCAGATTACCCGCCGTATATTATTTTATTTACCTTTTATAGGTTTTAACCCCCGATCGCCCGGCGGTGACCCCAGTTAGGTTTTAGTGTGCGTTAGGGTCAGTGTAAACGCCAGGCAGGGCCAGTTAGCGAGGTACTCTGACACGCACGCACGCACGCACATTAGATAGGTGCTGGATATTATTGTAGTATCTGATCAGAGCTATATCTGCGATCTGATCAGATATATATTAGCGTCCCCACTAGATTAGGGTTCTAAAAAATGCAGTGTTCAGGCTCTGACAACCAGGTGCGCTTTTTGCCTGTGAGTCAGGCTAGTGTACGTTTCAAATTTAGAAAGCCCAAAATGTCTGGCCGCACTTACACTAGCTTAGAGGCCTACAATATGCTGAGTATGACAGATGAGAGCGATGGGGAAGACTCACTGTCAGAATCAGGCTCAGCATATGAACCTGTAGACAGCAGCGGCACCCTGACAGATAGCTCTGATGACAAAGTTGTGGTCCCTGCTAGAATCAGGCGTACCAGACCCCGTTCTGCTGTCACTGATGTGTGTGAACCACAGGGCTCTCGTATGCAGCAGAGAGCCAGTACTAGTGCTGCTACCCATTCTGGTGACCTGGCAAGCACCAGTGGCCTAGTACATCCTGGACATAGACAAACCAGCACTGCAGTAACACTTGGTGACGTGGCGAGTCCCATAAGTGCAGTACAAGCTGGTGTGGCTAGCACAAGTAATGCCCCACAGCCACGAAGACGACGAACACAGGCCCGCAGAGCCCATAGTCCCTTCCTGACGCGCTTGCAAACCTGATTGGCAACCCCCCACTGATGCAGCGCCCATACTTCCCCCATTCACTGCCCAACCCGGAATCACGGTGAATACAGCTGATTTTACAGCCATTGATTTTTATTCGCTGTATTTCACGGAAGGTCTCTATAGATCTATTGTGGACCAAAGCAATTTATATGCTGGTCAATTCATCGCCATTAATCCCCATTTGATGCTTGCCAGAAACTGGAAACCAATCACGGTTCCAGAATTTAAGATCTTTCTGGGCCTTTCCTTCCTCATGGGCATAATAAAAAATCTGAATTGCGGTCATATTGGTCCATGCACCCAATTCACCATATGCCCGTGTTCTCTGCATGCATGTCCAGGACACGAGACAAGCAGATTTTGCGGTTCATGCACTTTAGTGACAATGAACTTAGTCGTCCACGGGGTGACCCTGAATTTGACCGGCTCTAGAAAATTCAGCCCCTCATAAACCACTTCAACCAGAAGTTCGCCACACTTTTTATTCCCAACCAAGTTGTGTGCGTGGACGAGTCCCTGGTTAAATTTTCTGGCCGTCTTGCTTTCAAGCAGTACGTCCCCAGCAAGCGTGCCAGATAAGGGGTCAAACTGTATAAGCTCTGTGACTGGGCCACAGGCTATACACATAGTTTCATGGTTTATGAGGGCAAAGATAGTCACGTAGAGCCGGAAGGATGCCCAGACTACATAGGGAGCGCTGGCAAGAGAGTGTGGAGCTTGGTGTCACCCTTATTTGGAAAGGGGTACCACTTATACGTGGACAATTATTACACGAGCGTGCCACTGTTTAGTCACTTATTTGATCATCAGATTGGCGCATGTGGCACCGCGCAACCTAATCACCGGGGCTTCCCCCAATGGCTTGTAGAATCCCGTCTTAGTCGGGGGAGAGAGCCTGCGCAACGTGTAATAATTTGCTCGCGATAAAGTGGAGGGACAATCGGAATATTTTCGTTCTGACCTCCATTCATGCAGATACGACAGTGCAAATTTCTACGGCAACTGGTCTTGTGGAGAAACCCCTCTGTGTCCACGAATATAACCTAAATATGGGAGGGGTGGACCTTAATGATCAGTTACTGGCGCCGTACCTAATTGCCCGTAAAGCGAGACACTGGTACAATAAAGTGTCTCTATACCTTTTTCAATTGGCTTTGCTGAACGCTCATGTCTTATACAGAGCGTCAGGACTGACAGGATCCTTCCTCAAATTCATGGAAGAGATCGTCACAGCCCTTCTGTATCCAGATGGTGCTGCACTCCCAGTTCACAATGTGAATGCAGTTAGCCGGCTGCATGGGAGGCACTTTCCACATGTCCTCCGTGGTACCCCAGGCCAAAGAACACCCCAAAAGAGATGTCGTATCTGCAGACGACGCGGATACAGGCGTGACACCCGCACTTATTGCGCCTGCTGTCCTGACCAGCCTGGTCTCTGCATCGGTGAATGTTTTGAACGCTATCACACATTAGTGAATTAATAGCGTAGGGTGCAGCAGACACAGTGATAGGCACACTGACATAGGGTCTCCAAAGATGCCAGTGCATTTTTGAGAGACCCAAAGCTGGAACCAGTTCGTTTTTAGTTAAAAAAAAAAATGTACCAAAAAAAAAAAAAATTTAAAAACAAAAAAATAAAAAAAAATATTAAAAAAAACAAAAAAAAATATAAAATAAAAAAAAACCAAAAACAGTTGTACGTTTCTTTTTTTCTCTCTCTCTCTCGTTTTCTCTCTAATCTCTCTCTATTGTTAATATTTTGTATGCACACCTGTTTGTTACTGTTTTTATCATGTTTTCTTTGCAGGTATGTAATTTTTTTTATGTTAATGCTTACCTGTAATGTTATATTGTTAATGTGTTTTATCATTTTTTTCTTTTTAGCAGGTATGCAATTTTTTATGTTACTGTGTTTTATTAATTGTTTATTCCTTTTCAGATACACCATTCAGCTGCAGCACAGATTTATTAATGGTGACAGCAAAAGCATTTGCTCCCACCATTCATAAAGCAGCGACTCCAGCGCTGTTGGCGGTGATTTCACCACCACAGTTAAAAAAGAGCAAATATACCGGAGCATAGGGGCAGTGGGTGGAAATTGGGGCCGATTGCCTCTATGCTCCGGTATATTTTTTTTAAAAAGTGGCTATGCCCACCATTAGAAGTGGGAGGATGAAGGGAGGTTTTCTAATGGTGGGCATACCCACCGATTGATTCTTTTTTTCATGAAAAAAAGAACATTACAATATATGCCCAACAAGGACCAGCGACATACTAGTATGTTGCTGGTCTTCTCAGGCTCTCCTGTCCCACCGGGCAACGCGAGAATGCAGCTGATGGTTCCCCCAGCTGACCATAGAGCTGATTGAAGACTAGAATGGCTCCAATCATCTCCATGGCCTAAGAAACCGAAGGCAACGAGCATTTTGTGACTTTGGTTTCGCCAGATACAAACAGTGCCATTGGGAAATCTGGGGAGCATCTTATCACACCGATTTTGGTGTGGTGAGATGCTTTAAGGGCTGGGAAAAGATCTAGCATTTAGTAGACCCCAAATTTAAAAAAAAAAAAAAATATGCGACAATACCTATTTTTTTTATCATAGGGGATATTTAAAATCCCTGTGATAAAAATAAAAATGATAAAAAAAAAAAATGAAAAGGGACAGTGTAAAAATAAAATTAAAAAGCAAAATGAATAAGTAAAAAAAAACAAAAAAAACCGAACCCCTGCCCCCCATGCACGCGCGCAAAGGTGGACGCAAGCGTCAGTCTCGTGACGTATGTAAACAACAATTTCACCATGCATGTGAGGTATCAATGCGAACGTCAGAGCGAGGGCAGTAATTCTAACAGTAGACCTCCTCTGCAGATTTAAAGTGTTAACCTATAAAGGCTTTTAAAGGCTTTTAAAAATGTATATAGTTTGTTGCCGCTTCACGGGTGTGCGTCATTTTTAAAGCATGTCATGTTTGGTGTCTATGAACTTGGCATGAGATCAACTTTTATATTTCACAAAAAAATTGGGAAAAATAGTGAGTTTCTGTTCATTAAAATTCAAAAAAGTGTTTTTTTTCCCCAAAAACTGTGTTTGAAAAATCGCTGCGCAAATACTTTGTGGAAAAAAAATTGCAACACACACTATATTATTCTGTAGGGCCTCCGCTTTAAAAAAATATATAATGTTTGGGAGTTCAAAGTAGTTTTCTAGCAAAAAAGTAGTATTTTTTCATGTAAACAAAAAGTGTCAGAAAAGACTTGTTGGTTCAAGTGGTTAGAAGAGTGGGTGATGTTGGGCATAAAATGCCAGGACAGGTCAAAGCCCCCCCAAATGACACCATTTTGAAAACTAGACACCCTAAGCTATTTTCTGATTGGCATGTTGAGTCCATGCAATATTTTATTTGTTTGTCATAAGTGATTGAAAAATGACCGCCTTCAGCATTTCTAAGGGCGAAAATGTATGCCTTTACTACTCAGTACCTTTCCAGGTTTCAGAGGCCATGAAATGCCCAGATAGCAAGAAAAAAACCCAGATGACCCCATTTTGGAAAGCAGACACCCCAAGCTATCTGCTGAGAGCCATGTTGAGTCCATGGAATATTTTATATTTTGACACAAGTTTCGGGAATATGACAATTTTTTTTTTTTCACAAAGTTGTCACTAAATGATATGTTGATTGAACATGTCATGGGTATATCTGGGATTACACCCCAAAACACATTCTGCTGATTCTCCTGAATACAGGGATACCACATGTGTGAGACTTTCTGCCAGTCTAGCCGTGTACAGAACCCCAAAATCCAATCACCGCCTCCAGGCTTTCTAAGCGCGTAAAAAGGTGATTTTACTCCTCCCCCAGATAGCACAACCCTCCCCCCAAATGACCCCATTTTGGAAAGTAGACACCCCTAGGTATTTGCTAAGAGGCATGGCGCATATTTTGCAGCTCTCATTTGTTTTAGAAAATGAAGAAATAAACAGATTTTTTTTAAAATTTTTTTTTACTTTTTTCACATTTCAAACCTTTGTGACAAAATGTGAGATCTGCAAAATACTCAAAATACGAGACAAAGTGTCCCCTCTCTCCCCTACTGTTCAACTTGCCACTTGAACCCCTCTCCTGCCTCCTAATCTTTCAATCAAAGCTCCATGGGGTAAAAATAGGATCTCAAGAGCTACGTACTGCTCTGTTAGTGGATGATATCTTAATTTTCACCTCAAGCCCCAGAGCAGACATGTTACATATTCGAGAAATCTTTACAACTTTCCGGGTTTGTTCAGGCTTGGGAATGAACTTTTATCAAAGGAAAATACTACCACTTTTCCAAGCACGACCCCCCCTCTGGGCGACTGATTCAATCTTCCCGATTGCCACAAATCATATCACATATCTGTGGATAAAAATGGGGAAAGTACCCTCCTCTCTATACTGTATTTAGCTGAAAGTTGGTCAGACCTCTCTCTCTGTTTGGCAGGTGTCACCTATTTAGGAATGGCTAGTTTCCCAAAGTTACTCTACCCTCTCCAAACGATTCCATTATTATTAAAATACAAGGACTTACAGAAACTATATAGAGCTCTAACCATTTTTCTATGGAAAGGGCGTAGGCACCCAATTTCAAAGCATAAACTTCTCCCAAAATGCGAAAGGGGAGCCAATCTTCCCAATATTCGACTTTACAACCTTTCCCGTTTTCTGAGTGGGAACAACAAAGGCCTCCGGATAGTCCAACTATGAGTTAGAATCACAGATGGCAAGTCCCTGTGGACTACCTTGCTGCATTCTTGATTCGATGGGATCCCTTCCTTATTAAAACAAAACCTCCTCATTCAGGACACAGTTGTGGCCTGGAGGGAGATTGGAAAAAAATTGGGACTGTCTCCTCCTATGTCCCGCCATCTCCCCATCTGTGGCCACCTGTAGTTTCCGCAAGCGCAGCAACACGTGGCTTTCTCCACATGGGCCCCACATGGCCTGATTAGATTTCCTCAATTGTTTGACACCCCCTCAGGGAAACCCCCTCCCTTCCTCTCAAATTCTAAAACTACCCACCACCTACTCTACATCCACCAAGCAACAAGTTTTGTGGCTACCGCTTGGCCCCCCCAGGGACCTGCACTTCAAAACCTCCCTCCTGGACACCTTCTTAGATCAGCATCACCACAGCATTTCAGACATTTACAAACCTTTGTACTTCCTCTTTACAAAACCAGTTCACTCTACCACCACAATTTCTTGAAATCAGGACTTACAATCATCAGAGGCTCTGAATTTCATTTTGGCAGGCTACAACACCACGTGCACTTTTGTAACAAACACATTTTAGCGGAGACAGCAGATTAAGCAAAATCCTAAAGCCTCGTACACACGGGACGACGATCGTGTTCAACACGCCGCACTCACGACCGTTGCATGCAGAATCGATCGTCTGTGGCGGCGCTTTCAACAGTTGAACATACGACGGTCGTTCGTGGGAGTTGTATGTGCAGACTAGAAAACTTGGTCGTGTCAACAAGCTCGCATATGACCGTTGGGTCGTGTGTAGAGCAGCTGTGTTCAACAAAGTTGTATTGTGCTAAACACGCATGCGCCAAGTCCGGAAGTGTCCGTTCGTGTACAACTAGGCTTCTGTTTCACAGTTGCAGATTCGATTTGATTTTGACAATTCCATTCAAATAGTGAAATGCGGCGCACATTAGCATCTTTTTCAATGGGATAATAACGAAGATGCACCTTGCTAGTGGTACACATGATACTAATGTCATAAAAGTCAGCTGTACTGTAGTGATATTAATAGAATTTGCACTAATTTCAATCTCTTTTCTTCTATTTACCATTTCCTCAATATTCTAAGCTCAGAAATATGTGAATTCCTAGAACTGAACGTGTTTGTGGTTCTTTGCAATTTGTTTTAACTTTGATTTTGAATGTAATTGCCCAATTCTACATTTCCATTTTGTTAAATAAATGTAGGCAAGTATTGTAATTTTAAATATTCTTTATTATAAAATCATAAAGAATATAAATTAAATAATCAGATGAAATTATCTGGAAAGAAAATATAACATCAAACAAAGGTAAGGAGTCAAAACAAATATGGGTAAAATTCCCCAAAAATATAAATACAAAATAATATAAAATTAAAAAAAAAAAGCCTCAATGGGGGTACTGCCCGTACTCCCCAGACCAGGGTTGTTGGGGGCCTTGGGGATAATACTGCCACTGCGTATGGTGGTGCTGTGGCAAGGGATGTGATGGGGCAGGTGGTGGAGGAGGTGGAGGTGGTGGTGGCTCGTCGTCCACAAGCCTACTTGTGGGCTTAAGCTGGCCCCTCACCCCCTTAACCATGACATCCAGCATGATTTGTTCTGCCATTTGTTTTTGGTCCAAGTCCATTTGTCTTATTTTTGTGGCCACCAGTGCCCCGAATGCCTCCGCCTCATCGGGGTCCTTTTGTAGCACTTGGCTGGCATCCCTGAAAAATTGTGCTGCCGCCTCATCGGCATCCTGGGCCCTCCTCTTCCGTCTCCTCCCGACCTCCAGGGGAGGAATTCGGGACACGCAATTGTGTAAACAAATCTCTAGGTTTGTGTCAACACCGGATTTCTGTAAGTTTCATCTTTAGGTTTACGACCACGGGCTTACGATCACAAACAGAAAAGATTTATAAGTTATTCGTTGTCATTACTTTACAAGTAACCAAACCGAAGTAGTGGGTGTGTTTGTTAGTATAAGCTTATTAAAGTGAAAAAATATGAGTCCTTTCACAGTGGCTCCTCCTCCGTCGACCCGGTAGTGTCGGGACGCACAGGGCTTAAGGAGGGGACCTCCAGCCCTCCTCTGCCTTCTCCTCCCGGGTCCTACGGCTACTCCGCCGTCGTGTTAAAAAGTCCCT
>BLSH010277349.1:665055-678612 GCA_018402905.1 Glandirana rugosa
GACACCATAGAATAACATAGAATATAACCATATGCTGAAATTCAAATTTCAAATAGAATAAATTTGAATTCGAATACATAAGAAAAGAAAAGAATAGAATAGAAAAGAATAGAATAGAAAAAAAACGTATAGACTAGAATAGACTGTAACAGAATAGAAAATAATCACATTAAAATAAAAACCACAGATTAGAATAGAGTAGAATGAATATAACCATTTCCCAAAATTCAAATAGCATCAATTCAAATTTGAATAGAATAGAAAAGAATAGATTAGAAAAGGAAGATGGTTATATTCATTCTATTCTATTGTTTTTTTCTATACTATTGTGCTTTTTTTTATTCTATTCTACCCTATTCTTTTCTATCCTATTCAAATTCGAATTGATTCTATTTGAATTTTGGAAAATGGTTATATTATTCCTGTTCTATTCTATTTTTTTATTCTATTCTCTTCTATTCTATTCTTTTTTTATTCCAATCTATGCCTTTCTATTCTATTCCATTATATTCTTTTATTTTATTCTCTATCCTTTTTTGTTCTGTTTTACTCTATTATATTATATTCTTTTATTTTCTGTTATATTATTTTCTATTGTATTCAATTTTTTTCTATTCTATTCCTTTATTTTCTATTTTATTTTATTCTCTTTGGAAATTGGAAAACTATTCAAATTCAAAAACTGTTCAAATTCAAAAATGATTTGAATTCGAAAACTTTTCAAATTCGAAAACTATTTGGAATTGATTCAAAAAACTTTTCGAATCAATTTGAAAACGAATAAACTAAACAAATTCTGAAAACTAGTTAAAGAGATGTAACTAAACAAATTTATGTAAATAACGAATCGAAACGAAACCAAACAAATCTTTTTAGCTCTGCACATGTCTAGAACTAAGAAAGATGTAGACCTACATATAAACCACTGATCTTCAACACCCAGTTACAGACTCAGGGTGTATGATATGTAATTAAAACAACTATAACACACCAAGAACTTACAGACAGCCGAAGGTGGGATGCTATAAATGGTTAAAGATTATTGATATTGTGTAGCGGGGGGTTCACGAGATATCCCTTGTGGACTCTGGAGGGCCATCTGGGGTTGGCATTTAACATTGGGACTGGCTGTTTATATACCTACCACATAATGGTACTCTCCTGAATAAGTGAACGTCGTTCATGAATAGTGTTGAGCGCACGGTTCGGGCCGAGCATTAGTTCGGGGCGAACACTGGCTGTTCGCTCGTTCGGCAAATACCCGAATTGGCAGGGTGTACGACCGTTTGTTTGGCCTGCCAAAAGCCCCAAAATGCACTGATCGCTGATCAGTGCATTCTAAGCCCTGATTGGCTGCAGCAGTGAAGGCTTTGCCCATTCAGGGTGCAGAAAACTGCCAGAGCCATGATTGGAGAAAGTCATGATGACTTAGGCCAGTTTTACTGCAGCATTTATGTAGTGCGTTAATGCAGTTTTACTGCAGTATATTGAAATGTGTCAGTGCATTTTTACTGCAGTATATTGTGTGCCAGTGCAGTTTTACTGCAGTATATTGTAGTGCATCAGTGCAGTTTTACTGCAGTATATTGTAGTGCATCAGTGCAGTTTTACTGCAGTATATTGTAGTGTATCAGTGCAGTTTTACTGCAGTATATTGTAGTGTATCAGTGCAGTTTTACTGCAGTATATTGTAGTGCATCGGTGCAGTTTTACTGCAGTATATTGTAGTGTATCAGTGCAGTTTTACTGCAGTATATTGTCGTGCATCGGTGCAGTTTTACTGCAGTATATTGTAGTGTATCAGTGCAGTTTTACTGCAGTATATTGTGTGCCAGTACAGTTTTACTGCAGTATATTGTAGTGCATCAGTGCAGTTTTACTGCAGTATATTGTAGTGTATCAGTGCAGTTTTACTGCAGTATATTGTAGTGTATCAGTGCAGTTTTACTGCAGTATATTGTTGTGCTTCAGTGCCCCCTTTTTGAAATTGTGAGCCACAGTTTTTCTGACTGTGGCACAGTTGTTCCCCTTTTTTATTTTTGTTGTATAGTTTTGACATTTCTGTCAGCGGCAGTCCTCAAGTTAAAGTGCACCAAACACCACTGTCCATTGATTAAAGTGCATCCAATTACACATTTCCCCATCTCAATTACATTTCCCCATCATGTCTGGGAGGTCAACAAGGAGAGGCAGACATTCACATGCCTATGTGAGGGGGCCTGTAGCATATGTGTCTGCAGGCAAAGGTGGATGTGGTCTGTCCTCGGGCAGGGCACCATTTTCTCTGTTTAGTGATGTTACCCATGCTATCCTGCCACAGCATGCAGAGGAGGTGGGGGACTGACTTACTACACCATCCTCATCCTCCTCATCCTCTATCACTCAAGCAGAGACTAGTGTGCAGTCCACTGCAGCTGCCATAGGGGCTTATTCTGCCTTCTCGTCCACAGCTACTCCTGCCCCCTCCCCAGCACCCTTGGGACTAGTACGTGGCTGGGAGGAGGCAGTTCTAGATACTGTAATCCTCAGTGACCCAGAGGACTCTGCTTCTCAAACTTGTGGTGCATGGACTCCCTTAGTCTTCAAAGCTTGAGAAAGGACCCGAAAATTTGTAGAATCAAGGAGAAGGATCACTATTGGTTGACAACCGTTCTTGACCACCGTTACAAGGGGAAGGTCTCGGAACTCATCCCGTCCCCATAAAAGGAGCAGAGGATGAAATATCTTGAGGACACCTTAGAGTTTATGTAATGCCTTTCCAGACTCTGGTAAGTTATAGTCTCATGGAAAAGCTAATGTAGCGGTATCCCCGTAGGGGCTGCTGAGTGTAGTGGTCCACCCTTCACTCTGCCCAGCCCAGCCCGACATTCACCTCTCACTCCAAGACAATGAACAGTACCTGAGCTTTGTTTTTTTTGTGTTATTGAGGGGATTAAACTTGGATGGGGTAAGGAATTTATGGGATGCCCAGTGAATTCTTAATTTCTTCAGGACAAATTCTGTACACTCCTTGTACTTACTACCACTTTAGTCTCCTTTGGCACAACTCTTGTTTGCAGACTATTCCTTCTCTCTCTCTCTCTTTCTCCTGCACAACTCTTACTTCCCAGGTCAGCTAGCACGTGATTGTAATGGTTAGGCCTGACTCTGACTCAATCAGGCCTCAAGAACTGCCTTTTGCAGGCAGGGACCGCGGGCCCTTTTAAGTATAGAAAATTCTGTGCTCGCGGGTGGACTAAACGGTGGACTACTGATCCCAGTCAGCCATCTTCAGGCCCTGCCAGCCCTTCTGGCTGCAGCTGCCTGACTCCACTGCCCATGACACCACAGTCCTCACTGCTGGCTCTGCACCCATCTCAGACCTCCCAGTCCTCTCAAGTGTGCCTCCCCAGTCCTCCAGACTGTGCATGTCACACTCACAAGCCCTCCTGGCTGCAGCTGGTGGTTCCCTCTTGGAGACTTGCCCGGCAGTACTCTCCACTTTCTTCTCTTGCTCCTCTCTGTGCCTCCTGTCCAGGACACCTCTGTGTGTTGTAAGAGGGTCCTGTCCGCACCCAAGCCCAGGCCCAAGGTCACCCCCCCAGACTGGGGAGCTCCCTCAAAGGCCCCGACAGCCTAGTACTCCATGTCCAGTTCTTCCACCAGAACGACTTCTCCCCAGCTGGGCTGACCCAGGGTATTTAAGGAGGCCTGCCCCCTGCCAATCCAGAATGGGGAATGGCCAGGGCTCCTTAAAACACCCCAGATGGCTACACCTCCCATCTCTCTCCCCAGAAGCTCCAGAAACCTCTGGAAACAAGTGGGAGGTCCTGATGACACCACCTGTGAGTCGCCCAGCTCTACTGTGAGCCACTCCCAGCCCAAAATGAAAACAAACAGGCCTGGCCACCAGCTAGGCCTGCCTAAATTTTTCTACTCTAGCACCTACCTACCTAGAAGGTGCTACACTAGTTTTGAGGCTTCTGTTGGCGGAGAAAAGGGCCATCTCAGTGATGCATTTCAAAATTTTTATTAGCCCTCGGCACCTAGGGCTGTCAGCTTCCACCTTCCAATCGGCAGCTTCTCCATCATATGGTGGAAGATTATCTAGGGGTGAAAAGAGACACGGAGAGCTTTCCATTTGATGATCCACTGGGTTACTGGGTCATGAGAATAGACCATTGGCCAGAGCTTGCCCAGTATGCAATTGAGCTGCTGGGCTGCCCTGCATCCAGTGTGCTTTCTGAATGGGTATTCAGTGCTGCCTGAGATTTTGTGACAGATAAAAGAGTGTGTCTGTCCACAGACTCCTTTGACAGACTGACATTTATCAAAATCAAAATTATCAAAATTAATCATTCCAGGATTAGCAGCAGCTATCAGTCCCCTGATGCCAATGTTACAGATTAAGCGTTTTTGGGATGTGGAAAGACCGTCTAGGCTGCCTAGCTTTGTGGGTGTTGATTTTATCTAGAAGACATTTTTTGGTATAGGTTTCATGGGCACAATAATTTTTTTTTATTACAGCATGGCCAGTTCTTGCTTTTGTGAAGAGTACCTCTATAGGGTTGCGGAGTGAAGTCCCCACCAACACCCAAAGCCCAATTTCTCCGCACCTGTTACTTCTACCCAAAGTCTGTGAAACAGACACCAGAATTTATCCAAAAATCTTTAATCTTGTTCTGAGTGCACTAAATTGTGGCCTCATCATAGAGACTGGCTCCTCAAGCTGTTGTGTACTAAATAAAGAAAGCTTGCAGGCAAAATATAATTTTTTTCTTTATAAATGTCATTTTTGCTGCAGCAGGTTCTATACATGGCACAGATACGCCACTTTACAGGCAGACTAAGGGGACCCTCCAGGCACTATATTTAAAGGAATTTTTCATTTTTATTGTTTCACTTTAGGCATCAGTAAATCACTGCTCATTTAAAAATGATAATTTTTAAAAACTTTTTTTGCATTGATACATGTCCCCCAGGGCAGTAACCAGACCCCCATACCCTTTGTATGCCCAATAACTTGCATATAAACCTTCAAAATGGGCATTTTGATTTTTTCAGTTCGGGCCCCATAGACTTTAATTGGGTTCATTGTTCAGTTCCAAACTTTGGTGGTGTTGGAAAATTTTGGTGCAAACCGAACCAGGGGTGTTCGGCTCCATCTCCATTCATGAAAGATGTAGAGCGTTGCTACACTTATGTAATACAAGCAGATTATGTAATAGCAGTTTGAAAATCATATGAACATGCTAAATATCAGCTGTATGGTACAATATACAGTATATAGGGCATTTGCTATGAAAAATTATCAGCCTTATAACATATTCATGTTGATTTATAAGGGGGTCTTATGAATGACTTTTAACTACTCCAAATAATAAATTACTGATATTATGAAAATGAAAACCTGTCTACCTTGAAAGTCCCAATATAGAGGTAATGTTAATTTAAAAAATACATTTTAAAAGTCTAAAAACCCTAAAACAGTTCTTTCCACCAATGTGCTAGACTATACTAATTAAATCCAGTGTAATCATTTCATATAACAATTTAAAATATACAGATTTTAGCAGTAGATTGCCTGAAGTGTAAGCAAATATATGCCTGATCTGCAATGATGTAATTTACATGCTTCTTGTTTTACATATGCTCCGAGGCTATTACCCCCCCATGTGTTATATAACAGTTTGATTTGAAAGCCAGTGATCTGTGTTTCCCAGTTTCAGAATCATCACAATGAATCCTCTGACATATCTTTTCTGCATTCTCTACCTTTATATTCAAGGTATGCTGGTATGAGCACTGCTCTTTTATAAAATTACAATGAAATGCTTTTTTTTAGATTCTGTATTTGTGGATTAATAGTGTTTATTTTTTGTTTTTAAGCTTCCAATGGTGAGGTTGTAATGACACAGAAACCAAGTTATATCTCAGTATTTCCTGGAGAAAAAGTTATTATCTCGTGTACTTCCAGCTCTAGTACTTATATACCTTCCATTTCAAAATATGAAGTCAACTGGTATCAACTTAAAGAAGGACATCTTCCAAACCTTCTCATATATTTTGCCACCACTCTGCACTCTGGGACATCAGCCCGGTTCAGTGCTACTGGATCAGGCAATGATTTCTCTCTAACCATTGATGAGGTGGAGGAAGCTGATGCAGGAAATATTTACTGCTCCAGTGATTATGGCTACCCCATCACACAGTGATACACAGCTGTACAAAAACCTCCTTCTTCTTTTCTGTTTTTGTCTCACCAGGCTAGACATAACACAGAACTCTTTTTTGATTCAATTCAACACAAACCTGATAAAAAAATATTTTATAATACATGATAATAGCTTCTATATTGGACAAGTGGAAAGGTGCTCCTATCTAACATAGGGTAAAAACCTCTCAAATGTCCTGCAGATGCTCTATGCAGCTTCCGGCAGGGAACCAGAATACTTATAAATATAAAACAAACAAGCAACAGAGTTATTTTACCAGAAAGGTGGAAAACCATTGAAGATCCCCCAGATGTTCACAGCTGATCCAGGCTGAGCTCCTACAGACAAAGCTGGGTTTAGACCTTGGGGGGCTCGAAGGCACTTCAAGTTTGGGGCTTGTCAACATAGATATTAAATTATATGGCAAATAAAAAAGTGAACTGTAATATATGGCAAACCACATTTAGGAGTCGATTTCACTACTACATTCAGTGCAAGACATATAAGGAAGACACTCTGCTATGTCATTCTGGCAGAATTCTGATCAAGGGCCACTCTTGTCCTGTTTTAGACCAATCTCATAATTTTGGGTAAAACTTGCTAACAAAATTTTACCCTATTCGAGATTGTGGAGAGTTGGATTCACCCATTGATCCAAACAGGGTCAATGGATGAACACATTCCGGGTCAATCAAGCGGGGGAGTGAGCTTCTCTCTCATGTTTTTCACTGCGATCATGCTGGTCACTCCCACACAAAGGGGTCGGAGCTGTTGCTTGACACCTTCCAACATTTTTCAAACTTCTCCCTTGTCCCACCCACTTGTGTCTCGTAAACAAAAATAAATTCTGTTTAAGCACTTCAGCCCCAGAAGGATTTCACACTTTAGGACCAGAGCACTTTTTGCGATTCGGCGCTGCGTCCCTTTAACTGACAATTGTGCGGTCGTGAGACGTTGTACCCAAACGAAATTTGCGTCCTTTTTCCCCACATATAGAGCTTTCTTTTGATGGTATTTGATCACCGCTGCCTCATTTCTGATCGCCGCTATAAACAAAAGAAGAGCGACAATTTTGCAAAAAAAAAAAAAATGTCTTACTTTTTGCTAAAATACAAATCCAAAAAAAAAATAAAAAAACATTTTTTATCAACGGTTTTGGCCAATTAATATTCTTCCTCATATCTGTGATAAAAAAAATCGCAATCGGCGTTTATTGATTGGTTTGCGCAAAAGTTGCCGCGTTTACGGATGAGGAGAATTCATATCTGGGGTTTTTTATTTTTTTTATTTTTTACTAGTAATGGCGGCGATCTGCGATTTTTAAGCGGACATGTCGGACCATTTTGACACTTTTTTGGGACCATTGGCATTTATACAGCAATCAGTGCTATAAAAATGCACTGATTACTGTGTAAATGCCATTGGCAGTGAAGGGGTTAACCTGCAGGGGGCGCTCTAAGGGTTACCTGTGTTCCCTGGGCGTGTTCTAACTGTGTGTGGGCTGCCGTGGCTGGGGAAGGGGAGTGATCACAGCTTCCATATAGAGGAAGGCTGTGATCACAGTCCTTCCCCCCTCACAGAACAGAGATCCGTGTTCACATACACGGATCTCCGTTCTTTCACTCGGGGGGGGGGGGGGCATCGCGGGTAGCCGGCGGAGATCGAGTGCGCCGCACCCACTCCCTGGCCCCCCCCCGGACACAGTGAGCGCACGAGCATGCCTCCGGCGGCACACGCATGCTCACAGTGCATGATCTGGCAGCCGCCGTCATATGACGGCGATTTGCCTGGCGGAACCATATTGTCGCCGTCAACCTGCGGTTGGTGGTCAGCAAGTGGTTAAAACAAACATCTCAAATAGTAAAATAAAACTATATGAGAAATTTAAAGATAAAACATCTGCCAGAAGCCCTCACTCCTTTTTTTTCCCGGTCACTTAACTTTTATTTCCGAATCTCCGAATTACAGTGCAAACAAATTTTACCTAATTTTCCGAATAACGAATTTCAATTCATATGCATTTCCAAACTTCGAGTCGAAATTCGGATCGAATTTCAAATTGAATTCCATTCGAACTTGAAAGTGAATTTGAACTGTAAACATATTGCTGAAATCAAAGACTGTGGGGTTTATTTACGAAAGCTAGAGAGGGCAAAATTAGTCACAATTCTGCTGAAAATCAGCTTCCAGGTTTTATTGCTAAAGCTTAATTAAACAAGCTGAGGTTAGAAGCTGATTGGTTTCTCTGCAGAATTGGGACTAATTGGGACCATTTCGGCAGCTGCATTTAAATCGAAAAAAGTCAAAGTTGTTCAATTTGGCTGATTCAGAATTTTTTGGTTGGAAACAAAACATAATCCATTTTTTCGTCATGCCCATGTCTAATTTTATTAATAATAAAACTAATTTTATAGTTATTACTTTTTTTTATAAAAGATGTATGGGGCGCCCTCTGGCAGGGGGGCCCAGGGCAATTGTCCCTTTTGCCCCCTTATAAATGCGGCACTGCCTACAAACGCTGGAAAATGGTAGAAGGGTTGGTGGAAAGTACTTTGGAGTCATTTTATTTGAAACCATACAAACAGTGGCGGCTGGTGAAGGTTTAGGATGGGGGGGCGCCAGGCCCCGCCCTTTCTTTTTGACCCCTCCTACTTCTAATAAGCCCCACCCCTTATATAATCCACCCACTCCGTCCCCTGTATTCCACATATTGTGTCAGGAGTACACAGCTCAGCATCACAGGGCGCAGTATACAGCTCAGCATCACAGGACACAGTATACAGCTCAGCATCACAGGACACAGTATACAGCCCCAGCATCACAGGACACAGTATACAGCTCAGCCTCAAAGGACACAGTATACAGCCCCAGCATCACAGGTGGGGGTAAATTGCAGCCACTATCAAAGGTGGGGTAAATTTCAGCCAATATCACAGGTGGGGTAAATTGCAGCCAATATCACAGGAGGGGGTAAATTGCAGCCAATATCACAGGTGGGGGTAAATTTCAGCCAATATCACAGGTGGGGTAAATTACAGCCAATATCACAGGTGGGGGTAAATTGCAGCCAGTATTACAGGTGGGGGCAAATTGCAGCTAGTATCACAGGTGGGGTAAATTGCAGCCAATACCACAGGTGGGGGTAAATTGCAGCCAATATTACAGGTGGGGGTAAATTGCAGCCAATAACACAGGTTACATAGTTACATAGTTACATAGTTAGTCAGGTTGAAAAAAGACACAAGTCCATCCAGTTCAACCAAAAAAAACAAAAAACATTTTTATATACATATATATATATATATATATATATATATACATACACATACATACATATACACATACATATATATATATACATATATACACATACACACATACATATACATACACATACATACACACATACACATACACAACCAAATAATCCCATATACAATCCTTCACCCACAGTTGATCCAGAGGAAGGCAAAAACCCCAGCAAAGCATGGATCCAATTTGCTATAACAGGGGGAAAAATTCCTTCCTGATTCCCAGAGATGCAATCGGATTCACCCTGGATCAACTTTACCTAAAAATGTTAGTACCCAGTTATATTATTTACATTAAGGAAAGAATCCAGGCCTTTTTTAAAGCAATCAACTGTGCTGGCCAAAACCACCTTTGGAGGGAGTCTATTCCACATTTTCACAGCTCTTACTGGGAAGAAACCTTTCCGTATTTGTAGATGAAATCTTTTTTCCTCTAGACGTAAAGAGTGCCCCCTTGTCCTTTGTGATGACCTTAAAGTAAATAACTCCACACCAAGTTCACTATATGGACCACTTATATACTTGTACATGTTGATCATATCCCTCCTTAATCTCCTCTTCTCAAGTGAGAATAAATTCAGATCCTCTAATATTTCCTCATAGCTGAGCTCCTCCATGCCTCTTATTAGTTTGGTTGCCCTTCTCTGCACTTTCTCCAGTTCCCCGATATCCTTTTTGAGAACTGTTGCCCAAAACTGAACTGCATATTCCAGATGAGGTCTTACTAATGATTTGTACAGGGGCAAAATAATGTCTCTATCTCTGGAGTCCATACCTCTCTTAATACAAGAAAGGATTTTGGTTGCTTTGGAAACCGCAGCTTGGCATTGCATGCCATTATTAAGCTTATGATCTACCAACACCCCCAGATCCCTCTCCAGTATGGATTCCCCCAGTTGTACTCCCCCTAGTATGTACGATGCATGCATATTCTTAGCCCCCAAGTGCATAACTTTACATTTATCAACATTAAACCTAATTTGCCACATAGTCACCCAATTAGACAGTGCATTGAGGTCGGCTTGTAAGTTGGAGACATCCTGCAAGGACGTTATTCCACTGCATAGCTTGGTATCATCTGCAAACACTGAAATTGTACTTTTAATCCCAGACCCGATATCATTTATAAATATATTGAAAAGTAAGGGTCCCAACACTGAACCTTGGGGTACACCACTGATAACCTTAGACCATTCAGAATAAGAATCATTAACCACTACTCTCTGAATTCAGTCTTTTAGCCAGTTTTCTATCCATTTACAAATTGATCTTTCCAAGCCTGTAGACTTTACCTTACACATTAGCCGTGTGTGGGGAACGGTGTCAAACGCTTTTGCAAAATCCAAGTATACCACATCCACAGCCACCCCTCTGTCCAAGGTTTTACTTACCTCCTCATAAAATGAAATCAGGTTTGTTTGACAACTTCTGTCTTTCATGAATCCATGCTGTCTGTTGCTTAAAATATTTTTATCCAACAAGAACTCATCTATGTGGTCTTTTATCAAACTCTCCAGTATCTTCCCAGCTATAGAAGTTAAACTAACAGGTCTATAGTTACTTGGTAAAGACCTTGATCCCTTTTTAAATATGGGCACCACATTGGCCCTACGCCAATCCAGTGGCACTATTCCAGTCATTAAGGAGTCCCTAAAAATGAAATACAATGGCTTTGAAATGACAGAGCTCAATTCCTTTAAGGTCCGTGGATGGATGCCATCTGGTCCAGGTGCTTTATCTACCTTTATTCTGTCTAAATACTTCTGGACCATTTCACTTTTGAGCCATTGTGGATCATTTGCAGCTGTGTCACTACCATCCCCATTATGGACATGAGATCCCCCATGCTCCTTTGTATACACAGAGCTGAAGAAAGTATTTAATAAGTTTGCCTTCTCATTGTCCCCAGTCACGCACTCTAGATTATTTTGTAAAGGGCCTACATGCTCAGACCTGACCTTTTTACTATTAATATATTTGACAGATGGGGGCAGTTATGCAGCCAGTATCACAGGTGGGGGTACATTGCAGAGAAACCCCCCCCTGAGGTCGGGCAAGTCATGCACTTACCCCATCCAATAGGCAGGCAGGATTAATGCAGAGTTCGGCATGCGGAGAAGCGGGCTGTGAGTCTGCAGAGATCAGCAGGCTGTCCCCCATCGTCGGTCGGTCACCGGGCGGTCAGGGTCTCTGTGGGAGCGGGAGTCACATCCACTGCCACAGTGACCCACCCGAGGCCACCGCATCCAATCACACTGAGTCGCAGGCTCAGGGCAGCCAATCAGGATATGTGTGTGCGCCTGTTCAGCGCACACCCATAGCCTTTAATGGCTGATCAATAGGCTCACAACTTGGCTGTCAGGTGACAGCCAAGGAGCCGAAAAAAAAAAAGAAAGTCAATGTACCGGCGCCACCTGTAGGGGGGCCGGGCTGACTTTTTTTTTCTCTTTTAGCCAAAGGGGAGGCGGCGCCCAAGTGCCCCATATACACCAGCCGCCGTTGCATACAAATGTGCCATAGCTACAACATTGCAATGTATAAGTAATTGCTAATGACGTTTTAATATTCACATGTTTTAGGAGAAATGTAGGAGCTGTCAGAAATGCATGTTCTTGGCTCTCATGTTGATTCAAAGACTTTGACACTTTGTATGAGTCAATGGTCTGTAAAACTCGGGAGTTCGGATTTTATTTCTGACTTCACTTCTTGTTCAATAGTAAAAGATTATAATTTTATTTAAAGGTTTAGTTTGGTGAAAATATAAACTAGGGATGCACCGATACCACTTTTTTAACACAGAGTAGGGAAACTTTTTTGCGAGTACTCGCCGATACCAATTACCGATACCTATCGCCAAGGAAGTGTAGGTAGGGGGTAGTTTGGGAGCGGGGGGGGGGGGCTTGTTAGGGAATTGGGCAAGGCTGGAGGATAGGCATGCTACTGCTCCAAACCCCGCTGCTGGAGGGGAGGAGGCCCCCCCAGCTGACTTCATTTCCGGTACTAGTTTTAGGGTTGCCACCTTTTCTTCAAGCCACACCTGAACACTTTAGCGGCGCATGCCAAATTTTTTTATAGTATACATTATAGGATTTTAAAGACCCGGGACACCTTTGGGTGCAATAAGGAGTGCAATAATGCAGCACGCTTAGCGTGCTGTGGCAAACAGTGGATGTGGCCAATTTGCGTTAACAGGTGGCAACAGATTACTGTGTGACTATCTTGGTTACTTGGGGAGCCACAGTCTTGTCTGAATAATGTGTCTGGGTTTTAGGCAGACTGAAACCCAGACACATGACTCAAAGCCTGAGCTGTTCAGGTGAATCCCGGACAGGTGGCAATCCTAGGTGTCACCACCCCCTTGATAATACAGAAGTCAGTGTCACCCCCCTTTGTAATACAGGGGTCAGTGTTACTCCTCTTCATAATATAGGGGTCAGTGTTACTCCCACCATAATACAGGGGCCCCCCATAGAGGACCCCCATTAGATCAGAATTCCCTTATATCAGTGCTCTCCTTAGAGACCTAAAAAATGTAAAAAATGCTGCACAACCTCTCCCTATAATTATTTTAATTCATATGTGAATAAATCATTGTGAATGATGGTGGAAATCCCCAAGTATTAATACATTCCAATCTTATTTACACATATACTGTGCTATCACCATACACATATAATACTATATGAATAGGGGTGCAAATCCATTCCAAAATGTGTTGTGCTAATATCCAATTTATAAACTCCTTTTGAGTTACATACGTTGGATAATAACATATATTGGAATGGATTTACATCACTATTTATACATACGTATTATATATGTATGGAGATTGCACAGTATATGAATGAATAATATTGGAGTGTATTAATAGTTGGATTATTCTTGGGGGCTTCCACCATCGTTTACAATTATTTTTTCACATTTGAATTAATATAATTAAAGGGGGAGGTTGCACTGCATTTAAAAAAAATGTAGTTTTTTTAGATCAGAGTCCCTTATATTCGATCCTCTTTAGAAACCAACTGTTAGTCTTAAGGGGGGGGGGTAATTAT
>BLSH010277349.1:692127-721017 GCA_018402905.1 Glandirana rugosa
TGTACAGTTGGATGGCAGGCTTTTGAGTGTCCTTGCAAAGAAAGGTGGCTATATTGGTCACTGATTTGTTTTTGTTTTGTTTTTGAATGTCAGAAATGTATATTTGTGAATTTTGAGATGTTATATTGGTTTCACTGCTGAAAATAAATAATTGAAATGGGTATATATTTGTTTTTTGTTAAGTTGCCTAATAATTATGCACAGTAATAGTCACCTGCACACACAGATATCCTCCTAAAATAGCTACAACTAAAAACAAACTAAAAACTACTTCCAAAAATATTCAGCTTTGATATTAATGAGTTTTTGGAATCATTGAGAACATGGTTGTTGTTCAATAATAAAATTATTCCTCAAAAATACAACTTGCCTAATAATTCTGCACTCCCTGTATTGTTACTCTTTGCTTGCTCATACATTTGACATGTTATACAGAACTTGTCTAATCAGCTACGTTGTCAAATGACTGGCAGAAAAAGGTAGAACTAGATTTTTATCAGTGGGTGGAGCATTTTCTCTTTCCACGCCCAGTAGGCTGGAATAGAGAACTAAACATTTAAATAATTATCAGCCTTCTCTGTGTTTAAACTGAATCCTAGAGTTACAAAGCTAAAAACTAAAAATTTCAACTAGGATTGTATTTTTGAAACATAATTAAACATTTCTCTTGGTCTTATATATCACCCACATTTAAACATTACATTTAACAGTATATTGCTTATTTCTTCAGAACTTTCCTGCTTCACAGACAGGCACAATCTTTTAAAAGGGGGGGGGGGTTACAAATGGTGGAATGTCTGTCTCTTTATCTGTTTCCTTATTTACACAGACACACACAGAGCATGTAAAGGGATGGGAGGAATCTGCAAATGAAAGCATTCTCATCTCTGAGTCCCAAATGCTTTCTTATAAAGGATGACCCTCAAAGTGACAAAACGTATTTTACAAATCATACTAAGCATTACCTATCTATCTTGATTAAGGTAACCTTGTCATTTTATATAGACAATACAAACAAGTACCATGTCCATTAGTTAGCTTCAAACCATTCAGACATACACATAACAATCAATATTCAAACAAGTTTCATTGCTCTGAAATTTTTACAATCCAGAGACCAATACTGTTACTTGCAAATAGAGGCTTCCTGAAGATACATCAGTTTCATTTGTATATCAGTCTCTCGCCCAATTTATAAACAAGTCTCATTGCTCTGAAATTTCTTCAATCCAGAGACCAATGCAGTTTACTATTGCAAATTAAGGCTTCCTGAAGATACAACAGTTTCATTTGTATATCAGTCTCTCGCCCAATTTATCAAACAAAAACAAAATCGCAAGCCGGTGTCCAGTTAACACCTAAACAAAAATCTGCTTGCACCTGATCACCTAAAGGCACCTCAAATAAGCCAGCTAAGTATCTGATACATTTCCTTCGCTTTCTGAATGTACTATGGCTCACAATACAAGTACACAACATTAAACCCAGCACAAACAGTCTAGCACACTTACCCCACTTACTCCTGGTACGAAATCTCTTGTCACGTTTTTGGGGTTGTGTTCGATATGTGCAAAGAGAGATCACACAAATACTTAAAATATATAACATTTATTACAAGTAATGACAGATACAGATAAAGATAAAGAAAATATCAAGAATACTTAACTAAAGGTGTTTGTTTCCGTCGCCATGGGTCCCTTTCATGGCACAGGTGACAAGGACCAGACACTGGCCTCATGGCCGTTCTGGGTGAGACTAACTCGTATAGAATTTGGCTGTGGTAATATAGAAATTGTGTAAACCACCCTCCAGCCAACACTCTGGTAAGCAACAATATAACCTTTACATTCCTGAGGAGAGGGGGCTAGCTTGACCATATAAGGCAGTTCATATGCCAATAAGTTGAGTCATGCAAGGTAACCAGGATATTAGAGGCTATAATAGATATTTGTGAGGCCAACCTTAATGAGGAATATGAAATATGCAATTTCCCCAATGGGCCCCCAGATCCCGCCCCCCATGTGAATGGGTATCAGGTACATTGTATCCCTAGACATTCACCAAAAATATGTCAAAAAAGTAAAAAACACAGAAAACAGTTTTGGACAATTCCTTTATTTAAAAAAAAAAAAAAAGAAGTGTCCCGCGATGTACATCCATCGTCAATCATGGCACCGACGGACCAAAAAATGTAAAAAAATGAAGAACGCAACCACCTCTTTCAGAGGAGACTCACTGAATGGGCTGTCTTGAATTTGACAGCTCTTATATAGGCAATGTACCGGCGCCTCCTGCAGGGGGGCCGGGCTGACTTTTTTTTTTTCCTCGGCTCCTTGCTGTCAGCTGACAGCAAGTAGTGAGCCGATTGGCCAGCCTTTAAAGTCTATCTGTGTGCGCTGAACAAGTGCACACACATAGGCTGATTGGCTGCCCTGAGCCATCAGAGGCAATGACTCTCTGTCATTGGCTGCTGCTGGCAGGGGAGGGACTACGGTGGACGTGCTGCCTGTGTGATTACTCACGCAGGCACAGCACTCCCCGGGACTTCCGAACAGACTGAGTGTCAGCATGCTCTCCGCCAGCGCTGCCTCTGCATGTCAGCCCACTTTTCTATATGCCGATCTCTGCAACACTGCCACTGCCAGCCTGAGCCTGCCCATTAGATGGGGTAAGTGCCGGACTTGTCCCAACCTGGGGGGGGAGAAGGGGAATGGCTGTTGAGGCTGGTGACTGTATACCCTACTTAAGGCCCTGAATACTGCTATCTGGCACCCTGTATACCCTACCTGGCACCCTGTATACTGCTATCTGGCACCCTGTATATCCTACCTGGCATTCTGTATACTGCTACTTGGCACCCTGTATACCCTACCTGGCACCCTGTATACTGCTACCTGGCACCCTGTATACCCTACCTGGCACTCTGTATACTGCTATCTGGCACACTGTATACCCTACCTGGCACCCTGTATACCCTACCTGGCACCCTGTATACTGCTACCTGGCACCCTGTATACCCTACCTGGCACCCTGTATACCCTACCTGGCACCCTGTATACTGCTACCTAGCACCCTGTATACCCTAACTGGCACTCTGTATACTACTACCTGGGGCTCTGTATACCCTACCTGGCACCCTGTATACTGCTACCTGGCACCCTGTATACCCTATCTCCTGGGAGGAGACACAAAAGGGTTAATCCTGCGGTATATACTACAATATTACATTTATTGAATCAAAAATAGAGGAAAACCAATTGCACTTAAACACCTAATAAAAAGACAACGTTGTGTCATTAAAACCAACACCCCGGGGTCACACACACACACAACATGCCAGTTACTGTGATACAAATAGTAAGGGCTTGACAATGGGACCTAGGTACTCCAGACCATGGCACATGCTCAGTGAAGTGCTAGCGCTCAGGTAACGGAACCTCTAGGTCCAGGGCCGCCCAAACAGATAATACTACCAGTGATTGTCAGAGAATGCATTAAGTTAAAATAAAAAAAAATTCTGCCTTTAGATCCACTTTAAACCCTGATGGGTTTTACTTCCTCTTTAGTTCATTCATAGTGCCTGCAATGTAAAAGCATAATGGACTAGTATGCAGAGGAATCCAGCAGAGGAATCCAGCGATGTCCTCGCTCCAGGCCGCATCCATGCCTGTGTCTCTTCCTTCCGGGTGCCACGGACTTCAGCGCTGTGATTGGCCGACCCACGTGACGTCACAGTCACGGCACGGACTCAGTGGAGAAACGGCACGGAGGCCATTTCTTCACTGCGCATGTGCTGAAATGACGTCGGCACATGCAGAACACTGCATATCTCCTGAACTATGCAGGTTTAGAAGATATGCAGGGTACCTACAGGTAAGCCTTAATATAGGCTTACCTGTAGGTTAAAGTGGTTGTAGTGCCTTTACAACCACTTTAATGTGAAGTGTCCCTTTTACTGGTGCTAGCTGTCAAAGTGGAAATCTTCAGTAGTTCCCCCCCCCACCCCATACCCAACAGTCAGAATCTTCTGGTGCAGCGCAGGTTAACACCACCACTGGACCTGTGCACACCATGCACAAACCAAGAGTGCCAACCAGGCCACCCTTTCTGCACCCCTCCTCCATTCATAGAAGTTGTGATACAGCTTCAATGAATGAATTAGGTAGGTAGACTTTCATTCACCCTCCTGTCCTGCATTCATCAGTTTTACCCATGGAAGCTATATACAATCTCTAATAATGGAGGAGGCAGCATAGCCAGCACCCTTGATGAGTGCTTGTCACAGGTCGAGTGCTGCTTTTAACCCCTACAGCACTGGAATATTATGGCTGTGGGGTATGGGGGGGGGGGAGGTCTGGGGCAAAGGAGTATTTCTGCTATAACAATGTTGTGCTGATTGTTAAAAAATACATTTTTACTAACCTTAGACTGTCCATCTGATCTTTAGGCTGCCTTTTGTTCACAGTATTTCGCAGCAACATTTGGAAGGGAGAACAGTGTGCACCCTAACAACCATACATTATATCACTCAAATTGAAAGCCCCACCTAACTCGTAGAAAAAAATAAAAGTTAAGAATTGACCATTTAGGCCTATTATCCCCATTTAAAACTGTCCTCTAGCTCAGTGTTTTTCAACTCCAGTACTCAAGGCACGCCAACAGGTCATGTTTTCAGGATTTCCCTCAGATGAAACAGCTATGGTAATTACTAAGGCATTGAAACTGATCAAATCACCTGTGCAAACTCATGGAAATCCTGAAAACATGACCTGTTGGTGTGCCTTGGACTGGAGTTGAAAAACACTGCTCTAGCTGACCAATGTTAAAATGCTGTATCCTCTGCAGTATCTTAATTCTTGTAGCAAAGTCCCAGCCTGTGCTCTTTGTCTCTAGTAAATTTGGGCCTAGCCTTGCTATTTAAAATTGTCCTGATGCTGGCCCATTTTACAGTGTTATCTGTGGCCTCTTAATTCTTATAGTAAAGCATCTGCCTGTACTCTTTTTCTATGGTACATTTCAGACAGTTCTCCCTCATTACAAATGTCCTGGTGTTGGACAATTGTACACTGCTGTCTTCTGTATGGTTTCTTAATTCTTCATGAGAGTTTGATAGGAATTGGCCTGATGTAGGACAGTTTTGCTTTAGTACAAGGAAAACCACAGAAAACGAATGGCTGATTTAGATCTTTGGATGATTTGTACTGCTGCTTAATCTACCTAAAAAAAGCTTTTTTTTCCAAAAGGAAAAAAATAACATTGGGGTGCTGCTACTTTATGCATGCCAGGCTAATTGTAAAAGAAATCAATTCCCCAAACCAAATACCAGAGTACACTGTAGCCAAGACTGTCTGTGAATAGTATATTGTTCTGTAGCACCATACAGGTTTTTTCTGGCCACTCGCCAAGGTGCTCTGTCCATAGAGGACAGCGGGGATCTGACAGGTCCATCTCTGCACAAAGAGCAGAGACGGAGTTGTTATCCACCTGCTCAGCGGGGATCAACAGAGCTAGCTGAGCTAGCGGGGTCCGTCGAATGGATCCGCCCTGTGTGAACGGGGCCTTAGATGCACTCCACTATTCTTTTGTCTTCTAATACTATTATAAGAGGAATTGAAGGATAGGATAGGATACCATTTCACCAGAAACAAATAGTAATATATAAGACTTTTACTGTATTAATTAATACAATATTACAGTAGGGTAGCATATTCCCACTAGTAGAAATATTTGGAACTTTGCAGTGCCCCTAATCAACCTCAACATGTATCTAAACCCTCAAAGGGGTTAAACCCAAGAACAGAAATGTAATATATTGCAGTTTACCAATCTTTAGATGTGCTGGCTGCATTTGTTTTCTTTTTTCAGTTTTGTTGTCTATATTTTAACCTGATAATCATGCCAATAGCCCACAGTTTGCTCACATCTGAACATGAACAGGGACTGTGTTGCAAACCTACCAGATTGAAATTTACTGACACAACACCCAAAATTTACTGGCACAGCCTTTTTTGCTAGAAATTCCAAAAAGTTAAAAAAATACAGTTTTAAGTGCACATTTCAGTATTTAATCTACAAACAAGTACAATATGCTATTAGAAATGTTATCTGAGGTAGATATTAAGGCTAAAAACATATTTCTTATTTTATTTTTGCTATAGTAAGTAAGTAGCTCAGGGACAAGACAGCAGTGTGCAAGAGCACAGATCACCAACACCACACATCCCCTCTTGAGTCACAGTGACAGTCTCTCTCCGTGCCAGGTGGTCCTTTCCGTCCACTCCAGTCCAAATAGCACTGACAATCCTGCTCCCGGCTTGCCTTGCTCACATGAGGCTCCGACCGCTCCACTCGGCTCCCTTGCACCATGACATCGCATGACATGCTCAGGCACCGCTCCTGCCAGACCTGCCCCCCTGCTGGTGCCGCCCAAACACACTGTCGCAGACACTCGGATTGTCTGGGCTGGCTCTGGACCAGAACTGTTCTGAGCCAAGCATCACAGCTGTATTTTATACTTGCAACCTGTTCCAGTCACTGGCATTTACTGGCAAAAGAAAAGTGTCCACCTTTTACTGGCTGCCAGTAAAATACTGATGGTTGGCAACATTGACAGGGTCCATTAAGATGAATGGAACTTTGCTTGCTGAGCATCTTTGAGCTTCAAGCTTTAAGCTTCGAGCTGCAAAATGCTCAGGTGGGAATGCAGCATAAAAGCCTCCCCAATGTGTTAATGTAAAAACCACTGTCATTTTAAATGAAACCATTTCAATCAAATCTTGCTAGGATGATCCATTTGAACTTGAAAGGTAACAGGCATGCAACTTATATTTGCATGTTTTCCTGTTTTACAAACTCTGAGATGATTTCCCTGTAGAGTTCACGCGGTATAAAAAGTTTCTTTTAAAAGCCAGGGATCAGTGTGTGTGACAGCCCAGACACAAGATGTTTTCACTGACATATCTGCTCTGTGTCTTTTATTTCTGTATAGAAGGTACATGATTATTTTATTGCCATTGTGTGATTATATATCATTATTATTATTGTAGTAGTAGTAGAAGGAGTATTAGTAAAACTAGTAGTTGTATGACATTTAAATTGCATTTCTATGTGTTTTAATGTAACAACATTTCTTCTCTTTCTTTGAAGCCTCCTATGGACAGTTTGTACTGGATCAGACTCCGGGATCTATCTCAGTGTTCCCCGGAGAGAATGTGGTGATACGTTGTAAATCAAGGTCTACTGTTACTGCTGGCTCAACCAGTTACATACACTGGTATCAGAAGAAAGGAGATCAGCCTCCGACACTTTTTATCTATCTAGCGATCAATCGTCAGTCTGGAACCCCGGAGAGGTTCAGTGGCAGTAGATCTGGATCTCCATATGATGATTTCACTCTTACAATCAGTGGAGCTCAACTGGAAGATGCAGCAAACTATTACTGTAGTCAAAGTGGATATAACACCCCATACACACAGTGATACAGAGCTGTACAAAAACCTCCTTCCTATTCAACTGTACTGAGGAGACTGCTGTATGCACCTCCTATGTTTATTTTTCTTTGTGCAGAAAATGTTTTATTTAAACTATAACATTTTAAGATGCTATATTCACTTTGCTGTGGAACTTTGCAGTAGCAGAAAAGGTCCAGTTTTCTAATGATCCGTTCTAGCCCTATAGCACAAAGTATAAAGAAGAGAACAAAATTACATTATTATAATAAAGTAAATACACATTTTTTTATGGTGTTTATTGTTTTAAATAAAAGAAATGCAAAACACCTAAAGAATAAAACTAGCCAACAGGTAACAACCAGACAGATAATTTACATTGTTCTCAAGCTCATGAAAAGATAAAAGATATTGTTCATTTTACTATCCAAAATAAATGCCAAGTTGCATGTATTATCTAGGGTCCCCAAAAAGTGACTGAGAATGTACTAATTGTAGCACAGATTTGATTAGAAAGGCCGCTCCCAATAAAACAAGAAGAGGTTCAGGCTGTTTTCTCCAGAGTATGATGGTGCACTGTCAGAAACCTTCTGATATCATTTAGGGATGGGCTGAACACCCCTCTGGTTCGGATCGCACCAGAACACTGTGAACAGGCAAAAAGTTCTGGTGAACAACAAAAGTGCTCATTTTAAAGGCTTATATGCAAGTTATTGCCATAAAACATGTATGGGGGCCCAGGTACTGCCCTAGGGGACATGTATCAATGCAAAAAAAAAAAGTTTTTAAAGCTATCGATTTTCAGGAGCAGTGCTTTTAATAAAGCTTAAAGTGAAACAATAAAAATTAAATATTCCTTTAAATCCTCGTGCCTGGGGGTCCCCTTAGTCTGCCTGTGAAGTGGCGCAAAAAAAAGGAATTTAAACTTGTTTGTGGCTGTAATGTATTGCCAAGGTCAATGAAATAAACAGTGTAGGGTCCCCTCCAGTCCATACCAGGCCCTTTGGATCTGGTATGGTTTTTAAGAGGAACCATGTGCCAATATTTAAAAAGAAAATGGCGAGGGGCCCCACCCCCCAAAAGCCATACCAGGCCTTTCAGGTCTGGTATGGATTTTAAGAAGAAACCTGCACCAAAAATTAAAAAATAAATGGTGTGGGGGCCCCCCCAAAATCCATGCAACCTGGCAGGTCAGGATAGGGGAGGGACAAGCGAGTACCCCCCCTCTCCTGAACCATATCAGGCCACATGCCCTCAACATGGGGAGGGTGCTTTGGGGCCCCCCCCCCCCAAGGCACCCTGTCCCCATGTTGATTGGGACAAGAGGCTCTTCCTGATAACCCTGGCCAGTGGTTGTCAGGGACTGAGGGCAGGGGGCTTATCGGAATCCGGAAGCCCCCTTTAACAAGGAGGTCCCCATATCCCGCCCCCCCATGTGAATGGGTATCAGGTACATTGTATCCCTAGACATTCACCAAAAACGTGTCAAAAAAGTAAAAAACACAGAAGACAGTTTTGGACAATTCCTTTATCTAAAAAAAAAAAAAAAAGTAGTGTCTTGCGATGTACATCCATCGTCAATCATGGCGCCGACAGACCAAAAAATACAAAAAAATGAAGAACGCATCCGCCTCTTTCAGAGGGGACTCACCGAATGGGCTGTCTTTGATTTGACAGCTCTTATATAGGCAAGGGCAGGCCACCCGGTGATGTACCTGGGTGACCCCGCCCCCTCTGATGTCACATGATGTCAGAAGGGGGCGAGGTTACTCTGATTGGTTTTACAAGGTCTCAGGTGTGAATGGGGATCAGGTGTGTTAAATTTGGTGTTATCGCTCTCACTCTCTCATACTTGTCAATGGAAGTTCAACATGCCATCTCATGGCAAAGAACTCTCTGAGGATCTGAAAAAAAGAATTGTTACTCTACATAATGATGGCCTAGGCTATAAGAAGATTGCCAAGCCCTGAAACTGAGCTGCAGCACGGTGGCCATACATCCGTTTAACAGGACAGGTTCCACTCAGAACAGGCCTTGCCATGGTCGACCAAAGAAGTTGAGTGCACATGCTCGGCGTTAAATCCAGATGTTGTCTTTGGCAAATAGATATTTGAGTGCTGCCAACATTGCTGAAGAAGTTGAAGGGGTGGGGGGTCAGCCTGTCAGTGCTTAGACCATATGCCGCACACTGCATCAAATTGTTCTGCATGGCTGTTGTCCCAGAAGGAAGCCTCTTCTAAAGATGATGCACAAGAAAGCCCACATACAGTTTGCTGAAGACAAGCAGACTAAGGACATGGAGACCAAGATAAACTTATTTGGTTCAGATGGTGTCAAGCGTGTGCAAGGTGAGGAGTACAAAGAAACGTGTGTCTTGCCTACAGTCAAGCATGGTTGTAGGGTGTCATAGTCTGAGGCTGTATGAGTGCTGCCTGCACTGGGGAGCTAAAGTTCATCGAGGGAACCATGAGTGCCAACATGTACTGTGACATACTGAAGCAGAGCATGATCCCCTCCCTTCGGAGACTGGGCCGCAGAGCAGTATTCCAACATGATAACGACCTCAAACATATCTCCAAGATGACCACTGCCTTGCTAAAGAAGCTGAGGGTAATGGTGATGGACTGGCCAAGCATGTCTCCAGACCTAAATCCTATTGAACATCTGTGGGGCAGCCTCAAATGAAAGGTGGAGGAGCACAAGGTCTCTGACATCCACCAGCTCTGTGATGTCGTCATGGAGGTGTGGAAGAGGACTCCAGTGACAACCTGTGAAGCTCTGGTGAACTCCATGCCCAAGAGGGTTAAGGCAGTGCTGTAAAATAATGGTGGCCACACAAAATATTGACACTTTTGGCCCAGTTTGGACATTTTCACTTAGGGGTGTACTCACTTTTGTTGCCAGCAGTTTAGACATTAATGGCTGAGTTGAGTTATTTTGAGGGGACAGTAAATTTACACGGTTATACAAGCTGTACACTCACTACTTTACATTGTAGCAAAGTGTCAATTCTTGAGTGTTGTCACATGAAAAGATAGAATAAAATATTTACAAAAATGTGAGGTGTGTACTCACTTTTGTGAGATACTGTAAGTGTATAGTTCAGTTTGTAGACGCTATAACTTTTGTTCAAACCGATGAATATAAGCTTATTGGGATTTTTTTTTTACCAAAAAAGTTTTTTTTTCTTTACCAGAAACATTTTTTACAAAAATATAAAACAAAATACATATTGGCCTACATTGATGAAGAAATGTGATTTGATTGGATATGTTTTATAGCAGAAAGTAAAAAATATTGTATTTTTTTCCCTTCAAAATTGTCTTTTTTTGTTTATAGCGCAAAAAATAAAAAAATGCAGAGGTGATCAAATACCAACAAACGAAAGCTAAATTTGTGGGAAAAAAGGACATCGGTTTTATTTTGGTACAGTGTTGCATGACTGGCACAGATGGGGATGGATGAGCACAGATGGGGATCACTGAGCACGGCTGGGTGAGTATGGCTGAGCATGGATGGATGGGTGGCTGAGCATGGATGTGGTGAGGATGGCTGGGTGGGTGAGCATGGATGGGTGGCTGAGCATGGATGGATGAGCATGGATGGGGTGAGGATGGCTGGGTGGGTGAGCATGGATGGGTGGCTGAGCATGGATGGATGAGCATGGATGGGGTGAGGATGGCTGGGTGGATGAGCATGGATGGGTGGCTGAGCATGGAAGGGGTGAGGATGGCTGGGTGGGTGAGCATGGATGGGGTGAGGATGGCTGGGTGGGTGGTGGATGGATGGGGTGAGGATGGCTGGATGGGGTGAGGATGGCTGGGTGGGTGTGGATGGATGGTGGGGGGTGCCCACAGCGCTGCAGCACATCATCTCTCCCCCCTCTCTCCTCTCACACTGCACCGATCGGTGCGGAGAGGAGAGAGAAAAACCGGCGGAAGTGCTGGCTTGTTTACATGTGATCTCTCCGTCATTTCACGGAGTGATCACGTGGTGAAAGGCCGCTATACTGGGAGGACGTCACTGTACGTCCTCCCAGAGTTAAGCAACCGCCCTGTAGACATCTTTTGTCTATGGGCCGGTTGTTAACTGGTTAAAGTGATTGTCAACCCATGACAACCACTTTAACCTACAGGTAAGCCTATGATAAGGCTTACCTGTAGGTGCCCTGCATATCTCCTAAACCTGCATGGATATACAGTGTACCCGACATCATTCGGCACATGCGCAGTGAAGAAACGGCCTCCGTGCAATGGCATGCACGGGAGTGACGTCACGTGACTCTGGCCAGTCACAGAGCTGGAGTCGTGGCCCTGGAAGGAAGAGAGGCTGAAGATGGATGCTGCCTGCTGTGGGGACATCGCTGGACGTCGCAGGCTTTGTTTGCAGGTAAGTGACACATAATGGGCTACTATGCATATGGTTTACTTCCTCTTTAAGTTGTGTTATTTCTGTACATGGGTGACTGCAGTCAGTTATAACGCTGAAGAATTAGGAGACCCATGACAGTGAAATTTGCATTTCTGCTATTTTACATTTCCCCAGAGATTGTGATATAAACAGCTGGAGACCATTGATCTGTGTATGTGACAATCCATAGACATCAAAATGATTCTGGTGACCTACCTGCTCTGTGGTTTCTTTCTTTACATACAAGGTATGGAATTGTATTCTAGCTCTTATTTCATTTTACAGATGACATATCATTTATACAAAATACAGGATGTCATTAGGGATTAAAGAAAAACTTAGAAAACGTCAACTGACTGCTAACATTTTGGTGTTGTCACACTATGGAGCAAGGTAGGGTTAAACAACCAATAGTTATATAAAATTTACATCATTACTTACACCTGAATTTGTAAACTAAGATCTCAAACTTGGGTTTGCCATTTGCATAGAGATATGAACATGCAATCTCCCCATCCACATTTGTGTAACGTGTACATTTTATTTTATCAGGTACCTGTTGTGAAATTGTATTGACTCAGACACCACAATTCATTGTGAAATCACCGGGAGACACTCTCACCATTTCCTGTACCTCCAGTCGAGATCTTTACCATTCTGCAGCAAAATATAACCCTTTAGTCTGGGTCCAACAAACACCAGGAAAGACACCAAAACCTCTTATTGTTAAAGCAACTGAAAGATATCCTGGGGTTCAAGAGAGGTTCAGCGGATTGGGATCTGGAAGAAATTATCTTACAATTAGGCTACTTTCACAATGAAGCGGTAGCCGTAGTCGCGGTAAAACCCCGCTAGTTTTAGCGGAGTTTTACCAGCGATAGGGCTCCCCTATGCGGGCGGTAGCGCTGCGCTTTTAACCCCCCACAAGGGGTTAAAAAGGGGTTAAAAGTGCCGGCGCTCAGTGCTACCGAGGCGGTCCTTTTTAAAAAAAATAAAAGTAAAAAAACAATGTTCTCCGACTTAGATTCATAGGCAATCATGCCACCAGCCGCCATAGCATGTATAGAACCCGTTGCAGCAAAATTGACATTGATTTTCACCGACCCAGCATGCACTGGTCAGTGACGTCACAAGGGGGGGCAACAGGTGATTTTACCAAGGGGCCCCACCCCTTACCTATTTAAAAACTGTCAAATGGAGGAGCAGGCATTCTGCGGTCAGCCTTCCTATTGGGTGGAGAATTTTTTTTCTTTTTTCTGTTCCAACTGTGCGGCGGGCGTCGTGATTGGCGATGGATCTTCATTGGGGCACATTGTTTTTTATTTTTTTTTTTAATAAAGGTATTGTCAAAAACTGGCTCATGCATTTACTTATTTTTGACACTTTTGACCGTGCAATTGTCAGTTAAAGCAACACAGTGCTGAATCGCAAAGAGTGCTCTGGTCATTCACGGGGAAATCCCTCCGGGGCTAAAGTGGTTAAAGGGGGCTTCCAGATTCTGATTAGCCCCTGCCCGAAGAGCCCAGCAACCACTGTCCAGGCAGAGCCCCCCATGTTGAGGGCATAAGGCCTGGTATGGTTCAGGAGGGGGGCGCATGCTTGCTCGACCCTCCCTCTTAGATTGTAAGCACTAATGAGCAGGGCCTTCTGATTCCTCCTGTATTAAATTGTATTGTAATTGTACTGTCTGCCCTTATGTTGTAAAGCACTGCACAATCTGTTGCTTAAATATAATAATATATATAATATCAATTCTGTGTAATAATAATAATTGAAGTTGTATTAAAAAAAAAAAATTAGTATCAGTGTCAGTTAGTGCCAGCGTGTTTTAGGTAGGATAGAAAAAGCAAATTGCACACCATTGTCTTCGGTCCCTACTAAACAAATAACATGCACATATGTGTTATTGCTGCAATCTGTGGACATAACAGTTACATCGACTCTGATTTTGAAGGAACTGACACCGGAGCATCCAGGTTTGGAGCTTCAGAAGTTATCTTCTTGGAGCACAATATTCCTCTCAGATGTAAATTAAAGAGATAAGTCCATGAGGTGGCTTGCGCCTCGTTGGATTTAACTCATGGTATGCCTGCAGTTTCTACAAAAGAATTGAATTCCTGGAGTTCAGCTTTAAATTGCAAGGTCAGGCACAAATTAAGTAGAGACAAAGAGCAAAGACTGGGGATTCACTACAAGAGTTAAGGTACTGCAGAGCAATGTAAGGATACAGCGGTGTAAAACTGGCCAGTCACCGGAAAGTTTTAATCATATACAATATAATAGGTCTAACTAGTATATGCCTAACTTTTGATTTATCTATCGGGATATGAGGTTGCAGAGAATGTGAGTGATATAATTTGAGGTGGCTCAGGTTCTTGCAATAAAGCTAAGTTTGGATGTGCATCTAAACCCGCCACTCCTGTGATAAGCAATCCACATTCAGATCACATTTCACATGTGATTGACAGGCGTGAAATGCCTCCTTGCCACTTGTTTTTTTACCCAATTATTGCTAAACAAACATTTTGTATTCAAAGCTAACTGCTCATTTAGGTCTAGTGGGCATAGAAAAGATTTGCTTACTTGATCCTCTGCGCCGTGAGACCAGTCCCCACACCATCTTCTCCCCCACCTCCAGCAGTCTAAGGTCCTGATGTCATCAAGACCAATGAGAAAGGAGAAGGAAGTTGGGACTTTAAATGAGGATATATAAGGACACTGACCAATGTGCGTTGTGCAAATATTATTGTTTATTGACCCTCCAAGGTCCTGGAAGGCAAGGTAAGTACCATACATCATAAACAAAATAATTCCAACACAACATGAATTGAAGAAATGTAGTAACCATGTATGCATTTATGCATTTAGAACCGCAGAACACTCTGACTGGTAATTGGAGTAGAGCATTTTTAAGTTGTACAAAAAATATTATTTATTGACCCTCCAAGGTCCTGGAAGGCAAGGTAAGTGCCATACAACATAAACAAAATAATTCCATCACAATATAAATTAGATAAATATAGAGCAAACATATATGTGTTTATGCGATTAAAACTGCAGAACACTCTGTCTGGTGATTGGAGTGGAGCATCTGCCATGGTGGGAAGTAAAACACTTGGGAATGGATAAAAAGACCATATGGTAGTACAGAAATTAGCTTCAGTAGAGAGATGGCATCATCGTTAAACCAACGCATTTTGTGGGATAGTACCCACTCATCAGGGGTAGATGCAAACATATCTGTATAAAAAATAAAAGGTAACAAAGTAAACATATCCAAAGGTCTAATGGCATGTAGAAGTACATGATATGGGTACAAAGGGGGGCGAGATAGTCAAACCTACCCTTAAAAAATGCCATGTGTGGTGTAGCAATACGGGCCAGGCCGCCTGGACATCTGTCACAGGAGCTGAGGACTAGGGATGAGCTCCTGGTTCAAGTCGAACTCACGGTGATACCTCACATGTGTGGTTCTTTTATAAGAAGGGGCGTGGCCACCCAGTGACGTAACCGAGTGAATCCGCCCCCTTTTGACGTCATGTGCTGTCAGAGGGTGCCGGTCACCCATTTACATCACCAGATGGCCCTGCCCCTTCTTATAAAAGAACTGTCATTGTGAAGACTGCCCATTCTGGGAGACGCGCAGGGGCCGGGTTGCAGCAGCGGGGAGAGCGGCAGCGGTGAAAGAAGAAGATGAAGATGAAGATTGAAGATGAAGAGAGGAAGCAAGAAGACTAAAAGAAGAAGCTGAAAACCAGAAGAAGGACCGGGCCAGGAGAAGATGGAGGAAGAAAGGAGAAAAGAGCCATTTTACACAATAAAGGACTTATCAAAAACTGCCTCTTGTTTTTTGTAACACTACACTCCTTTTTTGGTGAATGGGTAGGGGTACAATATACCCCATACCTATTCACATGGGGGGGCCGGGATCTGGGGGCCCCCTTATCAAAGGGGGCTTCCAGATTCCACTAAGCCCCCCGCCCGCAGACCCCCACAAGCACCGGCCAGGCTTGTGGGGAAATGTCATTTTGCTCTGTCTATGTTCTACACCTCACAGAGATGCGCCCTTTTGCACACAGACAAAGGACACCCCCAGGCACAATATTTAAAGGATTTCTTCTTTTTTTTTTTTCACTTTAAGCATTATTAAAATCACTGCTCCTGAAAAAACGATCAATTTAAAACCTTTTTTTTTTTATTGATACATGTTCCCTAGGGCAGGACACGGGTCCCTTACACTTTTTAGGGCAATAACATTGCATATAAGCCTTTAAAATTAGCACTTTCGATTTTTCATGTTCGGGTCCCATAGACTTTAATGGTGTTCGAATGTTCGCCCAAACTTTTTATCTGTTCTGGTGCGAACCGAACCGGGGGGTGTTCGGCTCATCCCTACTGAGGACACGGTGACATGAGTCAGGGATGGTAATAAAAGAGAAAAACAGGAATGGCGCTGTCTGAGGCAAATCAAGAAAGTCTACTAATTCTATATGGAGAATAAATATAAATGAGTATGGATAAAAATGTTCAATATTGTGTATAACAGGTATATAAGTAAATGAATAGAAATAGGGGACCCACCCTCATGTGTTATGTGAAACAAATATATAAAATAAACAGTTTGTGCAAGGTCCGTAAAAATCCGTAAAAATCCGTAAAAGTTATATATCAAATAATTGCAATGATGAGATGTTGAACAGTGATAGTAAATGAAGATCAATAAATATAGCAAATATAATAGTGGAAATAAATTATCAAATGTGTAAAAGTCCGTAAATAAAGTCCGTAAGAAGTCCGTAAAACTTGTATCAGATAAATGCCATGATTCTAGTTATGCAATAGTATTGATAAGTGAGAAATATAAATAAGAAAAATTGTGACAATCAAGAAAAATATGATAATCAGGAAAAAAAAAAAATATATATATATATACACCACTTTACGGTCCGTAGGTGTCCGTAAATTCTTGTCCGTTAGTGACCGTCAAGTTAGAGATATAGTGGAAAGTTCAAGGGTGAAGGGTGTATGTGTACAATTGCCAGGTAAAAAAGGGAATGATCCAAAACATGTGGTTTGTATATACGAGAAGGCGTAGGAAGTATCCGTGAATGTCCGTAGGAATATTAAACAGGGAACCAAAAAACAACAACGAGAAATGGGACGTATTTGATGATTTTCCGGTCAGAAATTAGTGTTGCAATAGTCAATTAAATATGGAAATCAACTTGAAAAAAGTGACTTTTGTGCTCCTCTGGACGTGATCAGGTGACATCTGCTGGTGCTCCCCCGCATGCATTTTTTTATTGATACATGTTCCCTAGGGCAGGACACGGGTCCCTTACACTTTTTAGGGCAATAACATTGCATATAAGCCTTTAAAATTAGCACTTTCGATTTTTCATGTTCGGGTCCCATAGACTTAAATGGTGTTCGAATGTTCGCCCAAACTTTTTATCTGTTCTGGTGCGAACCGAACCGGGGGGTGTTCGGCTCATCCCTACTGAGGACATGGTGACATGAGTCAGGGATGGGACCACCACACAGGCCACCCGAATAGCAGACATCTGTGGATGAATATGTGTGTGTGAATGGGTTGTAAGTTCAACTCAAACAACGTCCGTTCGCCTGTTCGTTTAAATTAGAACATTATGGGGCATTCACAAGAACTTTGAGTGCCCCAAAATGTATTCTAATGGTGGGGAAATGCCGCCCTGCATGCTTTGGCCAATCACAGAGCGCTCTGCTGTATGAGATATGATCGACTAAAGGCAGGGTGCCTTTAGCCAATCACTTGTCAGCAGCCTCAATCCACGCCCCACACTATATAACGCCGCTTGTACAGCAGCTCTGTGTAATGTGTGAAACGGCGGTGTTAGAGACGGATAGAGAGAGACAGTGAGGTTAGCTAGTAGCGGCGTGCAGGCAGTTCAGTGTTAGCTAGTGTAGTGACAGATTAGTGGGCACTGATTACTGTAAAACAAACACATAGATAGAAAGGGTGATCTGTATACAGTCAGTCAGTTAGTGTAGAGTGAAATCTATACTAGATAGATAGGCTGATCTGTATACAGTCAGTCAGTTAGTGTAGAGTGAAATCTATACTAGATAGATAGGGCGATCTGTATACAGTCAGTCAGTTAGTGTAGAGTGAAAAAATCTATACTAGATAGATAGGGCGATCTGTATACAGTCAGTTAGTGCAGGCAGTGCAAAAATATATATATACCTTCCTAGTGTGTATGTATATATATATATATATATATATATATATATATATATATATACATATACACACAGCGTATTGACTGTACACTATATATCAGTGCGTTATAGTGCATTCGTGGGTGTACGTACGGTATATAGTACACTTAACGCCCTTTTTTACATTTGTTGTTTACAAGTTAAAACCAGTTTGTTTTTTTTTTGCTAGGAAATTACTTAGAACCCCCAAACATTATATATATTTTTATCAAACACCCTAGAGAATAAAAAAATGGCGATCGTTGCAATACTTTTTGTCACATGGTATTTGTGCAGCAGTCTTTCAAGCATGATTTTTTTTGGAAAAAAAAAAATTTTTTGAGTTAAAAAATAAGACAACAGTAAAGTTAGCTCAATTTTTTCTATATTGTGAAAGAGGATGTTACGCCAAGTAAATAGACATCATACATGTTACAGTTGAAAATTGCGCACACTCGGAATGGCGACAAACTCCGGTACTTAAAAATCTCCATAGGCAACACTTTTTAACGGTTACCAGGTTAGAGGTGCAGAGGAGGTCTTTTGCTAGAATTATTGCTCACACTCTGGTGATCGCGGCGACACCTCACATGTGTGGTTTGAACACCGTTTTCATATGCGGGCACAACTTATGTGTGCGTTTTCTTTGCTGCACGAGCTCGCGGGGCCGGTGGTGCTTTAATTTTTTTTTATTTTTTCTTTTAACACTGTTCCTTTTAAAAAAAAATCTGATCACTTTTATTGCTATCACAAGGAATGTAAACATCCCTTGTGATAGTAATATATGGTGACAGGTACTCTTTTACATTTCACAGTATTCAGATCGCCAAAAACAGCGATTCTGAATACTGTCATTTTTTTTAAAACCGGCGCCGTTAGCCGCCAAGTAAACCGGAAGTGATGTTGTAACGTTGCTTTCGGAAATGTACGAAGGAGTCCCGATCGAAGCCGTTTCCGGCTTCCACACGGACTCCACACAGCCGGTGGACGTGCCAGATAGGAGCTCCGGTCTCCCGTTGGGACGGGAGGCCAGAGAAGAGCGGCGAACGGTGGCAGGAGGTGGGGAGTCCCCTCCCGCTGCCTGGGATAACGACCAAACGGCTCGGATTGGCTGTTATCAACGGATAGCCGGCCGCCTGCTCTAGCTCTGTAGCTGCAGACTATACCCCAATACTGCCACTTAAAGCAGCCACCATTTATAAACAGTGATTCGCCTTAGGTGGTTAAACTAATTTACAACAGCAGGGCCCGTACCTGCTCCCAACAAGAGTAACTGCAAGGGGTTACAGTGTTTGTGCCAAAAGACGACTCTGCTGAAGGTTAGGAGCTGGGGAGGACGCCGCGGTGACATGTGAGAGAGCGGCAGTCTGATACCAGCTATGTACCAAGCGACATTTTGGATTTAAAAGGCTCTTGATTTTTGTTTTATATGTAAGCACATTTTATTAGAATTAAAGTCCGGATGTTTTAAAGTGTTACCTCCCCCATGTTATGAGCACTGCTCTCTGAAGAAAGTATGGAGACACCAGTGATTTTGTGATTATTACACAGGCTGATTGGATGAGATACAGCTGGTGAGCCTCAGTGTGTGCATGTTTACACGCGTTGGTATTGGTGGAGGAAGAGAGAGACTTCTTGGGAACATTTTTTGTTCTTCTTATCAATTTTTTATTTTTTCGGACTTTAGCACTTGCACTTCATATGTTTATTGTAGCTGTTTTTGCACTACACAAAGTCATTAATATTGATGCACTTTATATTGTTTTGATTGAATAATGATGTACTTTTTACTATTATGATTTAACATTAATGCTTTTCACAGTGTTAAGATTAGCACGATTAGCGCTGCTGAAAACAAGGTAGATTGGCGTTTTTTATTGGTATTTTTTAAGAAGCAGCAGCAACAATCATTTATATACACATATATTACCTTTGAAGGTTTACTTAAAGTAAAGTGCAGTTTTTTTCTTTATAAGTGTTCTGGCACCGCCAACACCCAACACCTGTTTGACTGGGGCATGTCATCACAATTTTTAACCACTTAACGCAAATCATCGTTTATAAACGGTGGCTGTTTTAAGTGGATGTATCGGGGTATAGCCTGCAGCTACAGTTTTTAAGAGCAGGCGACCGGCTATCCGGTGATAACAGCTGATCCGGCTCCGAAGCTGCTCGTTCGTTATCCCAGGGAGCGGAAGGGGGGGGGGGGGGTGGCCACCGTCCACCGCTCAGGGGGGACGGGAGACCGGAGCTCCGATCCGACACTTCTGGCCGCAGTGTGGAGTCCCTGTGGAAGCCGGAATAGGCTTTGATCGGGACTCCTTCGTACATTTCTGGAAGCAACGTCACTTCCGGTTTACTTGGCGGCCAACGGCACCTGTTTTAAAAAAATTACAGTATTCAGGATCGCCGTTTTTGGCGATCTGAATACTGTGAAGTGCAAAGGAGGGATGGGGGGTCTTTTAGACCCTCATCCCTCTATAAAGAGTACCAGTCACCATATATTTCTATCACAAGGGATGTTTACATTCCTTGTGATAGCAATAAAAGTGATCAGATTTTTTTTTCTAAACAGTGTTAAAAAAATAAATAAATAAAATAAATAAAAAAAATTTAAAAATAAAATGGGGAGAAGGGCCTCATCCACACAACCCTGTCCGGTGATTGTGGGGGTCTGCGGGCAGGGGGCTTATCAGAATCTGGAAGCCCCCGGGTGGTCCTGCCCCTTCTTATAAAAGAACTGTCATTATGAAGACCGCTCATTCTGGGAGACACGCAGAGGCCGGGCTGCAGCAGCGGGGGAGACCGGCGGCGACAGTTCTTTTATAAGAAGGGGCGGGGCCATCCGGTGATGTGAATGGGTGACCGGCACCCTCTGACAGCACATGACGTCAAAAGGGGGCGGATTCACTCAGTTACGTCACTGGGTGGCCCCGCCCCTTCTTATAAAAGAACTGTCATTGTGAAGATCACCCATTCTGGAGACACGCAGGGCCCGGGCTGCAGCAGCGGGGAGAGCGGCAGCGGTGAAAGAAGAAGAAAGAAGAAGAAGATGAAGAAGATTGAAGACGAAGAGAGGAAGCAAAAAGACTAAAAGAAGAAGCAGAAGACCAGAAGAAGGACCGGGGCAGGAGAAGATGGAGGAAGAAAGAAGAAAGAAGAAGAGCTATTTTACACAATAAAGGACTTGTCAAAAACTGCCTCTTGTTTTTTTGTACCACTACACACCTTTTTTGGCGAATGGGTAGGGGTACAATGTACCCCATACCCATTCACATGGGGGGGAGGGATCTGGGGGCCCCCTTATTAAAGGGGGCTTCCAGATTCTGATAAAACCTCTCAACCACAGACACCCACAAGTACCGGCTAGGCTTGTGGGGAAGAGGCTCTTGTCCCCATTAACATGGGGACAAGGTGCTTGGACACAGCACCCATACTCCCCATGTGAGGGCATGTAGTCTGGTATGGTTCAGAAGGGGGGCACTCACTCGTCCCCCCCCCCATCCTAACCGGCCAGGGCTGCATGCTCGGATAAGAGTCTGGTTTGGATTTTAGGGGGACCCCCATGCCAATTTTTTTTAAAATTTGGAGCAGGGTTCCCCTTAATATCCAAACCAGACCCGAAGAGCCTGGTTTGGACTGGGGGTGGACCCCATTTTGTATATTGGAAATGTCATTTTGCTCTGTCTATGTTCTCCACCTCACAGAGATGCGCCCTTTTACAGACAGACTAAGGGCATCCCCCAGGCACAATATTTAAAGGAATTTTTAAATTTTTTTTCACTTTAAGCATTATTTAAATCACTGCTCCTGAAAAAACGATTGATTTAAAAACTTTTTTTTCATTGATACCTGTCCCCTAGGGCAGGACACTGGTCCCCATACACTTTTTTAGGGCAATACCATTGCATATAAGCCTTTAAAATGAGCACTTTTGATATTTCATGTTTGGGTCCCATAGACTTTAACGGTGTTCGAATGTTTGCGCAAACTTTTTGCCTGTTCGCATGTTCTGGTGCAAACCGAACCGGGGGGTGTTCGGCTCATCCCTACACCAGAACAGGGAAATAAGAAATAAGTCCCAACTTTCCAACTTTCTTTTCATTGAAGCAGGGATGGAGACGCAGATCATTAGCGTCTCATCTAAAGTCCCATTTGCTCTTCTTTAGTATACGCACCAGGGATGGAGGATATTATTTGGAAACACCTACAATTCTGTTAGATCCAATTTTGTTTGGTTCTATTTATTAGGAGTTACATTACCCCCCTTTTTTATACAACAGTTTATTATGATACATGATAGTCAATTACTGGTGGATTTCCACTCGGTCTGGTATTACTTGTCTATCCGATATTGTATGCTGCTTCCTGGCAGTCCAACAGTGTTGCTTGGGCACTCTGTCGGGTATGGTGTGGTCACATCATTTGGTGTTCATTTGGGTTGGTACTGCTGGTGTTTGCCTTATAGGGAGCTGGGATGCACTCTCAGTGATCTCCCCTTCCCCTCTTACCCTCCCTCCTTCCCTGGTTCCAGTGGTTGGGGGAATGGGGTGGGATGGATCGGCCGATCTGCGCATCGACGTTACGCCATCGCTCCATGCTGTTAGTGCCCTCTCTGGTGCACTTTGGAAGGAGCGATATGTTTCCATCTTAGCTGACAATTGGGTGCAGCGATCCTGGCCAGGTGTTTGGGGACCCTGCCCCTGGCTCGGACACCCTCCCTCACCTGGTCATGCCTGTGTAACATTGGGTGATGGTTACTGGGCTGGCTGGGAGTATTTATGCAGAGTCCACCTGATGGCAGACAGCATGGTGATAGCATTACACATGCACATGGACACGGCTGGTTGCAGACTTATTCCTTGACTTCATATTCGTGGTAATTATATGGCTTATAGTTTCCCTCACACTTTTTGCACCTCTCCCATAGCCACCCTTGGTGGTGGATCTTGGTCTAGGGTTTCTGACTCCAGCCATTTTGTACTCTATCACAGGCACTTATCATTTGCCTTCTTATTTCCCTGTTCTGGTGTATGGCTTTGTCATTTTGTTTTCACATTCGGCACCCTTCATACACATTCATATTTCATTCAACCCATTTGCACACACATATTCATCCACAGATGTCTGCTGTCCGGGTGGTCTGCATGGTGGTCCCATCCCCGACTCATGTCACCGTGTCCTCAGCTCCCATGACAGACATCCAGGCAGCCTGGGCCATATTGCTACACCACACATGGCATTTTTTAAGGGTAGGTTTGACTATCTTGCCCCCCTTTGTACGTATATCATGTACTTTATCACATAGACATGCCATTGGATATTTTTACTTTGTTACTTTTTATTATTTATATACATATGTTTGCATCTACCCCTGATGAGTGAGTACTATCCCATGAAACGCGTCAATTTTACGATGATGCCACATGGCACGCTCCCAGCACAGAGACCGAGGTCTCACTGAAAGCCCCAGGTCCCGTGTTAACAATCGAGACCTGGAACGTCTGATGCCGGATCACCTGATCACTGTGATAGCCTCTGATTGGCTATCACAGTGATAATCCACTGTGAAGCCCGCCTCTGTGTTTTCTGTCTCTGTGAATGGATGAGACCGATACATTGTATCTTTCTCTGTTCTTGCAGAGATAGAAAAAAAAAGTGTGTGTAGAAAAAAAAAATCATAATAATGAAAAGGAAAACAAAACCTATATCAAGGTTTGATTTAGATCAGCCCCAGGGTTAGTGTTTGGATCAAGGTCAGGGTCAAAAGTCAAGGTCAGGGTCAAAGATCAGGGTCACTATTTTTTGCACAGGATTTTTTTTTCAATTAGTATTAGTGTCAGTTAGTGTTGGTGTGTTTTAGGTAGGATAAAAAAAAAGCAAAATGCACACTATTGATTCTGGGCTGTACTATGGGTACAAACAACAACTAGCATACACATATGTAGTATCGCTACGATTAGGAGTAGGAGAATTTATTTTGGGTTGTTCTTTGGTGGTAGGTTATGGTAGTAGCAAGAAATACTGTATACATTTACATAAAAAAAAAATGTTTTTTTACTATTTTTGGGCCAGTTTGCCTTAGATAATAAAAAAAAAAATCAGGAGATAGCCATTACCATTTACCACCAAATAAAAGCCCAATGTGCCTTGAAAACAGGTATCCCACCCCCCCAGGTAAAATCCACCTGGATACACAAAGTAGTTATGATGATATGTACAGTTTTAATAACACATGTCAAAGTTGCAAACTTGGGCTTAGGCATTAAGATTTATTTTACCCTTAGGTGCGAAGTTGTTAAACAACCAATAGTTATATACAATTTACATAATTTTACACCTGCATTTGTAAACTAAAATCTCTGACTTGCATTTGCTAATTGCATTGAGCTATGAATATACGCAATCTTCACCATGCATTTGTGTAATGTGTATACATTTTATTTTATCAGATACCTGTTGTGAAGTTGAATTTATTTCAGGTAGAATTGACTCAGACACCACTAAATATTGTGAAATCACCGGGAGACACTCTCACCATTTCATGTACATCCAGTCAAGATCTTTACCATTCTAGAGTAAAAGCGACCCCAACAAAGACCAGGAAAGACACCAAAACCTCTTATTATTAAAGCAACTGAAAGATATTCTGGGGTTCCAGAGAGGTTCAGTGGATCGGGATCTGGAACAAATTATCATCTTACAATTAAGGAAATGAAAGAAGAAGATGAAGGAATTTATTTCTGCATGAAACATACAGTGATTCCATGCACGCAGTGATTCACAGCTGCATAGGTGTGCGCAGCCTATTGCATTAGGGTATGCACCACAAAGCGCAATTTTCTTTTTTTTATTATTTTTTACAATATTATATATATATATATTTTTTTTACAATTTCATTTAGAAGCCCATCTGGAGGGCTTTGGTGAAATATCAGGGGTCTAAACAGAGACAGAGAAAGAGACTGAGGACAGAGATTCCCTGCTCCCTTTCTCTGCAGCCAGGCAGTAGGGGGAATCTGCACAGTACAGGGTAATTAGGGTGTGCCCAGGCACACCTTCCACCCTATGTGCGCACGCCTATGCACAGCTGTATAACTCCATTCCGCTATTTAATTGCTGAAAGGGTTGTTTAAAGCTGAACTCCAACAATGATATATTTTGTATAGTTACATTTGGCCAGCTTGGCACAATTTAAGCATGGGAACTTGGAAAAGGCAGCCGCACACCGCAACAGGATACCAATAAAAGCGTTTTTATTGTAATGCAGACAGATTCAGTCACAGGAATGAACATAAGGTTAACATGTTTCACACATCTTGTGCTTAGTCATAACCAACAATATAAGCATGCATTTGTGTTATACCCGATTGGCCCCTGTGGAAGCTGTAAATCACTGTAGAAGCCCAAGCTACTACAGTACAGTGATGGCCACGATCTTCCAGGTGTCATGCAAAAATGGTGGCTGGAGTGATCCGATCAGAGAAAGCCTTGCATTTTTCTCTGTGAATGCAAAGGGTTCTCCAATTGGACAAAGTGGAGGGAAGGGGTGGTTACATCACAGTCTCCACCCCATTCATTGAGAAGAATGCAAAGCAGTCTCTGAACTATGGCAGAGCCAAGCAAGCGCCCCCTGTGGCAGTGCTGAAAAAGTGTTCCTCTTTGATTAAAATGCAGGAGAGCACCTAGAAGATTGTATACTCTATAAGAAACATATTTGTATGCAACAAATATATACCTAGTGATTCTATAAAACAAAAGGAAAAAAACACATTATCTAAAAAACTTGTTACTATGTTTCCAAACAACAATAAGGCATTACCTTCATCATGCAAGACAGTGTAGCGCCATGGGGCATGAACCAACATACCCAATATATGCGTGCAAACTCAAAATGTAATTAACAATTGTATGGGTGTCCTTAGTATAGTGAATAACCCTGGCTGATGGGTCATATCACTATAAGACATCCATGTCAACAGGAGATATAGTATTCAGGGTGAAAATCTAAAAAGTCTCCCTCATACACAATCGGGAGAACCTCTCACCCTCAGGGAGTGTCATAGGTATAGCCTCAATACCAAACAATTCTAACCCATCTGTACTACCACATGTGCTTGAGCAAAGTACATGACCAAAGGTTGAAGGAAGATATCCACATACTGTGACAATCTAGGGTTACTAGTAGATTGTTACAGTATGTGGATATCTTCCTTCAACCCTTGGTCACGTCCTTGCCGGCCTGCATCAGGGTCTCCTCCCATGTATTAGACAACCTACAACATTACAGGTGGGAATCCAGTTACTTGTGGTTGTCCTTAGTCATGTGCTCCTTGTACACTTCTATCCCCCACGAGGGTGGTGTCAGGAAGGCTCTGTCAGAAGACAGTATAATAGCCGCAGAAGAATCCCTGTTCCCCGAATGCCTGGAAGGCATTCGCGCATGCGCATATGCCTTCCAGGCATTCGGGGAACAGGGATTCCTCTGCGGCTATTATACTGTCTTCTGACAGAGCCTTTCTGACAGGTGGTCTTTGGGCTGCGGAGCATATTTTTTCAGAAGCTGACTATAGGAACCCCTCCCAGACCGAATTCATCTGTCAGTGCAACCACTTTGCCCGTGAGCAAAATTATTTTTTATTTAATGGATCCTTTTACAGACAAATATCTCACACAGCCACGGGTGCACCCTGCTATCCCAATGTATTCATGGTCTTCTGGGAGAAGTACAACATTTGGAGTGGGAACCCATATGCGAAGCACCTGGTATACTATGAGCATTATATTGATGACATGCTCATCATCTGGGATGGTCCATTAGAGACAGTTGCTAGATTTGTATCCCATTGTAATTCCAACACCTATGGGATTACATTTACCCATGTTGTGGATGCCCACTCCCTGGTGCTCTTGGACTTGGAGCTTTCTTGGGATTAGGACGGTAGGATTATTTCCAGGACCCACTGTAAAGAAAAGGCAGGCAATTCCTATTTGCACAAAAATAGCTGCCACCATCCAAAGTGGAAAGAAAATATACCTTAAAGCCAGTTTTTTCAGCTACGAAGGAATTGCACCACTACTGCCGATTGCCTATTACAAGCTAAGGTACTGACTAAAACATTTATAGAAAATAGATACAATAAAGACCACATTCAGAAATATATTGATCACTATAAAGATGGCCAGGAGTAGGCCAGTGTCATCAGGAGAGGAGCCAAAAGATATATTATTTATAACTAGATTCAATTACCAACATTGGGCCATCAAAAGGCCCATCCAAAAATATTGGCCCATACTAGGACAGGACCCCGTTCTTAGTAGGATGCTGCCTGAGAGGCCCAAAGTAGTCAGACGGGCCAATAACATAAAAAGTATAATTGCCCCTAGCCAGATTAAGGACAAACAGAGTAGGATTAAAGATATCCATATTTTTCTGAATATGACAGGATCCTATAAATGTAAATTGAAAAGTCGCTAAAGCTTGTTGGTTTCTGTCACGTGGGAAAAAAGCCTTTGCCCGAAAAGATGGGCTAGTTTTTAAAATTAAACAATTCATCTGTTGCAGTACCCAGTTTGTGGTGTATGGATTGAGGTGCCCGTGTGGGTTTTATTATGCAGGCAGGACAGTGCGCACTATGCGTACTAGATATGTGGAGTACTGTTGGTCCATAGAGCACAAACGGGATAAACACAGCGTCCCTCACCACTTTGTTCAAGAGCATGGTGGTAGTACGGGTGGTTTACAATTGTTTGGTATTGAGGCTATACATATGACACTCCGAGGATGAGAGGTTCTCCCGATTGTGTATGAGGTAGATTGTTTGGATTTTCAACAGAATAGTATGTTTCCCAATGGGTTAAATGAAGAGTTGGAGATCAGCACTTTAATTTAATGGGAGATTAACCTTTTAGGTTGACATGGATGTCTTATGGCGATATGACCCATCACTATACTAAGGACACCCATACAATTGTTAATTACATTTTAAGTTTGCATGCATATATGGTGAAATATAAATGGGGGGGTTATGATTTCCCCAAGTTTATTTGTAACTATATATTAATTGTCTATTCCTATAATTCCTCTAAACCTACTAAAACTCTGATAACAGTAACGATAATAGTACGATAATACGGTTATCTTATATATATATAAAAATAATCGATCACTCTGCTTTAATAAAGCAAGGATTACATTTATTATAAGGAAAATAGAGATTCTAACATCAAAACACTATAAGAAAATATCATAGCACCTATAGCATAGATAACAAAAGGTGATACTTAGGCTGTCCTCGAAATGTTGTTCTGGCTGGCCTGATGGGAAGAAGAGGTAGAGAGAAATAGAGGGTTTCTCGGCTTTTTAACCACTTGACAACTGGGCACTTAAACCCCCTTAACAACCAGACCAATTTTCAGCTTTCAGCGCTCTCACACTTTGAATGACAATTACTCAGTCATGCAACATTCACACTCTCGCGACTTTCGACTTTTAACCAGACCAACAATTCCCCCAAATTCACGGGTCAACAGTTCACCAATTTTTCGGCTCTTTGGGAGATAAAGAGAGATGGAGAAGAAGGGTAGTCCGGTCGGTCTTGTTGTAAAGCTCCTGTCGGATTCATAGTGGAAAACAATAGATACGATATCCACGATACTATAAAAGAATATCACAAAACTACAATCTTAGAGATAAAAGGAATATTATTTACATTAGGAACGAAATAATTTCGTCTCACTAGCTAATAAAAATATATATATATTCTATTGGCATAATAGCATGATAATAGCA
>BLSH010277349.1:722627-739036 GCA_018402905.1 Glandirana rugosa
CACGGCTGGGTAGGTGAGCATGGATGGATGGATGGATGAGCACGGCTGGGTGGATGAGCATGCATGGCTGGATGGGTGAGCACGGCTGGGTGGATGAGCATGCATGGCTGGATGGATGGATGGGTGAGCATGGATGGATGGATGGATGGATGGGTGGGTGGGTGAGGATGTATTGAGTGAGGATGGGTGGGGGGTGGATGGCTGGGTGGGTGGTGGGTGGCTGATGATGGCTGGGTGGGTGGTGGGTGGCTGATGGTGGCTGGGGGGTGGTGGGTGGGTGGTAAATAGATGGTGGGGGGGAGTATTTTGTCACTAGGCAGCGCTGTGGGCATTACACATTGCCCACAGCGCTGCAGCACCACCTCTCTCCCCCCTCTCTCCTCTCACACTGCACCGATCGGTGCGGAGAGGAGAGACAAGCCGGTGCTTCCACCGGCTTGTTTACATGTGATCGCGCCGTCAAATGAGCGGCCATTCACCACGGATGTTCCCGTGTGCGCGCCCCAGGGGGCGCGCGGGAAGCGCGATTCTGGGAGGACGTCAATAGAGACGTCCTCCCAGAATTAAGCAACCGCCCTGTAGACGTCAATTGTCTATGGGGCGGTTGTTAAGTGGTTAAACCCATTCATGCATCATCCACACACACCCGCCCAACGCCAGCCTACTTCTGCATTCTGTCAATTGGTGCCAGACTTCCTTTCCTTGGGTCTGTCCCTAGGACGCATGCCTGGATTGTCCACTAGAGGCAGTATATGTCCATTTATCACTCACAGCTGACCCACCATCGTTAGTGGTCAGATGGTCCCCTTTGATGTCAGGGAATCAGGAAATGTTAATTTGCACCTCCCCAGGAGATCTCCTCTGGCTTTCTCTACCACTACACCTCATCGCAGGGGGTGTATGGATACTTCCTGGAAGGATATGGCCATTCATTCTTGACTCCTTATTACCAACACCCCACTGGGTCAACTTGTAAATTCCAACTATGCCAGATGTCTTTCTTTCCCACACAGTGATTAGACAACTCTGGCCTGCCATATCAGTGACACTCCAGAACTATGATATTAAACCATTTTGCCTCCAACATATTCCGCTTTGGGCCTGAAGGGCACATACCACCCTTCTTCAGAGACAGCTTCCATGGAAAAGTCCATAAATATCTTCACATGTTGTGCTTCATGTGCTGCTTTGCCTGAAGGGCACACACCTCCCTTCCTCTGGAACAGCTCCTATGGCACAGTCCATAAATGTCTTAACATGTTGTGCTTCCCAACATGTGCAGCTTTGCCTGAAGGGCACACACCTCCCTTCCTTTGGAACAGCTCCTATGGCACAATCCACAAATGTCTTAGCATTGGTTTCCCAACATGTGCTGCTTTGCCTCTGGGTGATACACCTACCACCATTCTTCAGCGATAGCATGAGTGGCACCATTCTGTATTTTCTCCTTCCTGGTCTCTTCATGAGGGGGTGCAATATAGGCAAGGGGTGTCTATTCACTCACCATTCACCAACACCCAGCCACGTTTCAACCAGTTTCCAGATACAGAACCTTGAGGAGGGCCTTATTCACCCATATTACTAATCTAATACAGGTATATTAAACTATACTATCACACAAATCAACCCGTTACCATACTATATACATGTACATTCTAATCACCACCTTAAGCATCCCACCCCCAACCTCCTATAACCCTTCATGGTGTATACGGGGCGAGATAAGGCAGGCTTGCTCAATATGGCCTTTCCTACCGCAATTCTGGCATATATGCGGTGCTCTGTGACTATGAATTGGCAGTAAAGTCTCCAACTTGTACGCAGAGACCTTACCGTCAATTCATCCCACAACTTGCATAGATAAAGGCGAAACTTTTATATAAACGTCGAATCACACATGTTTAAACTTGAAACGACGACAAAACCACAAAATTCCATCCCTGTGCCTGGATTTCAGAGACCATGGCCAGGGTATACCATGCACCTCTAGCTACGGTTAGATTCACGGAACACCTTAGCTCCATGACTAACATTCCATTGGTATTCTTCAGGACAAAGAAACAAACTTATCTATGTTCCAAATAATACCCAGCAATGATCTCTCCATCCAGAACACAGCGTGAAACATCTTCCCAACATTCCCAGCGGCGTACTGATCTGGCATCCACAGGATGTCATAGTCATGCCTCTGACAGAGGGAAATATCAACCTGCCTCCAGCTTCCCTCCACTCTGACCACAGGTGGGTAAATGCAATAAGGTAGTATCCCCAGTCAGTAAGTCCATTGATACCACAGAATATACAGATCAAGTCTGCATTTCTGTATCTGGGATCAACGAGTAAGCCAAACACCTTCCATAATCCAAACTAGTGCAGCCCATGCAGACATTAGACCACCACTTTGGATTATTGTAAACAATGTGTTTTGGCAAAAATCTTACTGAGCTATGACGCTAACTCATAAGGCCACTGTCCCTTATACAGAGACTGCACAATCAGCTTGATGTTGGTTGCCAATTCCGCCTCCCCATGTGTGCATGCCAACGCCCATGATACATTCTTGCCTTGTGCCACCACACCCTCTACCAACCTCTCCAAATGGTAGATAAAATCTTGAGCCATTTTAACCTGGGGTATTCCTTGAATGTTATTAAGGATGTAAATAATCTCTCTCTGAGCAACACAGCCCCGTTTACTGTCTGCCGCTATGGCTGAGAGTTTGTCCCTCAGGATAGTGACATTCACTTCATTAATAACACCCTTCCCCGTTCCTATTCCCCCCAATATAGTGCTGAATACATTCCTCCTCTTTCGGTTGCTCCTCAGAAATAAGCGTCCTGAATTAACATCATTCTGTGTCCACACACCTCTGGGAGCAAGCCACTGGTACGATGACTGCACTTGATTCAGTATATAATCAGCATATATAGGGTAATAGATGTTTATCAACCACTGTGAGACGTTGACGTGCCATGTGGGGAAGGCATATTGTACCCTGGTAGCCAGCAAATGGGAAGAGCTTAGAACCATTTGTAGCGGTTCCCCTCTTTCCAACGAGGCATGTTTTTGTGAATAGACATGGGCATCGCCTGTGCAGGGTTCCAACTGCTCAGGTGAGACTTCAACCAGGTGTATCTCCCTTATGTCCAGTTCTGGTGTCCCACATGTCCTGTAACAGATACCTTCTCTATAGGACTGCTGAAATTGAGACACCACCCCTACATGGAAATTCTCACCCCGTTGATGTGTCATCTGGCGCTCTCTAGCCTGGCCAACAGACACCTAAGTGTCAGCCTCCTGGTACCTGCATCATGTTAATTCAGTTATGCCAATACACGTCACACACTAAAAACATATTTCCTTCTCAATTCTTCACCAAAAACTAACAAATATTTTCTACATTTCTTGTTTTGCAGGATTGGATAGGTTATATTCCTTCCCTAACCGCCAATTGCGCTTGTATTCACAGTTTTCCTACATTCATGAGAGATTCCGGCAAAAATGTTCTACAAGCCTTGTTGATGGGCACAGTCTTTCAGATGCAGTGTTGACACTACAGGGTGGGCCATTTATATGGATACACCTTAATAAAAAGGGAATGGTTGGTGATATTAACTTCCTGTTTGTGGCACATTAGTATATGTGAGGGGGGAAACTTTTCAAGATGGGTGGTGACCCATTGAAAATACTAAAAAATATATCAAGGTCCTCCATAATATTTCAAAAATGAAAGCCAAAACAAAAGACTTGCATGTAAACCTTATTCATCGCCAAGCACCGTTAACCTGAAAATTCTTACTATCACTGAAATTCACTAATGTCTGCTTACCAAGGATTTGCCTCCCCCAGTGCTATACCCGTGTGAACATGCAGCTGCCTCCATTTTAAATTTATTCAGCTGCTCCAATACAAATGTCTTTCCTGTCTTAACTAACTATTTTCAGCTTGTAGTCTCAGCACCTGAGTTTTAAAGGGGACACGGGTTTGATAATTATGGCCTCTATGCCTCGGATTGCTACCCCATCTGGCGGAGTAAACTTCATAACGCCTCGGTGTAGTTTTAGGGTACTGAGATTTTCTCTGCATATTATTGTTATTAGACATCAAACAATATATTTTGATTGTAGAACAGTGATATAGCTTCTCCCGGCTAATTTATAGTTTTCACACACAGTTTGAAGATGATTTTAGAACACTGCTATGGCTTCTCCCGCTAATTTATACTTTTCTCACACAGTTTGAAGATGGTCCACATCCACCTCCATTTTTGATTTTTTTATGTGATTTTAGTTTAAAAATGCTTTTAAGTTATTTCCCTGTCCCCATTTCTTTATAGGGCACTTGTCCGACCCTTACCCCCATGTTCCTTCCTTTTGCAGACCTCTAGGAATTTCCAGGACTTTGTTACAGCCATTTTTGTGCCTAAAAGTTCGGGTCCCCATTGATTTCAATGGGGTTTCGTGGGCCGGGTCAAAGTTTGGGTCCTGTCCAGACCAGAACCTGGACTTTGTCCCGAAGTTTGGCTGAACCAGCAGAACCCGAACTTCCAGAGGTTCGATCAACTCTATCTATTACCCAACAGCAGCTGCCTACACACTACACTGCTCACACACACAGACACACAAACACATAGACAAAGTAATTTAAACTCATAGGGATTTGTAGTCCTACAGAACTCCCTACTACCAACTGTCTGTACCTCGACACCTCAGATTCTAGGTCCTTGGTCCTCTTTTGGAGCCAGGCATCTTTTTCACTTTCCCATGGGTACAAAAAAATATAATCTATATTTCTCCCACTTTCTCCTCAAAGACGTATGGGCTCTCCTATAAATCTGCAGGGTACCTCAGTTAACCAAGGGTGATCAACCCTTCCTCGCTTGCAGAATTGCACAGCAAACAGACCTAACAAATTAGCAAATTTGCATTAAAAATACAACAAACTTACAATTACAATACACATATACCAGCCAAAAAATCTCACCAGATCTGCGCGTCCGCTCACTGAAGAAATGTTTTCACAGATCTTTTAAGATCACTCCAGCAGTCTTCAGAATTCATAAACCAGCGCAAATGTCCACCGCAGAGAGATACCTTCAGTTCTGATTGCTCTTTTAGAGTTGAGGACTCCTTAGCTTAGAGGAACTCAAGACAAAAAATATATCAGGGTTATGGATTCTGTGTAGGACTTCTTTCCACACTTCTTTTGAGGGTGCCAAAGAAAGTAACTACACTCCTGCTTCTGGGGTGCCAAATGAAATATAAATGGGGTGGTTATGATTTCCCCAAGTTTATTTGTAACTATATATTAATTGTCTATTCCTATAATTCGTTAACCTACTAAAACTCTGATAACAGTAACGATAATAGTACGATAATAAGGTTATCTTATATATATATATAAATAATCAATCACTCTGCTTTAATAAAGCAAGGATTACATTTATTATAAGGAAAATAGAGATTCTAACATCAAAATACTATAAGAAAATATCATAGAGCCTATAACATAGATAACAAAAGGTGATACTTAGGCTGTCCTTGAAATGTTGTTCTGGCTGGCCTGATGGGAAGAAGAGGTAGAGAGAAATAGAGGGTTTCTCGGCTTTTTAAACCCACTCATGCATCATCCACACACACCCACCCAAGGCCAGCCTACTTCTGCATTCTGTCCAATGGTGCCAGACTTCCTTTCCTTGAGTCTGTCCCTAGGACGCATGCCTGGATTGTCCATTAGAGGCAGTATATGTCCATTTATCACTCACAGCTGACCCACCATCGTTAGTGGTCAGATGGTCCCCTTTGATGTCAGGGAATCAGGAAATGTTAATTTGCACCTCCCCAGGAGATCTCCTCTGGCTTTCTCTACCACTACACCTCATCGCAGGGGGGTGTATGGATACTTTCTGGAAGGATATGGCCATTCATTCTTGACTCCTTATTACCAACACCCCACTGGGTCAACTTGTAAATTCCAACTATGCCAGATGTCTTTCTTTCCCACACAGTGATTAGACAACTCTGGCCTGCCATATCAGTGAAACTCCAGAACTATGATATTAAACCATGTTGCCATCCAACATATGAGGTGTAACAGTAATAAAATGTGGTACAGTGTAAGGCTGTTGGTTCATGCCCCATAGCACTACACTGTCGTGCATGAAAGTAATGCCTTATTGTTGTTGGGAAAAAAGAGTGAGGATTTTTTTATCTAATGTGTTTGTTTTTTTTTGTTTTGTTTTTTTCCCTTTTGTTTTATACAATCACTAGGTATATATTTGCTGCATAAAAATATGTTTTGTATAAACGTTTTTAAAGAGTTGATATTATGGTTGCTTTTTGCCCCGTGATCTATTAATAATGTGGGTTAGGCTGCCCTGGTATGGTCACTTTAGGATCTGGGAGATGGGAGGTGCTCACAGTCTCTATATAATGCAGCATTGTCTGCTAGTGGGCGTGACTTTTTAAAGGAGGCCACACCTATGAAACGTATAGCAGTTAAAAAAAAAATAAAATTAGTATCAGTATCAGTGTCAGTTAGTGTCAGCGTGTTTTAGGTAGGATAAAAAAAAAGCAAATTGCACACAATTGTCTTCGGTCCCTACTAAACAAATAACATGCACATATGTGTTATTGCTGCAATCCATGGACATAATAGTTACATAGACTGCTCTTGAAGGAACTGAAACCGGGGCATCCAGCATTGGAGCTCCAGAAGTTATCTTTCTGGAGCACAATATGCCTCTCAGATGTAAATTAAAGAGATAAGTCCAAGAGGTGGCAATCGCTATGCGATCGGCCCCTAATCTCTGTGCAGGGTGCTGGATGCACAGAGGTTTTTTTGTGAAGCATGTGATTAGAGCCAGAGGCTCTAATTGGCTTCCTAAAGGATGGGCTCAGGGCGCCACCCCCCCAAAAAAATGGAGCACCAGACGCCACTGTTAGACACAAAGAGCACAGACTGGGGTTTCACTACAAGAGTTAAGATACTGCAGGGCACTTAGGATACAGCAGTCACCGGACAGTTTTAATCATATATAACAGACCTAACTAGTGTATGCCTAACTTTTAATTTATCTATGGGGATTGAAGAGAATGTGAGTGATATAATGTGAGATGTTTCAGGTTCTTGCAATAAGGCTAAGTTTAGATGTGCATCTAAACCCGCCACTCCTCTGAGAAGCCATCCACATATAGATCCCTTTTCAGAGGCGATTGACAGGCATGAGGCAACTCCTTGCCACCTGTTTTCACCCAATTGTTTCTGAACAAACATGCTGAATTGAAAACTAACTGCTCATTTGGGTCCAGTGGGCATAGAAAAGAATTGCTTACTTGATCCTTGGCGCTGAGACTGGTCCCCACACCATCTTCTCCTCCACTTCCAGCAGTCTAATGTCCTGATGTCATCAAGACCAAAGCAGGCTCTATAGCTCTAGATAGATGATACCAAGGCACAGCCCACCACTGGAGCATGGGGGAGTGCTGTCTACCAGAGTAATGGAGAATCAGGTAATTAAACATTTTTCTCTCGCCTAAATGCTTTTCCCTCCTTTCTCTTTCCCCAAGAATAATTGAGTAGTTAATCCATACAGTACAAGCGCAGCCCGACTGAGAGGGAGAATTTTCCGTTTTTCCAGAGTTTGGCTTTAAATTGTGTGATGTGTTGAACCTGTATATGACTGCAGTCAGTTATAACTGTGTAGAATTTAGAGGCCCATGAGAGTGAAATTTGCATTTCTGCTATTTTACATAGAGGTAATTTCCCCAGAGATTTCATGTGATATAAAAAGCTGGAGACTATTGATCTGTGTATGTGACGGTCCAGAGACATCAAGATGATTCTGGTGACCTACCTGCTCTGTGGCTTCTTTCTTTACATACAAGGTATGGAATTGTATTCTAGCTCTTATTTCATTTTACATATGACATATCATTTATATAAAATGCAGGATGTCATTAGGGATTAAAGAAAAACTTAGAAAATGTCAACTGACTGCTAACATTTTGGTGTTGTCACACTATGGAGCAAGGTAGGTTTAAATAATCATTGACATTATTATTTACACTTTGTAAACTAAGATCTCTGACTTGAGTTTGCAAATTGCATAGAGATATGAACATCCAATCTCCCCCATCCACATTTTATTTTATCAGATACCTGTTGTGAAATTGTATTGACTCAGACACCACAATTCATTGTGAAATCACCGGGAGACACTCTCACCATTTCATGTACATCCAGTCGAGATCTTTACCATTCTGGAGCAAAATATAACGCTTTAGACTGGTACCAACAAAGACCAGGACAGACACCAAAACCTCTTATTGTTAAAGCAACTGAAAGACATTCTGGAGTTCCAGAGAGGGTCAGCGGATCGGGATCTGGAACAAATTATCATCTTACTATTAAGGAAATGAAAGAAGAAGATGAAGGAAATTATTTCTGTTTTCAATATACAGCGTCTCCATACACACAGTGATACACAGCTGTACAAAAAGGTCATTCCTCTCTTTAATCGCTGAAAGGATTGTTTAAAGCTGAACTTCAACAATTATATATTTTGTATAGTTACATTTGCATATGTCCCAACTTTCTGAGATGGGAATGAGGGACACCTATTAGCAAAAGTATGTAGGCATAGGACACACAACCTGCCACACCCCCTTAAGAGAATTATAGAAAAAAGTATAAGTTTGGCATTCTCTCTTTTAATACTAAATAGATGTAACCTTTTGTTTACTTACTTTCAAACCGCCTAGTAATTCCACGTATTTTCTACTCACAATTTTGTTTCTCTCACTGCTGGACTTTTCCATTTTAGGTGAGGGCACCTAAAGCCCATCCTGGGTTTCCTGGCATCTCTTCCTGAAAGAAGTGCATGGTGGGTAACCATCATGCACTCCTCAATCTCGGTCTGCCTTAAATCGTGTCCTTTCCTGTTTGGAAATAACATGATTTTACTGTACAGGGAAGCCCACTGACTCCTGGGAAATGATGAGTCACATCTCCCAGGAGGCCAGGGGAAGCAGAAAGTGAGCAAAAGAGCCTATGACCTAATAGGGGCAGATTACAGAGACCACCTAGCAACAAGCGACTTAGGGTGAGTATAATTTTTTTATTCCTTCAAAGGTAAGTGTATATGGGCAAAGGACTTGAATGATGTAAAAAAAAAATTCTGGGTGGAACTCCGCTTTAACATCCACTTTTTTTAACCACTACTATTCCTTTATAAGGGCTTTGGAAATTTACAAATGCAACAACTTAGAAATCGGATGAAAGGTTTAGCTCTGGGAAGCACTGTTTGAACGATAAAAAGTGCATTTTATATACAACTATATAGATAAGACCAAAATGAGGGAAATGAGGGACAAATGAGGACAAAAGGGGGATAGAGGGACTTTGTTCCGAATCATGGACAGTCCCTCAAAATCAGGGTAAGTTGGGAGCTATGCATATGGCCAGCTTGGCACAATGTAAGCATGCATATGTGATACCTGATTGGCCTATGTGGAAGCTGTAAATCACTGTAGTAGTCAAAGCTACTACAGTAATGGCTGCGGTCTTCCTGGTGCCATGCAAAAATGGTGGCTGGAATGATCCGATCAGAGAACGCCTGGCATTTTTCTCAGTAAATGCAAAGAGTTCTCCGACTGGAGCAAGTTAAAAGAAGGGGTGATTACATCACAGTCTCCACCTCATCCAATCAGAGAACACTTTGCATTCATTGAGAAGAGTGCAAGGCAATCTCTGAATGGTAGCAGAGCTGAGCAAGCGCCCCCTGTGGCAGTGCTGAACAAGTGTCCCACTGTGATTACCATGCAGGTGGGCACCTGGAAGATTGGAGCCATCACTCTAGTAACTTGGGCTACTCTTGTGATTTACAGCTTCTACAGTAGTGGCAGCCTGTCCATTAAGGGCACATGGGCACCACCCCCCCATCCATGCATCCGGCCCCCTGATCTACATGCAGGGCACCGGACACATGGATTCCAATTGCGGGGGTGTGTATTTTAGAAGCACGTGATTAGAGCCAGAGGTCTTGAGACCCGTCACCTGATTGGCTGAAAGGATAGGCGATCCTATTGGACGCCTAGAAGGAGGAGGGAGGAGCCCCACCACCCATAGGAGCTTTCTGCACTCCGCCAATAGGAGCCCGTAACCTGCCTGCGACCTAGATGGGGTAAGTCCCGGGGGGGGGTGTGCTTTTTTGAAGTACGTGATTAGAGGCTCTGATAACCTTCAAAAAAGGGTGGGCTCAGGGCGCAGAGCTCTGCGTCCCGATCCCACCCATTTGTGTGACAATAGTGAATGAATATTCGCTATCACCACACTGATCCTCCTCCCGGCCAATCAGGAAGTATGTCTTGAGACCCATTACCTGATTGGCTAAAAGGGCAGGCTATCCTATTGGATGCCTAGAAGGAGGAGGGAGAAACCACACAGTGGAAGCCGCCATGATTCAGAAGAAGGGAAGAGGACACAGGAGCCACTGCCAGCCCCCATAGGAGCCCACTGTCATCCGTCCATAGGAGCCTGCAACCCACCTGCTGCCCACCGCCCATAGGAGCCCACAACCCTAAAAATACAAAGCTTGCTGGACCCAAAGCAGCATGGCTTTACTGAGGGCAGATTGTGCCAGACAAATCTGATTGAATTTTTTGACTGTATTACCAGTGTTTTGGACCAGGGTGGTGCTGTGGACATAGCGTATCTTGATTCCAGCAAGGCATTTGATACAGTTCCACATAATGATCTGATACAAAATTTGTACAAGCTAAGACTTAACCCTTGGGTGGTTCAGTGGATATGCAGTTGGCTAAAGGATAGATCCCAGAGTGTGGTTGTAAATGGGGTTCACTCAGAGCAGAGACCAGTCACTAGTGAGGAACCACAAGGCTCTGTACTGGGTACTGTTCTATTTAACCTTTATGTAAGTGATATAACTAAAGGTTTGTTGGGGAAGATATGTATCTTTTCTGATGAGACAAAGGTGTGTAATAGGTTTGATATCCCAGGAGGTGTCTGTAACATGGAACATGATTTAGCATTGCTGGAAGATTGGTCAAAGCAGTGGAGACTGCAGTTCAATATTTCTAAATGTAAAATAATGCATCTAGGGAAAAAGAATCCCCTTAGAAAGTACAGCATTGGAGGTACAGTGTTAGCCAGCACTACAGAAGAAAAAGATTTGGGGGTGCTTATTTCAGATGATTGCAAAATGAACAAACAGTGTGACCAGGCAGTGAGAAAAGCAAATAGAATTCTGGGATGTATCAGTAGAGGATCACCAGCAGGAGGAAGGAGGTTCTAATTCCTCTATATAGATCTTTAGTGAGACCTCACTTAGAATACGGTGTCCAGTTCTGGAGACCTCACACAAAGATATTGATAAGATAGAACGAGTTCAGAGACGGGTAACAAAAACGGTGAAAGGTCTGGGGGATAAAACATATCAAGAGGGCAGTCTTTTCAATATGAAACCAAAATCAAGAACACGGGGACCTCAAACTAACTGGAGGGAAGTTCAAAACTAATCTTAGAAAGTATTATTTTACTGAAAGGGTGGCTGATGATTGGAATAAACTACTAACAGAGGTTGTGAGACAGTCAATAGTAAATGGCTTCAAACATGCTTGGGATAAAAATAAATCTATAGTCAGACAACAAGGTTAATGTGAAAACAAAAAAAAACACAGCCACCACTGTTTTACAGAGGGGTCAAATATGCAGCTTGGCCCTATTTTGGCCCGACTATCTCTTACTCTGTCTACTTTTAGATGATCCCTAAAAATTCTTCTCTTAAGAGAGGCCTACTCTACCCCCACCAAACATCTACTTTTTTTTTCTCCATCAGCTTATCTGTCACAAGTATTGCCTTTTGTGACCCTCCCTCTTTGATTGTAAGCTCTAATGAACAGAACCCTTTGATTCCTCCTGTATTATAATTGTACTGTCTACCCTCATGTTGTAAAGCGCTGCGTATACTGTTGGCGCTATATAAAACATATATAATAATAATGATAATAATTTAAGTTGGATTAAAAAAAACATTTTTTTAAAAATTAGTATCAGTGGCACTTAGTGTCAGAGCGTTTTAGGTAGGAAAAAATAAGCAGAATGCACACCATTGTCTTTGGTGCCTACTAAACGAATACTATACACTTACTGTATGTCGTATTGATGCGATTGTCAGGAGTAGGAGAATTTGTTTCGGGTTGTTCTTTGGTGGTAAGTTATGGTGTTAGGACCGATTCACACCGGCACACAGCGCAACTTCATTGCAGCCTGCATACAACTTCTTTTACAGAAGTCAATGCAAGTTGTGCTGAAGTAGTCCCCAAGTAGTGCAGGAACCTTTTTCTAAGTCGGAGCAACTTGAGTCACACCAATTGGAATGGTTCCATTGCTGACTAATGTTGCCTGACAAGTTGTGGCACTGTAAAGCGGCCCTTAGTAAGAAAAATATGGCAAACTTAAAAAAAAATGTTTTTTTTTTACTATTTACTATGGAATATAATCTCATGTGGATATATCAATTTTAATTTCAGCACCTCATCCCAATATTTATTAACATCACTTAAAAATGTCATCATTAAAAAACATGCTTGTAACCCATAAATGATGGTCCTTAGTCTACATATAGCAGTATAGATGGAGATCCTGACATGTTTTGCCCTATAACTGGGCTTCTTCAGGGGATACTATCCGCTGTAGAGTTTCCACTTTCTAATTGCTAAAGATATGTAAAAAAAACATACATGAGTATCATATCGCATCTATATAAATCTTACCTATAAACATTGTTCCAAAATAATTTTTTAAACTATTTTACATATGTATAGATGGAGATCCTGACATGTTTTGCCCTATAACAGGGCTTCTTCAGGGGATACTAACTGCTGTAGAGTTTACACTTTCTAATCGCTAAAGATATGTAAAAAAGAATACACGAGTATCATATCACATCTATATAAATCTTACCTATAAACATTGTTCCAAAATAATTTTTTAACTATTTTACACGTGTGTGCTGACGCATGCCATTCCTCAAGCTTACCCCAAATTTCTACAAACTCGCTAAAATATATGGTAATCGGTATGTTCAATAAGCAAACAAGGTCAAATCCACCTCAAAACTACAGGTGTCCACAGGAGGCAGATAAGGACTCTAAGAGAATATAAAAGGACCATTAAAGATCATATATGTATAGTGCAAACCCAGTACTCCACATGAAAGATACAACTTACAGGGGTTCAGCTGTATACTAGAGTGACACCGGGATAAAAAAATCCACAGGACAAACCGACCATATCACTGAGCTGAATGAATAAGAAAAAGGAGAAGGAATTGTTACCCAGGGAGGCAGGGAATGGCTACAGCAAAACACACATGTATTTACAATACCTAATGCTATATACTATGCAATCCATTAATGAAAAATTTACATCCATATCATAACATTTATTTGTAAAAACATATTAGATGCCACCAAAAATATATCTTATATTACAGGACATTTGTCATTACACACGTGCATAATTGTTGAAACATTTTTTTCGAAACAATGTTTAAATGTAATATTTATATAGATGTGATATGATACTCATGTATGCTTTTTTACATATCTTTACCCATCAGAAAGCGGAAACTCTACAGCGGATAGTATCCCCTGAAGAAGCCCAATGATAGGGCGAAACATGTTTAATGATGACATGCTTAAGTGATATTAATAAATATTGATATTTAAACTTTAATTTCTGGTTTGAACTCTATAATTTCACGGAGATAGTCCCACTCAATTTCTCTATTCTCCTTTAATATTTACTAGTTGCAGGAGTTAATGAGGGAGAATCGGTCTAAATGTACTAGAGAAACAGAATACAAGCAGCTGTTTTACTAGAAGAATTAAGAGACCATAAATGACACAACAGTGTAACATTACCCAGTAGCAGAATAGGTTTAAAGCTGAATTTAAAAAATCGGCACCTTTGTAAGGGTATGCCTGCAGTATCTACAAATGTTTCTACAAAAGAAAAAAATCCCTGGCGTTCAGCTTTAAATTGCAAGGTCAGGCACAAATTGACTACAGACAAAGAGCTCAGACTCAGGCTTCACTACAAGAGTTAAGATACTGCAGAGAACTGTTAGGATACAGCAAAACTTGTATGCCACCAGACAGTTTTAACCACTTCCTTACTGGGCACTTAAACCCCCCTCCTGCCCGGACCAATTTTCAGTTTTCAGTGCTGTCGTTCTTTGAATGACAATTGCCTGGTCATGCAACGTTGTACCCAAACAAACTTGGCGTCCTTTTTTCCCACAAATAGAGCTTTCTTTTGGTGGTATTTGATCACCTCTGCGTTTTTTTTTTTTGCGTTATAAACAAAAAAGAAGCGACAATTTTGAAAAAATAACAATATTTTTTACTTTTTACTATAATAAATATCCAAAAATAAAAAATAAAAAAACAAATGTATTCATCAGTTTAGACCGATATATATTCTTCTACATATTTTTGGTAAAAAAAATCGAAATCGGCGTATATTGATTGGGTTGCGCAAAAGTTATAGCGTTTACAAACTATGGACATTGGTTTATGGTGTTTTAATTTATTTTTATTTTTTTACTAGTAATGGCGGTGATCTGGGATTTTTAGTGGTACTGCGATATTGTGGCGGACATGTCGGACATTTTTGACACTTTTTTGGGACCAATGACATTTATACAGCGATCAGAAATGTAAATATCCACTGATTACTGTGTAAATGCCATTGGCAGTGAAGGGGTTAACCTGCAGGGGGCAGTGAAGGGGTTAGCTATGTTCCCTGGGAGTGTTCTAACTGTGGGGGGGGCGGGGTTGGCAAGGGCTTGACAGATCTAACTGATCCCAGTGACAGGGATCAGTAGATCTGTCATGCCCCCCCTCACAGAATGGGGAACCGCCGTGTTTACATTGGCTCTCTGGAAGGAGATCACAGGTCTCCGGCGGACATCGGGTCCGCCCGACCCGCGGGCACGCTCCCGCAGCGTGCGGCGGCACGTGCGCGCTGCTCGCGCCCACGGGAGCTCACCCAGCACGAGCCAAATGGGAGGACGTCTATAGATGTCCTTCCTGCATTTTAGCGCCGCGCTGTAGCCGTCATTCGGCAATGGCGACGGCGCGAGGAGGTTAAAGTGGTTCTAAGGCAGAAGGTTTTTTTTTTATCTTAATGCATTCTGTGCATTAAGATAAAAAAAAAACCTTCTGTGTGCAGCAGCCCCCCTAATACTTACCTGAGCCCCATCTTGACCCAGTGATGTTGCTAGAGATCCTCAGTTGTCTTAGACCCTCCATCCTCATGTGCTGAGACATAGCAGCAGACGGCATTGGCTCCTGCTGCTGTCAATCAAAGTCAGTAAGCCAATGAGGAGAGAGAGGGGTCGGGGGCGAGCCACAGCTTGGCTTGGATGCCCCCATTCAAAGCTGCTTACTGTGGGGGCATGCATCAGGATGGAGGGGTCAGGAGCACCAGCGAATGAACCTGAGGAGAGGAGGATCCAGGCTGCTCTGTGCAAAACCACTGCACAGAGGAGGAAAGTATAACATGTTTGTTTTTTTTAACTAAACACAAGACTTTAATATCACTTAATATTAGGAAACATATATAATAGGCCTAACTGGTGTATGTCAAACTTTACTTTATCTATGAGGATGAATGTGAGTGATATAATGTGAGGTGCCATGGTTTAGGTTCTTGTATTCGAGCTAGGTTTAGGTATGCATCTAAACCCACCACTCCTCTGATAAGGAATACATGTTCAGATCACTTTTCAAAAACAATTGACAGGTGTGAGACACTACCTCGCTCGCTGTCTGTTTTGACGCAATTTTTCTGAAAAAAAAAACACCTGCATGAAAGGATTAACTGCACGTTTAGGTATAGTGGGCATAGAAAAGAAGTTTTACTTACATGATCCTCTGCTCCTCTGTGCTGTGAGGACTAGAGTTGAGCGAACACCTGGACGTTCGGGTTCTGCTGGTCCGTCCGAACTTCGGGACAAAGTCCGGGTCCGGGTCCGGACGGAACCCGAACGATCGCACGGACAACGAACCCCATTGAAATCAATGGGGACCCGAACTTTTAGGCACAAAAATGGCTGTAGCAAAGTCCTGGAAAGCCCCAGAGGGCTGCAAAAGGAAGTAAAATGGGGGTAAGGGTAGGGCAAGTGCCCTACAAAAAAAATGGGGACAGGGAAATAACTTTAAATATTTAAAAAAAAATAAAAACAAAAAAAAGCAAAAATGGAGGTGAATGTGGATCATCTTCAAACTGTGTCTGAAAAGTATTAATTAACGGTAGAAACCATATAACTGTTCCAAAATCATCTTCAAACTAGGGCAAGTGCCCTACAAATAAATGGGGAT
>BLSH010277349.1:753316-767759 GCA_018402905.1 Glandirana rugosa
CCCCCCCCCACTTGTCACGGGAGACTTCATCCACCCCAGACCGGACGGACCAGATCCGGAACACAGAGGAGACTCACGGACGCCAAAGGAGGAGCCAGACTGACCGGAGACAGGAGACCAGGCTATGTGAAGTGATCGGTGTGGAAATTTCCCGGATTACCCTGATGTTCCTGGCCGGATGTCCCTCAGTGACCCCAAGGCGTATTAACCTCTAAATTCTGGTAAGCCTCCACTCGGATACAAGTTGGAGTCCTTATTTACTCTCTCACATTCAATACTCACCTTGAAGTGTCACCAATTATTGAAGATTTTTCACCTGGATTCAACATTTGGATTTCCATTTTAACCAATGGACACTTTGCACTTTATGCACTTATCATTAGTACTGTTTTATTTATAAATGATTTTCTATGTTTAATGTTTATACAAGCACTGCACTTTGTAATAAGAAGTATATTCATCATATAACACATACTGATTCCATCTATACAAATACTATCCTAATAGACATATCATCATATGACAATTGTCATTAGTACAGCTTAGCGCTACCACCACATATTTATTACTTATTCTTACGATTTTGTTTGGTCGATAAAGGTGGCTGCTTGCTGCTTTCATTCCAACTATTGAGCTTAGCGCGAAAAAACCCCCCCAATATAATGCTTCTTGATAGTCTGCCCAAGGCTACACTCCTTTTTGAACTCCAAAATTCTCTCCCAGGAGCTGCACTCAGGACCCCGCAAACGCTTAGGTACATGAAGGTAGTCCCAAGTCATTTTGCCCTGCCACTCCTCCCTGGAGCTCTCGACAATTTCCATGACATGAGGACGTAAGGATAGTCCAGGCCTCACTCCAAAGCAACCGGCATAGGACCACCCGCTGATACCGGGAAAGCCTAGGCAGACTCACATGGTTCCCTTTCCCAGGACTAACTTGGGTATCCTGGGACCTCACTACCATCTGCCGGTAAGTGGGTGCTCTGGTCTGAAGAGTAGAGGGCCTGTTGAGGAAAGTCTGGTAGCTGAAGCTAGGGGGTTCCTGCTGCTGATCTGGTGTCTTGAGTAGGCTCCATCTCACCCCGTCAGAGAAATAGAGGACATGTGAACTACCTGTCTCCTGCTCCTCATCCAATCTCTCACTTGGAGATGACCACTCCACCAAGTGCTCTAGGGACCCGAATTCAGCTAACAGTCTGGGTTACCCCCAGTCTATGACCCTCTGCTCTGCATTCTCATTTGGTTCACCAGGGAACACCTCTCTCTTCCTTGCTGACTCCAACCCAATGGGGATGTTTGCAGGTGGGGGCACAGCCGGAATTTCAGGGACCCCAGGTTCCCACTTAACATTACTCACGGTTCCTGAGTCCCCGGCCAGGCTGCAGGCTCCAACAGTCTTTCCTTCCTCTTCATCCTAAATGTTCACGGGGGAGTCACTAGCCCGCAACTCCGCTCTGCCTCGAGGTGATGTCACCAGGCCCGATGCAGCCTTCCGGGACTTCCACAGCTGGGAAGGGCAGGGCCCTGATTGCAGGTCCACAAAGAAAATTTGTGGTTCCTGCTCTGTTGATACCCACAATGGCCACACCGGATCCAGGCAGCAACGGCCATGGTGAGCATCCAGCAGTCCGGGCAGACGAGACACAGCCACTCCATCCCATCGATGACTCCCAGGGTGATTCCTCCGCATGGCTCCAACCGAATCCCTGTATCGACTAGGGTCTGTGCCTATCTGGCAAGCAGGTCAGCACTGGTAGCTGTCTCCCACCTTCTGCCATTTTGCTCCTCGTGGTGACTGATGCTAGTTGCAGGTGCGTAGCTTCTTCCAGGGCGTGGCGCTGCCCCCACGTTACCAGACGAGTCGGTGCCAAATGTCCTGATAAGCAGGCGTGCTGTGTGTCACGATACTGTAAACCCTTGTATGCAGAACAAAACTTTACAGACACTCTGACGCTAGCAGGGCATGTCCAGACCTGCTGACTTTTGGCGGTGGTTGCCGGTGACAAGCTGTAGTATCCACTGTTTTGCTGATAAGTACACCTCAAACACAGCCTCTCCCTTTAGCAACAAGAACTGTCCCAGACATACTTTACTGTTTGAAGGAATTGGAAAAGGTCATTGGTAGAGTTGATAGAACCTCTGGAAGTTCGGGTTCTGCAGGTTCGGCCGAACTTCTGGACAAAGTCCGGGTTCGGGTCCGGACTTGACCCAAACTTTGACCCGGACCCTGAACCCCATTGAAATCAATGGGGACGCAAACGTTTAGGCACAAAAATGGCTGTAACAAAGTCCTGGAAAGTCCTAGAGGTCTGCAAAAGCAAGGAAAATGGGGGTAAGAGTTGGACAAGTGCCCTACAAAGAAATGGGGATAGGGAAATAACTTAAAATAATTTTAAAATCACATAAAAAAATCAAAAATGGAGGTGGATGTGGAGTTGGAGGTTGAGAAGGCGGTGAAAGTGGCGGTGGAGGAGGAGGTAGCCAACAATTTTTTTTTTATTTTTGGATTTTTTTTGTTTTTTTTTTAAACCAGCAATGTAGATGCACTTTTTAATTTTGTGCAAGAAACAATAATCTGTCCCTTTAAGCAACAGTAGGAACCTCTCCCTATAGACCTAGGAGATGATTTTAGATTCTAAAATCATCTCCAAGTTGTACAGGGAAAGCCTCCAGCTGTTGCTTTAAGGGAAAGATTATTGTTCTAAAATCATCTTCAAAGTGTGTGGGAAAAGCCTATTTCAACCGCATAGAGCCATATTAGTGTTCTAAAATCATCTTCAAAGTGTGTGGGAAAAGCCTATTTCAGCCGCATAGAGCCATATTAGTGTTCTAAAATAATCTTCAAAGTGTGTGGGAAAAGCCTATTTCAGCCACATAGAGCCATATTATTGTTCTAAAATCATCTTCAAAGTGTGTTGGAAAAGCCTATTTCAGCCGCATAGAGCCATATTACTGTTCTAAAATCATCTTCAAAGTGTGTGGGAAAAGCCTATTGCAAGGGCATAGAGCCATATTACTGTTCTAAAATCATCTTCAAAGTGTGTGGGAAAAGCCTATTTCAGCCGCATAGAGCCATATTACTGTTCTAAAATCATCTTCAAAGTGTGTGGGAAAAGCCTATTGCAAGGGCATAGAGCCATATTAGTGTTCTTCCAGCCGCACAGAGAGCCATATTATTGTTCTAAATTTTAGAACAATAATATGGCTCTATGCGCCTGCGATAGGCTTTTCCCATACACTTTGAAGATGATTTTAGAACAGTAATATGGCTCTATGCGGCTGAAATAGGCTTTTCCCACACACTTTGAAGATGATATTAGAACACTAATATGGCTCTATGGGGCTGAAAAAGGCTTTTCCCACACACTTTGAAGATGATTTTAGAACAGCAATATGGCTCTATGCGGCTGAAATAGGCTTTTCCTACACACTTTGAAGATGATTTTAGAACAGTAATATGGCTCTATCCGGCTGAAATAGGCTTTTTCCACACACTTTGAAGATGATTTTAGAACAGTAATATGGCTCTATGCGGCTGCAATAGGCTTTTCCCACACACTTTGAAAATGATTTTAGAACAGTAATATGGCTCTATGCGGCTGAAATAGGCTTTTCCCACACATTTTGAAGATGATTTTAGAACAGTAATATGGCTCTATGCGGCTGAAATAGGCTTTTCCCACACACTTTGAAGATGATTTTAGAACAGTAATCTTTCCATTAAAGCAACAGCTGTAACCTTTCCCTGTACAACTTGATGATGATTTTAGAACACTAATCTTTCCCTTAAAGCAACAGCTGGAACCTTTCCATGTACAACCTGGAGATGATTTTAGAACAGTAATCTTTCCCTTAAAGCAACAGCTGGAACCTTTCCCTGTACAACTTGATGATTTTAGAAGAATAATTTTTCCCTTAAAGCAACAGACTCTACCTAGTCCAGTCAGATTGTTCTGTGCAGCAGGATGAGGTCTGCAATCTGTCCCTCAAAGCAGCAGTACTAGTATCTCTCCCTAGTCCACAATCAGATCGTTCAGTAATGCAGGATGAGATGTTCTGCAATCTGTCCCTCAGAGAGCCAGCAGCATCCTCTCCCTAAACTATCCTGACAGTATATGAAATGCAGCACAGTGACTCCAGCCCCATATAGAGGCTGGGTCACATGGTGCACTGGCCAATCACAGCCATGCCATTAGTAGGCATGGCTGTGATGGCTTCTAGGGAAAACCAGTGAAACACTTGTTGATTGGCTGCCCTTGGCTGCTTTTCAACACATGGAATAAAATACCTGAACCCCGGACCCGAACTCAGACTTTTTTTGAAAAGTCTGGGTTCGGGTCTGGGTCCCGGAGACCCAAAAGTTTGGTACAGACCCGAACTTTACAGTTCGGGTTCGCTCAACTCTAGTCATTGGCAAAGCACTTGTAATGCTTGTAATGCTAACAGGACACTGGGCACATTTGTAATACAGAGGTAATGCCCGGCCGTAGCATCGCGCAGGACATATTTGTAATCCATGGGCGCATTCACCTGCCATGGTTGCCACAAAGTCACTGAATTGCAGAACTGTGTTACTGTGGACAACGGCACACTTATTTAGCACAGTTCACAGGCAGAGCATACAGTCCTTGTCCCGGTTAGATCCACATTGGCAATAAAACAGGTTACAAATTCCTCTGGCTCAGTTCTTGTGGTTGCTATGGGCGACGACTGACAGCGTCACAGGTAATCACGAAGACGAGCCCCCAAATGTAGCCATGTGCTCCCTTGAGAGTGCCTGGTAGTAGTGGTTCATCTGATAGCTGACCTCAATCACACCATATATCACACAGATCCGGAGACACTGACCAGGCTGGCTCTTGTTTTTGTTGTTTTATTTAGGGGAAATAACTTGGATGGGGATAAGGGGTGACTGTGGGATGCCCAAAGAATTATAGTACACAAAGTCCATATACAGTCCTGTATATGCGCACTTGCACTGCAGACAATCCTTCTGCAGACTGTTACTCCTCACAACTCTCCAGCACTCTACTTGCTGACTGTTTCTCCTACAGTCCTCTCTTTCTCTCAGAACTCATAGATTAGTACTCATTGCTTCTCTCCAGCACAGGACTTTCCAGCCTGAAGGGAAATTTATCAGGCTTCTCTACACTTTTCTCTTCGCCGCGGTTAGCACATGGCGAGGCCTACTCTGTATTAGCAGGACCTCAGGAACACTCATTACAGGCCAGGGATCACGGGCCCCTGATTGTGTAGCACTTGAGTACTTGAGTGCTAACCGGGCCTTTGACGGACTACAACTCCCAGCCCATCTCTCTTCCGGGTCCCACAACCTACTTTTCCTCAGTGACTCTCCTTCCCTTGACTGGCTTCCAAGGCTCCCACAGACTGTCCACTATTCCTCTCCCAGCCTGCTCCAACACTTTCTCCTCCAGTCCTGGGGACCATCACTCACAAAACCAGTGGATCACTTTACAGTCTCTCACTATGTAACACCTCAGCTGTTCTCCTGTTCCCTTGTGCGGCTCCAGGAATTACCTTCCTTCCTGGGTGCACCCGAACCTCCAGGCCCCAATGAATTCTCATCATTCATAAACGTGGCAACTTTTGCGCCAACCAGTCAATATACGCTGATTGCAATTTCTTTTTACCAAAAATATGAGGAAGAATATAAATCAGCCAAAACCGATGAAAAAATTGTTTTTTTTGCAAAATTGTCCCTTTTTTGGTTTATAGCAGTGATCAGAAATGACACAGAGGTGATCAAATACCACCAAAAGAAAGCTCTATTTGTGGGAAAAAAAGGACGCAAATTTTGTTTGGGTACAAAGTTGCACGACCGCACAGTTGTCAGTTAAATTGATGCAGTGCCGAATTGCAAAAAGTGCTCTGGTTCTAAAGGGGGAAATCCTTCCAGGGCTGAAGTGGTTAAGAGACCACAAATGACACAACAGTATAAAATTACCCAGCAGCAGGACAGGTTTAAAGCTGAATCAGCAACTTTGCAAAATGTGTAGGCGCGCTATAAGTTAAGTCCAATTAGGTCTATGGCACCTCCGGGACTTATCTCTAGTATCTACATCTGATGGGAGTTTTGCAGTTTTGGAGGATACACTGATGGCTGTGAGAGGAGAGAAGTACACACAACAGGTATTCCCACCCCCTCCCTTCTGCTGCCCATTCACAGGAGTCTTTGTATTTTGTGAATGAGTTCACATAATACAAAGACTTCTGTGATTGAGCAGGAGGCGAAGGGGTGGGCATAGCAGTTCCATCGACTCTGCTCCTGAAGGAGTTGAAACCAGAGCATCCAGCATTGGAGCTCCAGAAGTTACGTTCCTGGAGCACAGGATTCCTTTCAGATGCAAATTAAAGAGATAAGTCCATTAGTTGACATGCACCTCATTGGATTTAATTCAAGGTGCAGTTTCTACAAAATAACTGAATCCCTGGAGTGCAGATTTAAATTGCAAAGTCAGGTACAAATTTATTAGAGACAAAGAGCACAGACTAGGAATTCACCGCAAGAGTTAAAAGCCTGCAGAACACTGTTAGGATACAGCAATGTAAAACTTGTACACCACCAGACAGTTTTAAAGTGGTTCTAAAGGCAGAAGGTTTTTTTTTCTTCTCAAAGCATTCTATGCATTACGATAAAAACCTTCTGTGTGTAGCAGCCTCCGCTAATACTTGCCTGAACCCCAGAGCCTCTGCTGTCTCAGACTCTCCCTCCTGGTTGGCTGAGACACAGCAGCAGGCACCATTGGCTCCTGCTGCTGTCAATCAAAGTCAGTGAGCCAATGAGGAGAGAGAGAGTTGGGGGCGAGCCATGGCTCCATGTCTGAATGAACACACAGAGCAGCGGCTTAGCTCGGGTGCAGCTTACTATGGGGGCACCCAGCAGGAGGGAGGGGCCAGGAATGCCAGAGAGGGACCTGAGAAGAGGAGGATCTGGGCTGCTGTGTGTGGAACCATTACACATAGCATTTAAGCATAACTTGTTTGTTATTTTTAAACAAAAAAACAAGACTTTAACCATTTCACGCCCACGCTATAGCCAAATGACGGCTACAGCGCGTCCTTAATTGCCGGGAGGGCGTCAGTAGACGTCCTCCCATGCACAGGCTGCCTGCTCGCCCCCTGCAGGGTGTGCACAGCGCGCTCTGTGATTACTGAGTCAATGAGACACGGCTGATCACAGCTTGGTGTAAGGGGCCAATCCCAACCCAACCAATGATAGCTGATCATGTGATGTAAACAAAAGATTGATATTCATTGCCACCTACAGGTGCACATCAGTGCCGCCTACCAGTGCCCAATAATGCCACTTACCAGTACCCACCAGTGACACCTATCAATGCTCACCAGTGACACCTATCAATGCTCATCGTTGCTGCCAACCAGTGCCCATCAGTGCCTCATCATCAGTGCCACCTATCAGTGCTGCCTATCAGTGTCACCTACTTTGCCTACCAGTGGAAATCAGTGCCACCTATCAGTGCCGCCTATCAGAGTCACTTATCAGTGCCCTTCAGTACCACCCATCAGTGCCTATAAGTGCCCATCAGTGCAGCCTATCAGTGCCCATCAGTGCAGCCTCATCAACGCACATCAATGAAGGAGAAAAATAACCTGTTTTCAAAATGTTATAACAAACTATAAAACAGTTTTTTTCTTTCAAAAATGTCAGTTTTTTAAGTTTGTTTAGCATTTAATAAAAATTGCAGTGGTGATTAAATACCACCAAAAGAAAGCTCTATTTGTGTGAAAAAAATGATAAAAGTGTCATATGGGTACAGTGTAGCATGACTGCACAATTGTCATTCATAGAGTGACAGCACTGAAAGATGAAAATTGGCCTGGGCAGGAGGGGATTTAAGTGCCCAGTAAGCAATTGGTTAATATCAACTATATATAATAGGCCTAACTGGTGTATGTCTAACCTTTATTTTATCTATTAGGATAGAGGGTTTCAGAGAATGTAAGTGTTATAATGTGAGCTGGTTTAGGTTTTTGCAGAGGAGCTAGGTTTAGGCATGCATCCAAACCCACCACTCCTCTAAAAAGCAATCAATGTTCCGATCCCTTTTCAGAGACAATTGACAGGTGTGAGACACTACCTCGCTGCCTGTTTTGATGCAATTCTTGGTGAAAAAACACACTGCTGCACCTGCATGAAAGGGCTAACTGCACATTTAGGTATAGTGGGCATAGAAAAGAAGATTTATTTACATGATCCTCTGCTCCTCTGTGCTGTGAGGCTGATCACCACACCATCTTCTCCTCCATGCTCCAACAGACTACATTACTGATGTCATCAAAACTAATGAAGGCACTATAGCCCTGCATTGGACTTGATGATGCCAAGGGACAGTCCACCACCGGAGCATGGGGGAGTGCTGTCTACCAGAGTAGCGAAGAATCAGGTAATTAAACATGTTTCTCTCGCCAAAAAGCTTTTCTGTCCCCAATAATAATTGAGTAGTTAATCCTTACAGTACAGGCACATCCTAACTGAGAGGGAGAATTTTCAGGTTGTCTGGAGTTTGGCTTTAAATTGGGTGATGTGCTATTCCTGTATAAGGGTGACTGCAGTCAGTTATAACTGTGCGAAAATAGGAGAACCATGACAGTAATATTTGTATATTTGCTATTTTACATAGAGGTAATTTCCCCAGAGATTTCATGTGATATAAACAGCTGGAGATCATTGATCTGTGTATGTGACGGTCCAGAGACATCAAGATGATTCTTGTGACTTACCTGCTCTTCTTTCTTTATATACAAGGTATGGAATTGTATTCTAGCTCTTATTTCATTTTACAGATGACATAACATTTATATAAAATACAGGATGTCATTAGGGATTAATGAAAAACGTAGAAATGTCAACTGACTGATAACATTTTAGTGTTGTCACACTATGGAGCAACGTAGGTTTAAACAACCAATCGTTATATATAATTTACATCATTATTTTACACCTGCATTTGTAAACTAAAGTCTTTGACTTGGGTTTGCAAATTGCATGGAGATCTGAATGTGCAATTTTTACCATCTGCATTTGTGTAACATGTATAAATTTTATTTCTTCAGATACCTGTTGTGAAATTGTATTGAATCAGACACCACAATTCATTGTGAAATCACAGGGAGACACTCTCACCATTTCATGTACGTCCAGTCAAGATCTTTACCATTCTGGAGCAAAATATAACCCTCTAGTCTGGTTCCAACAAACACCAGGACAGACACCAAAACCTCTTATTGTTAAAGCAACTGAAAGATATCCTGGGGTCCCAGAGAGGTTCAGCGGATCGGGATCTGGAACAAATTATCATCTTACAATTAAGGAAATGAAAGAAGAAGATGAAGGAAATTATTTCTGTTATCAACATACAGCATCTCCAAACACACAGTGATACACAGCTGTACAAAAACGTCATTCCTCTCTTTAAATGCTGAAAAGACACCACTTGCCATCCACCTAACTGGGAAAATCAGTTATTACTATGGCATTAAATAGTGGGGTTAGGGCTGCAGCTAGATGCCATAACCTCAGTATCATTGTTTCCTCATGCACAAGACTTTCTCAAAAAAGATTCGCAGATGGGTCACTTTTAGAAGAAGCTTTCCGGTGGTTCCTGGGCTTACCTGCCCGATCGGTAGCTCAGAGAACCCATTCCCTGCTGGCAGCATCAATGGCATTGAGATGAGCAAAGAAAAAACTGGCCTCCACTTATCTATATGCCTCAGGAGGACCGGAGCGACATTATGACGTCACTTCCAGTTCCAGCCACATGTGAACAAGGCCATTCATTTTTTTAAAGCAAAAGATCAAAAACAATGCTTTTTTTATCTTTTGCGTTTAAGGGTAGAGGAGAGATCTGGGGTATTTTAGACCCCAAATCTCTGCATAAAGAGGCCCTGTCATGCTGAATTGTTATCGCAAGGGACATTTCTTGCGATAGCAATAAAAGTGATTTTTTTTTTTAAACATTTTTAACCACTTCAACACCAGGCCTATTTTCTGGACTTGGTGCTTACAAGATAAAACCATTTTTTTTTTGCTATAAAACTACTTAAACCCCCCAAACATTATATATATATTTTTTTTTTCTAACACCCTAAAAAATAAAATGGCGGTCGTTGCAAAAATTTATGTTGCACCGTATTTGCGCATCGGTCTTACAAGCTTTTTTGAGTGAAAAAATAAGACAACAGTAAAGTTAGCCCACTTTTTTTACATATTGTAAAAGATAATGTTACGCTTAGTAAATTGATACCCAACATGTCATGCTTTGAAATTGCGCCCGCTCGCAAAATGGCGACAAACTTTGCAACCTAAAAATCTCCATTAGCAACGTTTAAAAATTTCTACAGGTTACCAGTTTTGAGTTACAGAGGAGCTCTAGTGCTAAAATTATTGCTCTTGCTCTAATGATCGCGGCGATACCTCACATGTGTGGTTTCATATGTGGGCGCGACTGCGCGCGAGCTTGCAAGGACGGGTGTTTTCTTATTTATTTTACTTTTTATTTTTTAATTCTACAAATTAAAAAAAAAAAATTAGATCACTTTTAATCCTATTACAAGAAATGTAAACATTCCTTGTAATAGAAAAAAGCATGCCAGGAACACTTAAATATGAGATCTGGGGTCAAAAATACCCCAGATCTCATATTTGCAGTTAAATGCAAAATAAAAAATAAAAAAATGACAGTTAAAAAAAAAAAAATGGGCCCTTTAAGACCGTTGGGCAGAAGTGACTTGTGACGTCGCTTCCACCCTGCAATGTTATGGAGCCGAGTGGGCAGCATTTTCCGCTCACTCGGCTTCCTGTGCAGGGGGGGACGGACCCGATCATCTCCGCCGCTGCTGACGGTCCGGTATATGGCGGAGATGACGGGAAAGTGGCGGGGGGGCACCTCTCCCACCACCGATAAAAGTGATCTCGCGGCGAATCCACCACTAAGACCACTTTTATCTGACGCAGAATCGCTGGCTCTAAAAAACGGTATCTAATGGTACCTTTAGCTGAAGGCACCATTCAGATATCACCACTCAAACTCAAGGACGTCATATGACGTCAGGCGGTATTGAAGTGGTTAAAGGGACAGTGCACAAATTTAAAAAATGTAATAAAATAAATATATAGATATTTTTAAAGTGTCCCTATCCCCACATGCTTATGTGCAGTGGTGAACGCATACGTAGGTTACGCCCACATATGTAAATGGTGTTCGGACCACACATGTGAGGCATTGCCACAAACATCTGAGGGAGAGCAATCATTCTAGCGCTAGACCTCCTCTGCAATGCTAAAATGGTAACCTGTAGGGATTTTTAAAGCATCGCCTATGGAGATTTTTAAGTACTGTAGTTTGGTGCCATTCCACGAGCATGCACAATTTTAAAGCATAACTCAGTGTAACATCATTGTTCATATTATAAAAAAATTGGGGTATATATTGTGGCTTTTTAAATTTGTTTTGAAAAACCTCTGCAAAGACATATGTGTGACATAAAAATCTGCAATGACCACCATTTTATTCTCTAAGGTCTCTGCTAAAAAAATATATAATGTTTGGGGGGATAAAATACAAAGTATATTTTAACATTAAAATCGACAAGAGTTAAAAGACCATATCCAATATAACAAAATGTGTTAATGGTGTGCAAGTTATGCTGCAGAGACGCAATGGATCAACATGTTTCACATAGAAGTTGCTTCCTCAGGATCCACTTGCTTGTTATATCTTAGGATACGGTAACTAACAAATAACATCATAAATAACATTCAATATAATACGATAACACAAACAACTGAAAAAAAAAAACAAATTATATATACAGAAAAACTTTATTTCCATTAAACCCCCTACGGAGCAAGCTGGTACTCTGATCAGTCATTGGCTGTGCCCCATGGACAGATTGCGCCGATATGTGGCCCCCGTGGCCGCGCCATTGGCGCATCCTGAGAGGACATCATATGACGTCCAGTCCAGATTGGAAAGCCACTGTCTGGCCGTCATTTATGTATAGGCCGGGCGTGAAGTGGTTAAAGTATATCTATAAATATTTTTGTTTGTTTTAGATTACATTTTTATGCTGCCTGTATTCCAGTGAGGAGATTTCCATTCACTTCTGTACTGTAGACACAACAGTACACAAATTAAAAGAAAATGTCTTCAAAGTGAAAGAATTCTCCTCCTAGACTTTTGATCTCTAAACAAGTTCCCCATTAAAAGAATTAAAAGAATTCCCATAACCTCCTTTTCTGGTGACAATGCATGATTTTGGATTTTCCCATATTTTTGAATTAGCTATGCTTCAAATAATGCTGAGCAGTTTTAAGAACCTTCATTAACACATTAGTGAATGAGGCCATAAGTGTCTATGCCACCTTGTACATGTGTTCGGATAATTGACAGCAACTTAGCAATGTTCAGTAGAGCAGGAAAGGGAATCATTTATTAAATTCAACCATTATTAATACTCATTATACTGTTACAGGAATCTAGGACAAGCAAAAAAAAAATATAGCAGTTTTGTCTATTTATTTTATACACTTTGTTAATAGGGATGGGTGTTTGCTTCACTAAGCGTTCAGTGAATCTTGTTTGAAATTTGGCAAACCAGAACTCTATGGGTAGCATTTGGAACACTGCTATTAAAGTTTGGTAATTTCTAGTTTTAATAGGTAAACTACTCTCCAAAAAGAAGTGTAAATTACAATCCACGCTACCTTAACTGACAATAATAAATATACCGCAAAATTCACAAAAAACCCACAATGTGTATTGTGTAATATGTATGCACCTCAGTGCTGCTAAATAAGCTCTCTGCAGTGGTGGCTGGTGCTCCATTTTGGGGGGGACAAACAAACCAAACACCACCCCTCGCTCGGTTGGCCCGTCAGTCAAAACCCCCACACCCCCCAAGCCTCAGTAAACCAAACACCACCCCTCTGTTGTGCGCCTGTCTGCCCACCAGCCCTGCACTTTCCCCATCTAGGTCACGGGCAGCTTCGGCTTCCCCCTGAGTCTCCTCCTCCTCGGTGGCCAATATGTAAGACCCACTTCCTTCCTGATTGGCCAGGAGGAGAAACAGGAAGACAATAGCAAATATTAATTCACTATTGTCACACAGCTGGGTGGGCTCACCCCAAATGTACCCTTTTTTAAAGCCAATTAGAGCCTCAGGCTCTAATCATGTGCTTCAAAAGAAAAAACCCATTGAAATCTATGCGTCCGGCGCCCTGCATGTAGATTAGGGACCGGGTGCATAGGTTAGGGTGGCGGCGCTCCTGTGCCCCTAATGGAGCGGCCACCACTGCTTCTGTGATTGCTGCTATAGCACTATATGGGTGATCCACTTTGATCCTATTGAATCAGCATAATAAGCATATATAAAAGTCCCAAATGTATATACACCGCTGTACATTCAGTGCAATGACTCTGTTCGTTGTGAAACCTTCAGTGACCACCACCTTTAGGTGAAAGACCTGCTCACCTTAGCTTCAGACCCCACAACAGAATCTAAAAGGCATTGGTTATTTTCCTCCTCCTTGTGCACTTGGATAATTGATCTCCTTTGCTTTCTCCCCTCCATAGCAGAAGCTCCAAACTCAGCATTTCCATATGATAGGGAGCACAAGAAAGAGACCCATAGTGCTCTCTATTTCCACAATTTATTTTAAAAAATGTGGATAAAAAGACTTATACAATTCCTTGAATAGGCATGCAAAAGGTGCAACACTTCCTGGTTAATGACATCACTGACTCGGCTCCTCTCACCTATACGTGATTAGACTTCTTCAGTAGGCCCACTGAGGAAGCCCAATCAATACATGAAGGTACTTTTGTGAGCAGCATTTTTTTTCAGCTTGGATTCTGTGGTGTTTGAGACATGAGACCAGTGGAGCTTGCTTCATCAGATATTTGAAATCCCTCTGTATATAACCACCTTTATATTGGTATTATGACCTATACATATACCTTTGATTAAGCAAGCTAGTGCCTTCTGATTTCACATCTGGTTTTGAAAGCCTGAAATGCCCGTTCCTATGATATAGACCGGGTTGTGGCCCTCAGCTGGGGTTTTCCTGGCTCGTGCATCCATCTGGTGCGCACCACTGTGTGCCTATTTTGTGTCTGGCTGCTTTGAGAGAAACATGAAATGCCTTTTTTGGTCCCTCCTAAAGATCAATTTTGCGCTCATTCAACTCTATTCTACCACCCACCCCTCTTAGCCTCTGAAGAAGCCAACAAGGTCAAATGCATCGGGTTAAGTTGTTCCTCCCTTATGTGACACCAATGTGTCTTGTAACACATTACTCTGGATCATATGTATTTCGTAGGTGTAGTAAAGATGTTCTGTGTAACCACAGTGTATTCCCTCCTTGTTGAATTGGGCTACGTAAACTGGAACAACCGAAGAAG
>BLSH010277349.1:777259-794634 GCA_018402905.1 Glandirana rugosa
TTTGAACACCTCTTAAAGGCCTCAAGATATGGTTTTGTCCTCCTGGAACAACATAAACTTCCACATAATCTCTTTTACTTTTATCTACAAATTAAACATTTCTTTGGCTCTAAATTACCAACCCTCTCGTTAGAGATACCCACAGCGTTTGAATTGTTGAGTGCCCAAGGTCCTCATCAATCAAAGCTCATCTCATCAATATACAAGATCTTACAAGACACGCCACCACTGACAGAATCTTCTCATGGTTACATGAAAAAATGGTCCACCATCACTCAAACTCCTATATCTCTCCCACAATGGAGAATCATATGGGACTCAATCTCCAAATCATCCAGATGTGTAGAACAGAAGGAGACAGCCTACAAGGTCCTCCTGTTTTGGTATAGAACTCCGGAAATTCTCCACAAGTTTGATCCTTCCTCTCCCCGAACTTGTTGGAGATGTGGCAAACATATAGGTACTCCCTACCATATCTTTTGGGAATGCCCCAAATTAAGTCCTTTCTGGTCGTCAGTACAGTCCCTTTTGCAGGACATATTTAGCATAGAAATACCCCTAGATCCATTGACCTACTTACTGGGACTCCCGATTCGAAAACTCCCTAAACACTCTAAAAGGCTGATGACCTATATCCTATTAGCTGCTAAAAGAACGATTCCTAAATGTTGGTTGGCTTCTACTCCTCCCTCACAGTTTCAACTTAGACAAAACATTGCTCACATTCGCAGAATGGAATATCTGACAGCTATGATCCATGATACTTTGCCAAATTTTACAAAGACTTGGGAATTATGGGACAAATCTAGTTACAACCCCGAAACCATAACAGGCACCTCAGATTGACCCCCCTCCTCCCCGTTAAAAACAGTGCTAAGATAAGAGAATTTTGCTTCTCTTTAACATTCTTTGTTGAAAATACGTGAACCAACATCCATGATGTGCCCCCCTCTCCCCCTCTTCTTTCCCAGTTGAAGTTACACTTCCTTGATTGTTATACCAGACCTAATGAGACTATAGCAGATCTTACGGTTTTCTCACTTAGACCAACGGGTTGAGCTACATGAGGATTTAGAGGATTTCCTTCCTATTACGAGAAAAGCTCCCTGGAGTCAAAGATTCCGAAAAGTCTACTGTTGTTTTATATGTTCTTTTTTTTTCTTCTACCTACCGGTGATTGCTTTGGATTTGTATGCATATGTTTATATGTGTTTCTCCAAATTTGCTGTATACATTTTCAATATGTACTACCAATTTAAGTCTGTACATCTCTGTTTAACCTTGAAAATCTAATAAAAATACAATTATAAAAAAAAAAAAGTCTTTCACGTTCCTGATGGTGGAGTCTGGCTTATGCAGGGAACACCACTCTTGTGCACCTGATTCAGAGACCCCTGGTAGAGCAGACAGGGAGTCCAAGAGTGCAGGATGGCACAAGGGCTGGATGGTCACTGATGGTGATATGAGATCACAGGTGGTCGTGCAGATCAGAAAAATGGTGGTACAGGCTGGGTCGGCAACTGGCTGGCTGTGCGGTACAAAAGGGTCAGGTAAGAGAATGGTAAAGTCCAAGCGAAGTTCGTAATTGGGCTGGCAGCAGAAGTACAGAAGGATCAGACAATCGGGTGGTCGTGGATAGCCGGGGGTCAGTGCAGGCAGATATCAGCAGGTCAGGTCAAGTTGGGTCAAACAGGAAGGACCACAGGCAAGGCACTGGGGGTTTAAATTATACTGTTTGGCGCCGTTTCCGGTGCGTGCGCAAATGCGCACAGGCGCGCGCGCAGAGGTGCACACAGAGGCACTAAAGTTTACAAAAGGCACCGATTTTCCCTAACACTGCCCCCCCAAGGGGCAGCCTCCGGATGCCCAACTTTGGCAGAATTACTGTCCTTGAACGCTTGAATGCATTCATCTGCATGGAGGTTAGCTTCGGGTTCCCAAGAGCTCTCCTCTAGACCGTATCCCTTCCACTTTCCAAGATACTGGATCCTGCCACCTCTCTTTCTGTAGTCAAGTACTGACTTGACCTCAAATTCCTCTTCTCCATCAATCATGACAGGAGTTGGGGGAGCACTTGCTCTACTAGGGAAAGGATCCGGGGTCACCGGTTTCAGCAAAGAAACATGGAACACCGGGTGTATCCACAAGGATGATGGAAGTTCCGGTTCGTAAGAAACCTGGTTGATCTTTCTCTTTACAGGGAAGGGACTGATAAATCGCGTACCCAGCTTCCTGGATGGGCATGACAATCTCAAGTTCCATGTGGAAAGCCAGGTATGGTCGCCAGTAACGGTTTCCAGTTGGTATTGAAGAATTGAGTAGACTCATATACCGCTGGTACCGCAGTTTCACCTGCCAAACTGGGAAGCACTGTGGGGTGAAAGCCATAGTTGGACCAGAATGGTGATTGTTTAGTTGCGGAATGAACAGAATTATTGTAGGCAAATTCTGCCAGAGGTAATAGTGTGCACCAGTCATTCTGAGAATAGGAAGAGAAGCAGCGCAGATACTGCTCCAGGGTTTGATTTTTTCTCTCAGTTTGGCCATTGGTTTGCGGGTGATAGGCCGATGAGAACGAGAGGTCAATTTCCAGAGCAGAACAGAGGGCTCTCCAGAATCGTGAAGTAAATTGGACTCTGTCAGTCACTATGTTGCCCTGAATACCATGTAGACGGATAATTTCCTTAATGAAGATTTCCGTGGTCTCCTTTGCAGTGGGGGTGCCCTTCATCGGGAGAAAATGTGCCATTTTGGTTAGCTGGTCCACAACTACAAAGATCGTGGTGTGCCCGTTGGCTGAGGGCAGTTTTTCACTATGAAGTCCATAGATATCTGGGACCATGGCCGTTCAGGGATAGGAAGTGGTTTTAACAGCCCCCAGGCTTTGGTTTTGTCAGTCTTGTTCCTGGCACAGACAGGACAGGAACGGACATAGGCCTGACAATCTTCACCAAGTAATGGTCACCAAAAGGAACGAAGCACAAGTTCAGTGGTCTTCCGTGTGCCAAAGTGCCTGGCCAACTTGTGATCGTGACAGAGTTTCAGAATAGCGGGGTGCAGTTCCTTTGGCACGAAAAATTTGGTTATTGTGCCACCAGAGACTATCTTTCCAGGTCAGCCCTTGATTAGGTAATCCAGAAGAGCAGGCAGAAGTTCCCCGGATCTGAGAAAGTAGATCATCCTGAGCAAGAAAGAAGTTCCTAGGCTGGAGGATGGTGTCAGGAGAAGCAGATGTTCCGGGTTCAGAAAACATACGGGATAGGGCATCAGGTTTAATTCTGTTCGACCCAGGCCTGTACGTGACATTGAAATTGAAATCTTGAGAGTGCCCAGAGAGCCTGACGAGGTTTAAGCCTTTTGGCAGTCCTGAGATATTCAAAATTTTTAGGATCCATATAGATCAGAATGGGGTGCTGGGCTCCCTCGAGCAGATAGCCCCATTCCTCGAGAACGGCCTTAATGGCAAGCAACTCCCTGTCCCCCACGTCATAATTCTTCTCCAGGGCTGAGAGTTTACAGGAGAAGAAGGCTACAGGGTGGAGGAGCACCTTAGCTCCCTGTCTCTGGGAAAGCACAGCTCCAGCGGCAGTCTCGGAGGCGTCTACCTCCAGGACGTAGGGCAGAGTTGCGTCTGGATGTTTAAGGATGGGCGCTGAGGTTAAAAGTTTTTTCAAGGCTTGGAAGGTGTTTTGCGCCTCAGAAGACCAATGGAAGCACTGACCCTGCTTCGTGAGTTGGGTAATGGGGGCAATGATAGTAGAAAACCCCCTGATGAATCTTCTGTAGAAATTGGAGAATCCTAAAAAGCGTTGGACCCCCTTTTTATCCGCGGGTGCTGGCCACTCTGCGACCTTCTGTGGGTCCATCGTGACACCAGTAGCAGACAGGATCAGCCCAAGGAAAGGGATACTGGAACGATCGAAAGCACATTTTTCAGCCTTGGCGTAAAGTCTATGTTGCCGCAAGCGATTTAGGACACTGCAGACATGTTGGCGGTGCCCTTCCAGGGAATAGGAGAAAATCAGGATGTTGCCAAGATAGATGATGACGAAGAGATCCAGAAAGTCTCGGAAAAGGTCATTGACCAGGTGCTGGAATGTGGCCGGGGAATTGCAGAGTCCAAAGCGCATGACAAGGTACTCATGATTTCCAAAGTGAGTCCGGAATGCTGTCTTCCACTTGTCGCCCTCTCGGATGCAAATCAAGTTATAGGCCCCTCGGAGGTCCAGCTTAGTAAACATGGTGGCTGACCCTAGCCTCTGGAAAAGCTCTGGAACAAGCGGGAGAGGGCAGCGGTTTTTAACCGTGATTCGGTTTAAATCCCTGTAGTCTATACAAGGGCAGAGAGTGTGGTCCTTTTTCTCGACAAAGAAAATGCCAGCCCTGGCAGGGGATGTGGACAGCCTGATGAACCCCTTGGCTAATTTTCATTTAGGTAGGCCTTGAGGGCCACTAGTTCAAGCTCAGACAGGGGGTAAATAAGGCCAAAGGGGACCTCAGTTCCAGGGAGCAGCTCGATGGGGCAGTCATAAGACCGATGTGGAGGTAGTTGGTCTGCCCCTTTCTTACTGAATACACCCAGGTAATCGTGGTAGACTGGAGGGATGGCTTGGCGTGTTTCTGGGTCAGGTTCAGAGTCCAGGCTCAGAAGTGAGGGACCAATGTCCCGGGATGGGAGCAGACAGGGCTGGACACAGTACAGAGACGGGAACTGTATCTGCCCAGAGGACCAGTCTATGTTAGGGCTATGTGCCCTGAGCCAGAGAAGACCCAAAATAATGGGAAGAGCGGTGAGGCAATGGCATCAAGGACTAGCAGTTCTTGGTGTCCTCTGGCTGTGGACAAGGGTATAGGCAGGGTTTTGTGGGTTACCTGGCCAGATTTGATGGCCGTCCCATCGGCCAGGCAGATGGTCATTTTATGCGCCTTGGGACGCAGGGGCATCTGGTGTAGTGGGCAACTGCAAAGAGATAGGAAGGGTCAGGTGACATATGTTACTGATGACAGGCGTTTCCTCCTTGTTGGTCCAGCGGTGCCACTTACCGGATTTGGCGGGGCATGTTCTCACCATGTGTCCGGGTTCCCCGCAGTACAGGCACAGGTTCAGAGCGCGACACCCCTGTCTCTCTTCTGGAGCAGGAGACGGGCGGAGAAGGCCAATCTGCATTGGCTCAGGCTGGTCAACTGGTGCAGAGGTGGCAGGAGCTGGAGCAGTGTGACTGGGTACACGGGGCATCCATGTTAGGCGCTGGACAGCAGATGTTCCGGAAGCTCTTTTGGCCCGGCGTTCCCTGAGCCGCCGGTCAATCTGAATGGCCAGATTTATACGGGCCGTCCAGGGCCGCAGGCACCCCGACGCGGGCGAGCTCATCCTTTAAGGGTTCAGACAACCCCAGGCGGAATTGGTAGCAGAGTGCTGCATCGTTCCATGCTGTGTCAGCACTCCAGCGCCTGAACTCGGCCACATAGTCCTCAGCTGTGCGCCGACCCTGTTGCAGGGCGTGCAGGGTGGCTTCAGCTGTGGCTGCAAGATGGGGATCCTGGTACAGCCTGGCCATAGCATCAAAGAACACACTCAGGGTGGCGACTTCAGGCGCTCTTTGTTCCCAGAGCCAATGAGCCCAGGTCTGAGGTTCACCTTGTAGCAGGGAGATTACAAGCCCCACCTTTGTAGCTTCCAAGGAAAAGGTGCGGGGCTGCAGGCCAAAGTATAGTGTGCAGGAGCTGCGGAACGCCCTGAATTTGCTTTGATTTCCAGCAAACTTGTCAGGAAGGGGGACCTTAGGCTCTGATGGCAGGGCCACAGGGCCGCTGCAGCTCCCCCTCCAGGTGCTCACGCGCTTGCGCCTCCAGTCGGGTGTAGCCATCTTGCAGGTTCTTCACCGCTTGCATGAGCCTGGCCAAGTGGACACACAATTCGTCCATAGCAGAGGGTGCTCCCTGCGCAGACTCGGACATGGCTGTCTGTTACTGTCACGGTCCTTGTGGTAAAGCCTGGCTTATGCAGGGAACAACCACTCTTGCGCACCTGATTCAGGGACCCCTGGTAGAACAGACAGGGAGTCCAAGAGTGCAGGATGGCATGAGGGCTGGATGGTCACTGATGGTGATGTGAGATCCCAGGTGGTCGTGCAGATCAGAAGATTGGTGGTACAGGCTGGGTCGGCAACTGGCTGGCTGTGCGGTACAAAAGAGTCAGGCAAGAGAATGGTCAAGTCCAAGCAAAGTTCGTAATCGGGCTGGCAGCAGAAGTACAGAAGGATCAGACAATCGGGTGGTCGTGGATAGCCGCAGGTCAGTGCGGGCAGATTTCAGAGGGTCATGTCAAGCCGGGTCAAACAGGAAACAAGAAGTATCACAGGTACTGGAAAACAGAAACAGAGCTGGAACTCACAGGTACTCAGACGCTGTAGAACGGACAGCACTTGCTGCAAGGCACTGGGGGTTTAAATAGCACTGTTTGGCGCCATTTCTGGCACGTGTGCGCGCACGGGAGCACGCGCGAACACGCACAGGTGCGCGCAAGTCCACGAAAGGCACCGATTTTCCCTAACAAGGTCTTTTTGATACTCTAGTGTTTTATTCTTAGTGTCTTTGTCCAATTATTCCAAATATTTATGGACCTGGAGTGCTTTTTTCTTTATATTCGGTAGTATCTTTGTATGGTAATAATAATTCTTTCAGTTCACTAATTTTTGTTCTCCAGTAATTCCAATTTGTCTTGCCTTCTAGAGATGATAAGGTGCAGTAGTTTTTGTTCGCTCAAATTAAAAAATGAAAACCACTCAGCATCTAAATCAGGTACCTCTAATCCATCATTGGGACAAAGGTCACATCCCAGGTGTCTAGGGGTAATTTTATTCCTAATATATTGCTCTAATGTAGCTATATTCCAACTAGCTCTACTTTTCTTATCCATAATATTCTTTAAAGTTTTGAAATGTTGTTCCACATCTTTGTGGGTGGAATTCTCTATTGAGGAGAAGATGTCTTTGAGATCAGAAGATCTATTTTTGCATGTCTATTTAATGGGGATGTGGTGCTGATTTTTCATCTGAGCTCACACTTTTAGTCATGGTAAACAATTCAATTTGTTTGCTGACAGAAATTAGCCAGTAGTTTGGTGAGGCTGTTCCTGTTTTAATTGTTGCAAAACTGTTCCATCATTGACCAATTTCTATCAAACTCCCTTTAGAATTAAATTGATTGTAAAGGCAGAAGTTTCTCTTTATCTTAGTGCATTCTATGCATTAAGATAAAAAAACCTTCTGTGTGCAGCAGCCCCCCTCAGCCCTCCTAATACTTATCTAAGCACCATCTCTATCCAGCAATGTTGCACAAGAGACTTGGCTGCCTGGGACTCTCCTCTTTATTGGCTGAGACAGCAGTGGAGTGCCATTGGCTCCCGCTGCTGTCAATCAAAGTCAGTGAGCCAATGATGAGAGGGGGGAGGGGCCTAGCCAAGGCTCTGTGTCTGAATGGACACACAGAGCTGTGACTCGGCTCAGGTGCCCCCATAGCAAGCTGCTTGCTGTGCTACTGCAGAGTACTGTTAGGATACAGCGGTGTAAAACTGGTCAGTCACTGGACAGTTTTAATCATATATAATAGGCCTAACTGGTATATGCCTAACTTTTATTTTTTATGTGGGATAGAGGTTGCAGAGAATGTGAGTGCTATGATGTGAGGTGGTTTAGGTGCATATTGTTCTTGCACTAAAGCTAGATTTAGATGTGCATCTTAACCCTCCGCTTCCTCTTTTCAGAGGCAATTGACAGGCAGGCGATGTGATGTCCAGTGGCGGCTGGTGAAATTTTAGGATGGGGACGCCAGACCCTGCCCTTCCTTTTTGACCCCTCACACTTCTCGTAAGCACCACCCCTTATAGTTTCCACCCATTGTGTCAGGAATATACAGCCCAGCATCACCAGATAGGGTATACAGCATCACAGATAGGGTATACAGCATCACCAGATAGGGGTATACAGAGTCACCAGATAGCAGTATACAGAGCCCCAGATAGGAGTATATATTAGAGGAAAACCCCACTTGGGACATTTAAGGGGAGACCAACTCCATGAGAGTAAGTCAGTAAAATCATAAAAATTACAATTTTTATTTCATGTTTAAACTGTCCAAACATAGAGCTACACATAATCAAAAAAGATACATACAGGTACATACATGCATGCATACATACAGGTACATACATGGAATACATAGTGGTTACAACATACGTTTAAAATACAGAAACAGTAATATTGATACAACCACCACTCTGTTTCAAAGAAAACAGACGGAATCTGACACGTTTCAAAAAGTTCTTCCTCAGGGGTAAGTGGTCATATGATTTAGCAATATCTAAATTGAGAAAAACAAGGTTAAAATGAACATTCAAATATATCCATCACCACTGTTAGCACACTATTAGAATCTCTACAGATGTACTGACCATGAAAGAAGACATTTGTATCCAAAACGAATCAGTCTAAAAGCATCCAAAGATTCCAAAAACAGGCTACCCGCTGTTCATCTGTATCCCCGTGGGACCAATGATAGGTGAAAAGAGGGAGAGGAAGGGCAGAGAAATAGATATACCACCCTATGCTCATACAGCGCCCCACTAAATTTTCCTCAACAAAGGGAGTGATTTCCCTGGCAAGGAGCCAGTCATATATTGAAGTTCTAATAAATAAAAGAAAAAGTATGGAAATAAATATTTTGCTGGAAAATATAGAGATATATATTTATTTATATATATATATATATATATATATATATATATATATATATATATATATATATATGTAGTGTATTGATATACTCTAAGACCCACCTGCACTTTTACAAGGAAGTATGTGATGACTCCAGTGAACAAACAAAATAAATAGGTATCATGTGGCAACTAGGGAGGGTATTGCTGCAAACAAACAAGAGAAAAATGCATGCTATATTAAACTGTTTTAATATAAGCACTAGCCTGTGTACATGGGAGTGAACCTGTATAAAAAGCGTGGTATGGTTAATACATATACAGGCTTACTCATACTGTCCCGCAGCCTAGTGAGACAGTGATGTGTACAGGGATAAATTCAAAATACTGGTTTTAGTAGGGTTTTCCTCTAATCTGTATCATAGGGATGTGGGTAGACCCTCCTTCTTTGATGTTTGATGCACAGCAATAACCATTTTTAACAGATAGGAATATACAGAACCACTAAATAGCAGTATACAGAGCCCCAGATAGCAGTGTACAGTGCCCCAGATAGGATTATACAGAGCCCCAGATAGGAGTAAATAGGGCCCCAGATAGGAGTAAATAGGGCCCCAGATAGGTATATACAGAGCCCCAGATAGGTGTATACAGAGCCCCAGATAGCAGTATACAGAGCCCCAGATAGGAGTATATGGAGCCACCAGGTAGGGGTGTACAGAGCCCCAGAAAGCAGTATACAAAGTCCCAGATAGCAGTATACAGAGCCCCAGATAGGAGTATTCAGAGCCCCAGATAGCAGTATACAGAGCCACCAGATAGGGGTATGCAGAGCCACCAGATAGGGGTATGCAGAGCCCCAGATAGGGGTATGCAGAGCCCCAGATAGGGGTATTCAGAGCCCCAGATAGGGGCTCGTGACACTGACAGATCCCCCCTCCCGAAGTCCAGCACTTACCCCATCTATTAGCGGGGAGAGTGCTGGAGTGTGCAGAGTCCGGTGTACTGGCGAGCGGGGAGCGTGCTGGAGTGTGTAGACTCATGGATGGTCTGCGGCGTGGGAGTCGGGACTGAAACCCGGCAGAGTGCTGCACCTGTGCGAGTAATCATGCAGCCAGCACGTCCGCCACAGCCCCGCCCCCGCCCACCGCATCCAATGACAGTCAGTCACTGGCTCAGGGCAGCCAACTCAACTATGTGTGTGCGCCTGCTGAGCACACGTACATAGTCTTTTATGATTGACCAATCGGCTCACTACTTGCTGTCAGCAGGCAGCAAGGAGCCGTGAAAAAAAAAAAAGTCAATATACCAGTGCCTCCTGTAGGGGTCGGGGCTGACTTTCTTTGTTTTCTCTTATTGTCAGCGGGTGGCTGGTCGCCGCTGGTGATGTCTCCTCACTATCTGTTTTAACCCTGTTTTACCTTGAAAAACACGCTGCTGTGCCCGCACTGCAAGATTTACCTGCTTGTTTAGGTCTAGGGGGCATAGAAATTAAGATTTACTTATCTGTTCCTCTGCTTCTCTATGCTGTGAGACCAGTCCCCACAACATCTTTACCCCCACGCTCCAGCAGTCTAAGGTCCTAATGTCATCAAGACCAATGCAAGGTCGAGAGCCCTGCAATGGACGTGATGATTACAAGAAACAGACCACTACTGAAGCATGGGGTAGTACTGTCTGCCAGGGCAGTGGAGGATTTAAGATTTTCCAGAGGTTGGATTTAAATTGTGTGATGTGTTAATCCTGTATATAAGTAACTGCAGTCAGTTAAACTTTGTTTATACAGTGATTTGAATATTCGGATACGAACCGCACATGTCTAGTATTTAGTCGGTGGGTATTCCAAAAGGGTTATTGAGGGATCAAGGCACACCATTTATGTCCAGAGTTACTAAAGAATTGTGTTAGTTGTACAACATCTCCCATCTCCGTACCTCTGTCTACCACCACCAAACTGATGGTCTTGTGGAGAGATTTAACAAAGCGCTTAAAAGCATGTTAAAAAAGGCGATGGACTGAGATGGAAGAAATTGGGATTTTTTGCTGCCATACCTCATGTTTGCCATACGAGAGGTACCTCTGGCATCTACAGGTTATTACCCTTTTGAACTACTGTGTGGTAGACATCCCAAGGGATTGTTGGATATCGCAAAAGAAACATGGGAGTGAGAGACCACACCTTACAGAAGCGTCGTTGAGCATATCTCATTGATGCAAGACAGAATTGAGGCTGTCATGCCACTTGTATGGGAACATATGGAGCAAGCTCAGAAGGCCCAGGGAAGGTTTTATAATCGGGGTGCCAAGATCCAAACCTTCAACCCGGGGGATAGAGTGCTGGTAGTAGTCCCCACAGTTGAGAGTAAATTCCTAGCCAAGTGGCAGGGTCCCTTTGAAATTATGGAAAGAGTAAGGGAAATAAACTACAAAGTTTACCAGCCAGGGAAAAGGAAACCAGAGTAAATATATCATGTTAATCTCTTGAAACCTTGGAAGGACAGAGAGGCAGCCAACCCCCCAAAAGGACAAGGCTCCTGTGACACCTGAGGTACCCATAACTGAAACCTTGTCAGTGGCCCAACAAAAGGACGTTAAAGAATTTGTGAGTAAGAATAGAAACTTTTTCTCTCACCTAGCCCGACTGACCACAATTATACAGCATGCCATAATTACAAAACCAGGTGTCCCCTGTAAATGTAAAGCCATTTAAAATACCCAAGGCTAAGTGCAAAACAGTTGCAATGAAATAAAGTACATACTAGAGTTGGACGTAATGGAGGAGTCCCACAGTGACTGGTCAAGTCCCATAGTGTTGGTCCCAAAGCCAGACGGCACTATAAAGTTTTGTAATGATTTCAGGAAGTTGAATAGCATGTCCGAATTCGATGCGTACCCAATGCCTCGGGTCGATGAGCTCATTGACGGATTGGGAAGTGCTAGGTACAGTTGTGCTCATAAGTTTACATATGATTTCTAGGCCATTTTTCAGAGAATATGAATGAGAACACAAAAACATTTCTTTCACTCATGGTTAGTGTTTGGCTGAAGCCATTTATTATCAATCAACTTTGTTTACTCTTTTTAAATCATAATGACAACAGAAACTACCCAAATGACCCTGATCAAAAGTTTACATACCCCAGTTCTTAATACTGTGTATTGCCCCCTTTAACATCAATGGCAGCTTGAAGTCTTTTGTGGTATTTGTGGATGAGGCTCTTTATCTTCTCAGATGGTAAAGCTGCCATGCCAAAAACAAGAAATGTTTTTGTGTTCTCATTCATATTCTCTGAAAAATGGCCAAGAAATCATAAATTCTGCCTGGGTATGTAAACTTATGAGCACAACTGTACATAACTACGTTAGACCTGACTAAAGGTTATCGGCAGATACCCCTAACAGTATCTGCAAAAGAGAAGACTGTGTTTTTTACACCTGAGGGTTCATTCCAATATAAGCGGATGCATTTTGGTTTGAATGGTGCTCTTGCCTCACCCCAGAGAATGATGGACAAGACATTGAGACCATATCGCCAATATTCAGCCGCCTATTTGGACGATGTAGCCATCCACAGCCCAGATTGGGAATCTCATTTGCCCCAGGTGCATGCAGTAATAGATTCCCTTAGGAAAGCAGGACTCACTGCCAAACCCAAAAAGTGTGCCATAGGCTTGGAGGAGGCCAAATATATTGGCTACATTATTGGTTGAGGGATTAAGCCTCAGATCAATAAGATTGAGGCGATTCAAAAGTGGCCCCAACCTATAAATAAAAAACAAGTTTGTGCATTTCTTTGGATCACAGGGTACTACAGAGGTTTTATACCCAATTTTGCCACCATTGTAGCCCCACTAACAGATCTGACTAAGGATAGAGGGTCGGTCATGATTAAGTGGGATCCTGAGGCAGAGAAGGCATTTCAAATGTTGAAGCGAGCCCTTTGTGCACAACCGGTGCTCATAACCCCAGGTTTCACAAAGAAGTTTGTGGTGCAGACAGACTTCTTTGATGTGGGACTGGGTGCTGTACTGTCCAAAGTCAGAGACGGGGAGGAGCACCCAGTGGTTTACCTTAGCAGAAAGCTCAACAGACATGAGAAAAACTATGCCATTGTTGAGAAGGAAAATTTAGCTATCAAATGGGCCTTAGAGGCCCTGAAATATAACCTGTTAGGGAGACCATTCAAAATAGTCACTGACCATGCCCCTCTTAAATGGATGTGTGATAACAAGGAGAAAAACAGTTGGGTGACAAGGTGGTTCTTTGCTCTTCAAGTATTTAGGTTCACAGTGGAACAAAGAGCTGGGAAACTCCAAAATAATGCAGATGCCCTTTCCCGTATCAATTGTCTAGTTGGGACGGTTGCTCAGCCGCAGGGGCTTGAGCGGGGGGCGGGGGGGGGGGGGGATATGTGGCATTTTGAAAGGTGAGGTGATGAATGGATATTATGTTTCACCTCGCTTGTGTTCATGCAGGAAACTAAGGTGGAATCCGGTCCGGGTTTTAGCAGCCACCTTGGAAGGGTTGGTTCCAGACCAGATTTTGCGGTATATATATATATATTTATGTATTTATTTATTTATTAGCAGAGACCCTAGGGAATAAAATGATGGTTGTTGCAATTATGTCACATGGTATTTGCGCAGCAATTTTTCAAACACAATTTTTGGGGAAAAAATACACTTTAATGAATTTTAATGCAAGAAAACATAATAAATAACCCAATTTTTTGATAAAATATAAAAGATTCCAGTGTTCTCACTCTAATGATTGCAATGATACCTCACATGTGTTGTTTGAATGGCATTTACATATGTGGTTTGCTTCTGCGTGGGGATGGGGCACTTTTTTTTTTATTGTTTATTTTATTTTTAGCCTTTCCCTTAAATTTTTTATTTTTTTAACACTTTTATTCCTGTTATAAGGAATGTAAACATCCCTTGTAATATGAATAAGGCATGACAGGTCCTCTTTACAGAGAGATCTGGGGTCTATAAGTCCACCCATCTCTCCTCTATGCTGGAAATCCTGAGATCAAAAGAAAAAAAAAATCAATCTCAGGCTTTTCAGCAAAAAAATGGCAAGTAGTGATGTCATGATGTAGTTTCCGGCCTTCGAGGGTCATAGAGCTGACACTCTCTTCTCTTCTGTGACTTCAGGCTGGGTCCCTAGTCACTCTGTGCTGTGGATCCGGTCCCAAAGAGTGGGGAATCGGTTGCTAGTGAAGGTGCCAAGCACTTAACCCGCTCCAGTACTAGAGGAACCTAGAAAGCAGCTTCTCACATAAAACCCTGTGCAGAGGTGTTCTAGTACCCCATAATGTAGCTGTACCTTAGGCAGATGGCATGTAGGGATGGGCAAACGGTTCCACCCCATCATGAGTTTGGGTCAAACATTTGTCTGTTCGGCTGTTCGCTGAACACCCGAATTTGCAGGGTGTTCGCCGGAAGTTGGCCCCAAAAAATACCCTGCAATACACTGAGGGCTGTACATAGAATTCTGTGCCCTGATTAGGCAAAGCTTTGCCCAATGGGGTTCGCCGTTCAGGTTAAAACATTTCCCCTGTTCTGCTGCAAACCGAATAGGGGGTTGTTTGGCCTATACCTAATGACGTGTTCATTAAGGCAAATAATCTACCACTACAAGTCCATAAAAGGTCTCCAGGCTCCAGACCCCACTGGGGAACCTTTACTGGGCTGCCATCACCCCCCTCCCTCCTTCCCAAAGGGGGTGATCACTCCGGCAGTGTTACAGCTACATTGTGGTTATCTTTCCCAGGCAGAACACACAGGGCATTTCAGTGAGCCCTTTTTATGTGGATTGGAAAACCTAGCCAATCAATACCTCAGATCCACAGCACATCTACTTTGTAACAAGTTGCACCTGGCTGGCTAAGGAAAGTTGAAGACTTGAGCACAGACAGGAAAAACAACACAGCTTGTTTCAGATAGTGGCAGAACAAGGGTCAGCATGGCAGAAAAATGTTAACCCCTTGTAGGCACCTGCCTAAAGGCTGCCCTGCTGCATAGTAACCACTGGTAGTTGCCCGCTTGGCACAGGCACCTTATAGAGAATGCTTTGTGTTTTTCTCAATGGCATGAGGCAGACATTGTGATGTCACCTCTCCCCCTCTACTCCTCATCCAGTTAGAGAATGGTTTGCATTTATTGAGACTGAAAATAGTTTTCTGAATGGCACCCATACCAAGCGAGCCTAGCAAGCAACCTCCTGTGGTTATTATGCACAAAGGCAGCCACACAGTACAGGAACCAGAAGACACATAGGGGTTTATTTAGTAAAGGCAAATCCACTTTGCTCCACAAGTGCACTTGGAAGTGCAGTAGCTGTAGATTTGAGGCGGACATGCAAGCAAAATAAAAAAAACAGCATTTGTGCTTGTACATGATTGGATGATAAAAACAGCAGAGCTTCCCCTCATTTCAGATCTTCCCCTCAGATCTACAGCGACTGCACTTCCAAGTGCAATTGTGGAGAAAAGTGCATTTGCCTTTAGCAAATCAACCCCATAGGATCACTTTAGTAGTGATGATTACTGTAGTAATCGTTTGCTTCTACAGGGATTGGGCAGGTATGGAATATGCATACTTACCATGGGTCAAGCTGGACTATTGTACCTATGCAAAAAAAGAAAACCTCATACCAACAATATAGTTTTAAAGTGTCCATAATACTCTGTGCCAAACTCACTTTCTCCATACAACTCAGAAAAATATAAAAGTTGCCTGATTTAAGTACTCCCCTGTGTGGGCCATTTGCATATTTCCTGATTTACATAAGACATCTCTGAGGTTATTTCCTTCATATGATATAAATAATTTGCCTTGAAAGCCATTTATCTGTGTGCTGGTTGAAGCAGTCAACCGTGCCGATACAAGATGCTTCCTCTGACATATCTGCTCAGCACATGTATCTTTATACTCACACCTTAGGTATATATATACCTTTTGTAAGAATGTATATAAGAACAAATGTTTTTCTTGATGTAGGATCACCCGCAGAGATCACGGTGACTCAGTCTCCAGGTTCTATATCTGTGTCTCCAGGAGAAGATGTCATTATCTCTTGTAGAGTCAGTGAAAGTATTTATTTGGATGGTTGGAAGGTTGATGGTTTAGGTTGGATCCAGCACAGACCAGGACAACCATGGAGAGCTCTTATAGCCGATGCTGTAGGCAGGTACCCTGGAATTCCTGAGAGGTATGTTGGATCCGGATCTGGGAGAGAATTCACTCTGACCATTAAAGAAGCCATGGAAGATGATGCTGGAGTTTATTACTGTCATCAGAAAAAGAGCATCCCTCTCACACAGTGATACAAAGCTGTACAAAAACCTTCTTCCTCTTTCACCTACTTTTTATTATACATCACTGTAAAACCATGAATACAGAACTTTCTGTTAAAGTAATGACTTACTTAGGGAAGTGTTCTGCATAGCTCCCAACTGTCCCTGACTTGGAACAAAGTCGCTCTGTCCCTCTTTCCTTCTCATTTGTCCTTCATTTTGGGCTGATCTCTACAGTTGTATATACAATGCACTACTTGTATATCAAAAAGTGTTTCCCAGTGCTAAACCTTTCAATCCAATTTCTAAGTTGCTGCATTTGTAAATTCCAAAAGCCAATATAAAGGAATAGTAGTGGTCCTGTTTTTTTTTTTGTTTTTTTTTTTCAGATTGTATTTTTATTTAAATTTTCATTTAAAAATAAGATCACTTTTATGATATAAGTAAAAAAGTAAATGTACAGTATCTCACAAAAGTGAGTACACCCCTCACATTTTTGTAAATATTTTATTCTATCTTTTCATGACAACACTGAAGAGATGACACTTTGCTACAATGTAAAGTAGTGAGTGTACAGCTTGTATAACAGTGTAAATTTGCTGTCCCATCAAAATAACACACAACCATTAACGTCTAAACCGCTGGCAACAAAAGTGAGTACACCCCTAAGTGAAAATGTCCAAATTAGCCCCAAAGTGTCAATATTTTGCATGGCCACCATTATTTTCCAGCACTGCCTTAACCCTCTTGGGCATGGAGTTCACCAGAGCTTCACAGGTTACCACTGAAATCCTCTTCCACTCCTCCATGACGACATCACTGAGCTGGTGGATGTTACAGTGCCTTGCGAAAGTATTCGGCCCCCTTGAACTTTGTGACCTTTTGCCACATTTCAGGCTTCAAACATAAAGATATAAAACTGTAATTGTTTGTGAAGAATCAACAAAAAAAGTCAAAAAATAAACAATTTTTCCAAACTTTATAGGTTATTTAAAGCAAGGTGAAGTACTAACACAGGGTGAACAACAACTAAGAAGTGTTTGTTAATGTCAAAATATAGAAATACAAACTTCGGACTTTACACCGTTTTCCAGTGTTTCAAGTTCCCCCGGCTTATGAAAGCGTTCCGTGACATTGTAGGTGGTCGAGTCACTACAGCAGTACCTCCTCACCTTCTCCTAAAGTCACCATTGGACACTTCGAGACCACTTGAGGTACGGGTTCTCCCAATTCCGTCACGACCTTTTATTACCACCGGTACGTTTTATAACTGTGAAACCCCGATTAAACCTGTAAAAGTGAATCCCCACATGAGTGAAAACAACGGTCGCCAAATCTGCAATTACCAACACACAATAA
>BLSH010277349.1:819118-831377 GCA_018402905.1 Glandirana rugosa
CTTGATCCGGCTCCCTGGTGGTCCAGTGGGGTGATCCTGAGGGTGGCTGCGCTGATAAACGTTCAGCGCAGCCCCCCCCTGTCGGAAGAGCAGCCGATCGGCTCTCCGCTGCTCAGGTCTGCAGACCTGAGCAGAGGAAAAGCCGATCAACGGCTCTTCCTATTTACACTGTGATCAGCCGTGATTGGTCACGGCTGATCACATGGTAAAAGGCTTCGGATCGAAGCCTTTTACCTCAGTCGGTAGTGCGGCGGGTCAGACTGACCCACGGCACCACCGATCGCCGCGATGCGCGCCCCCAGGGGCGCGCGATCGCGCATTATCCTGAGGACGTCAATAGACGTCCAGTCAGGATAATGAACCCCCCGCCCGGACGTCATTTGTCAATGCGCCGGGCGGGAAGTGGTTAAAGGCTGCCCCATTACGATGGCCACCCAAAGTCTCGCAAGAATTGAATATCCAAGTGCGTTACATACAGAGTGCAGGGTTCAGAAGTGAGCTACGTACAGAGTGCAGGGTTCGGGAGTGAGCTAGGTACAAAGTGCAGGGTTCAGAAGTGCGTTACATACAGAGTGTAGGGTTCAGAAGTGCGTTATGTACAGAGTGCAGAGTTCAGGCGTACCCTACATACAGACTGAAGGGTTCAGGTGTGCACTACACAGAGAGAGTGCATGGTTCAGGAGTGCCCTACATACAGAGTGCAGGGTTTATAAGTGTATTATATACAGAGTGCAGTCTTCAGAAGTGTGCTGCGTACAGAGTGCAGGGTTTAGGAATGCAGACACACCCTGGAACTCTGGAATGGAATATAACGTGTGTGTATATATATATATATATATATATATATATATATATATATATATATACACAGTATATACCCACACACTACAATACATATATTTTTCAGCAGTAACTAGATATTACCTGTCAGGGTCTCCCTGTACATCTTCCAATGATCACCACCAGTGGAATTAGGGCAGACCTGCCATATACAGTATTGTACACTTACAGAAAACACTGGGTCTGTATATGAGTGCCAAATAAATAGCTTCTGTGAATAGACGTGACAGTTGTTAGTGGCCAGCACAGGGCTGGCTGAAAAGAGCCCTGGTAAAAGGGGAGCCGGCCTGACTTGCCGAGGAAGCCATGTTATCAGCAAGGTTAGGGCTGCTGTTGCTTGGTGTTTTAGGCCTATATGAAGGAAATGGCCTGGAACAGCAGCTCCATTAGCCCCTATATTAATCTGGCCCTGTCTATACCCCTCCTAATCTTTATAACTCCTCCTCCTTATCTCTATAACCCCTCCTCTTCATCTCTATAACCCCTCTTCTTCATCTATATAATCCCTCTTCTTTATCGCCTAATAACCCCTCCTCCTCATCTCTATAACCCCTCTTCTTCACCTCTATAGCCCAACCTCTTCATCTATATAATCCCTCCTCTTCATCATCTTATAACCCCTCCTCATCATCTCTATAACCCCTTCTCTTTATCTCTCCTCTTCTTCTCTATAACCCCCCATGTTCATCTCTATAACTTCTACTCATCTCTACAACCCCTCATCTTCATCTCTATAACCCCTCCTCTTCATCTGTCAGGAAAGAACCATGGCTCCAAGGACTGTGTGTGGGCGCACATAGCTTGTGCGCGTGTGCGCGTGCCTATGCGCGTGTGCGCGCGTGTGCGCACGGGCGTGCACGTGTGCACCGGTATTGGCGCCAAACAGCCTATTTAAGCCAGCAGCACCCTGCAGCAAGAGCTGTCCTGTCTACAGCGTATACATGTTCCTGAGTGACCTGTTTGATGTGACTTCCTATTTCCTGTGAACCGGCTTGTTTACTTATCATCACCTTCTGCCTGCACCGACCCCTGCTTGTGACCCCGACTACTCTCTGCCTGCTGCTCTGTACCTCGCTGCCCGCCTCCTGACAATCCGGCTTGTGACCCCGACCACTCTTTGCCTGCTCCCTTATCCTGCACCGTCCGCCTCCTGACAACCCGGCCTGCCTCTGATCATCCCTCCATCTACTGCACGGGCTCCCAGCCGGAGACCACCAGTGGCTAACGCTAACCTTCAACCCAGCTGCAGCAAGACTCCTGCATCATCAGCCACTCTGCCAAGCCCTCATGCCACCCTGTACTCCCAGGCTCCCTGTCCCCACTTCCAGGGGTCCGTGAGTCAGGATAGTAAAAGAGGTTGTTCCCTGCACAACAGACTCCACCACCAGGTACATGACAGTACAGGACAGCCATGCCTGAGTGCCTCTCCGACGGACCAACTCTGCCAACATCTGACCGGCCTCACACAGGCCATCCATTGCAAGAGGGTTACCAAAGTTTGAAGGAACGTGTACAGGAACTCTCATCTCCTACCACAGCTGAGATGTTCCCGGAAGCCCGAGGTCCCCACACCCGAGAGGTTCTTGGGGGATCGCAGCAAGTTTCGGGCTTTCCGGAGTGCGTGTGAATTATATTTCACCCTTCAGCCACGCACGTTCGCTCGTGAAGCCACTAAGGTGGGTTTCGTGATATCCCTGTTGCGGGGAGAACCACAATCCTGGGCTCATCGCCTCCTGGAACGGAAGGCGACATCTTTGAATGACCTCACCTCCTTTTTCCAGGATATGTCCCTGCTCTATGCGGACCCACACCAGACGGCCACCGCAGAAGCAGCACTGCATGCTTTGCAACAGGGGCATGAACCCGCAGAGAATTATGACTCCAAGTTCTGACACTGGCTGGGACGAGGCCGCCCTCCGGCACCATTTTCGTGTTGGGCTCTCCGAGTCCCTGAAGGACCGACTAGCACGAATTGGTGTTCCCCGATCCCTGAACGATCTTATAGACTTGACCATTCAAATAGACCGGCGTCTAAGGGAACGTATAGGGGCGCCGCCTTGCCCTCCGCTCACCCCTGAAGAGCGACAACACCGGCAGGATAGCAACCTTTGCTTATACTGTGGTGGAGCCGGACATTATGTGAGGTCCTGCCCGGCCAAGCAACGCAGATGCCTCACCATCGCTACAGCTGTAGCACCAGCCCCACCCAGCAACCCATTCCACATCGCTGTGTCTCTCTTGCTACAACTTCCTGGAGGGAATATTACAGTTTCCGCTATCGTGGACTCTGGAGCATGTAGTTGCTTTATTGACTTGCTATTTGCCGTGCAGTACCAGATTCCGTTACAAATCAAGGCGCGCGGTATGATGGTACACCTGGCTGACGGAACAGCTTTGAAATCTGCTCAGGTCACCCAGGAAACTGTTCCACTGTTAGCCACTATGGCTGATGGCCACCAAGAACTGCTCCGACTGGATGCAATTGCATCACCACTGTTTCCTGTTATTCTGGGCCTGCCATGGCTACAGGCACACAATCCCAGCATTGACTGGGTTACAGGAAGAATGCAATTCCGATCCCCCTACTGCCTCCAACACTGTCGGCCAGAAGCGCCTGACGCGACCCCTACCTTACTATGTTTGGACTCTGACCCTGAACCTGATCCCTGCCAGTTGGTCCCCCCGGAGTACCATGCTTTTCTGAACGTCTTTAACAAAAAGGAGGCTGAGCTCCTTCCTCCTCATAGGCGCTATGACTGCCCTATCAAGCTCCTCCCTGTGGCAGAGATCCCCTTGGGAAGAATCTTCCCTTTGACAGAACTAGAGCTAAACGCTCTTAAAGTCTACCTCGATGACAACCTAAAAAAGGGGTTCATCCGGCCATCCACGTCGCACGCAGGAGCGGGTATCTTCTTTGTGGAAAAGAAGGACCATTCCTTACGGCCCTGTATTGATTATCGGGAATTAAACAACATCACGGTAAAGAATCGTTACCCGCTTCCGCTGGTACCTGAATTGTTTCAGAGGCTAGGCACGGCCACTATCTTCACCAAGCTGGACCTCTGTGGAGCTTATAATTTGGTCAGAATCCGGGAGGGCGATGAATGGAAAACCGGCTTCCGTACCCAGTTCGGCCATTTTGAATTCTTGGTGATGCCATTTGGGCTTTGTAATGCGCCCGCTATGTTCCAGCACTTAGTTAACAATATTTTCAGAGACTACCTAGACCTATTCGTTATCGTGTATTTGGATGACATCCTGATTTTCTCCCCAACTTTGGAGGAGCACCGTCAACACGTCAAGTGTGTTTTGACCCGACTTCGTCAGCACGGGCTTTATGCCAAGCCCGAAAAATGTGAGTTTGAACGCAAGAGCATTCAGTTCCTGGGATTGGTCATCTCAGTTTCTGGCATTAAGATGGACCCCAAGAAGGTTTCAGCCATCCTGGAGTGGCCGGTGCCGACCGACAAGAAGGGAATCCAGCGTTTCATTGGATTCGCTAATTTCTATAGGAAATTTATTAAGGGGTTTTCGGCTATCGTGTCACCTATTACACAGTTGACCAAACAGAATAACCAGTTTTGCTGTTCCCCCGAAGCACAGGCAGCTTTTGAGACCCTCAAGAAGGTGCTTACATCTGCACCAGTCCTTAAACATCCCGACCCAACTCTCCCTTACATCCCTGAAGTGGACGCCTCGGAAACGGCAGTGGGAGCAGTGCTTTCCCAAAGACAAGGCACAAAGGCCTTACTCCACCCTGTTGCCTTCTTCTCCCGCAAGCTAACCATACCTGAAAGGAACTACGATGTGGGGGGCAGAGAGCTTCTGGCCATCAAGTCAGCTCTTGAGGAATGGCGCTACCTCCTGGAAGGGGCTACACATCCGATCTTGGTCTATAACGACCACAAGAACCTCGAATACTTATGAGCAGCTAAGAGGCTGAAGCCACAGCAGGCCAGATGGGCACTCTTCTTTTCGAGGTTCTCTCTGCATATTACGTATAGGCCAGGATCAAAGAACACGAAACCCGATGCGCTTTCGCGCATGTTCAGCAAACCTGGAGACCCTATACCTTCTGACACAATACTTCCCTCTGGAAACTTCCTACTGATGCAAGAAGATCTAATGGCACGAATCAAGCGGGCTTCAACAGGATACACCAACCTTTTGGACACCACATTACAGGCCAAGGAGGGGCTACTCTCGCATGACGACAAAATCTTTGTGCCCGAGGAACTACGCACAGCGGTACTCGAACAATGCCATGACCATAAACTGGCAGGGCACTTTGGGGCTCTTAAAACAATTGATCTCTTACAGCGTACCTTCTGGTGGCCCCGGTTCGAAAGAAACTGTAGAGATTATGTGGGGTCTTGCACGACTTGTATACAGAATAAGAGCAGCAAAGCCAGGGCCTGGGGTCTTCTGAACCCACTTCCAGTTCCAGAGAGACCATGGAAAATGATAGCCATGGACTTTATTGTAGAATTACCCCCTTCTCAAGGGTACTCCACCATCTTTGTAGTGATCGACCGTTTGACCAAGATGGCTTACTTTGTACCCATGAAGGGCACACCCTCAGCCCCCGAAACTGCAGAGGTATTCATAAAAGACTACATGGGGTCTCAGCGAACATTGTCTCAGACCAGGGTGTGCCGTTTACCTCAAGATTTTGGAAGACATTATGTAAGTCACTCAAGGTTGAACTATCCTTCTCTTCGGCATATCATCCAAAGTCGAATGGGCAAACTGAAAGGACCAATCAGACCTTAGAACAATATCTCCGGTGTTTTTCCTCTTTCTCACAGGATGATTGGGTTCCATTGTTGCCTCTTGCCGAGTTTGCTTACAACAACTCCATCCACTCTGCCACTAAGCAATCTCCATTTTTTGCAAACTATGGCTTCCACCCGTCCTTTCTGTCTTGCCCTCTTCCGGAGGTTCCGGTGCCTGCCGTAGATGCGACAATAAGATTCTGGGACACAAATAACCGATTGCTTCAAGAAACCATGCAAAAGACCCAGGAGTACAATAAGAGAATCTTTGACCGAAAGAGACGAGGAGAATTAAATCTTGAACCCGGGGAGCAGGTCTGGCTGTCAACTGCAAACCTCAAAATGGCTTGCCCATCAAGAAAGCTGGGTCCTAGGTTCATTGGCCCTTTTCCCATCAGGAGAAGAATCAATAGGGTGGCCTATGAACTGGCGCTACCCAATTCGCTGCAGGTTTCATGTGACTTTGCTCAAACCCGCGATCCCTAACCCTTTTCCAGAACGGAGGACAGGCCCTCCAAAACCAGTATTAGTAGACGGTGAAGAGGAATTCGAAGTGGAATCCATCTTAAACTGTAGAAAGAGAGAAAGCCGTATTCAATACTTGGTCAAGTGGAAAGGGTATGGGCCGGAGGAAAACTCCTGGGAGCCGGAGAGTAACTTGTACGCAGGAGATCTTGTTTGAGCATTCTGGAGAAACCACCCGGTTTTGATGGCCCAGCTGGGCATCCGGAGGCTGCCCCTTGGGGGGGGGGCAATGTCAGGAAAGAACCGTGGCTCCAAGGACTGGGTGTGGGCGCGTGTAGCTTGTGCGTGCGCTTGTGCGCATGCCTATGCGCGTGTGCGCACGGGCATGCATGTGTGCGCCGGTATTGGCGCCAAACGGCCTATTTAAGCCAGCAGCACCCTGCAGCAAGTGTTGTCCTGTCTACAGCGTATCCATATTCCTGAGTGACCTGTTTGATCTGACTTCCTGTTTCCTGTGATCCGGCTTGTTTACTTATCATCACCTTCTGCCTGCACCGACCCCTGCTTGTGACCCCGACTACTTCCAGGGGTCCGTGAGTCAGGATAGTAAGAGAGGTTGTTCCCTGCACAACAGACTCCACCACCAGGTATGTGACATCATCTCTATAACCTCACTTCTTCATCTCTCCTCCTCATCTCTATAACCCCTCCTCCTTACCTCTGTGACCCCTCCTCTTCATCTCTCCTCTTTATCTCTATAAACCCTCCTAATCATCTCTATAATTCATCCTCTTTTTCATCTCTCCTCCTCCTCTCTAAAACCCCTTCTCTTCATCTCTCCTCTTCTCTACAACCTCACTTCTTCATCTCTCATCCTCATCTCTATAACCCATCCTTTTCATCTCTCCTCCTCCTCTCTATAACCCTTTCTCTTCATCTCTCGTCTTCTTGTCTATAACCCCTCTTCTTCATCTCTATAACTCCTCCTCTTCTCTATAGCCCCTCCTCTTCTTCTCTATAACCCTTCCAATCTCTATAACCCCTCCTCTTTATCTATATAATCCCTTCTCTTCATCTCCATAACCCCTCCTTGTGCACAGGCAGAGAGCACAGGAAGTTATCCACTCACAAAACATCTGGCAAAATCAACAAATAGTTTTGCACATACATATATATATATATCTATATAAAAGGAGCAGGCAGGACTTTAACCACTTGCCGACCGTGTAACTTAGTTACACGGCCGCAAGTGGCACTCATTGTTCTGGGAGGGCGTATAAAAACGTGCTCCCAGAATCGCGCTCCCACGCGCCCCCTGGGGCGCGCACCTGGGAGCATCCGTGACCGCCGGGTCTATGAGACCCGGCGCATCACGGATCACGGTAAATGGCCGCTTGGAGCGGCCGTTTACCACATGATCGCTCCGTCAAATGACGGAGCATCACATGTAAACAAGCCGGCGGAAGTGCCGGCTTGTCTCTCCCCTCTCCGCACCGATGGGTGCAGTGTGACAGGAGAGGGGGGAGAGAGGAGATGCAGCGGTGCTGTGGGCAGGATCTGAAGTGCCCACAGCACCACTGTGTGCCAGGGAGGGACCCCCATCCAGCTTTTACCCATGCCCACACCCTCATCCATGCACCACCAATCTGTGTCTACCCATCAGTCACCCATAAATCCATGCCCAACCATCACCCATGCTCACCCATCTGTCACCCATGAATCCATGCCCACCCATCCGTGCCCACCCATGACCCATCCATCACCCATGCATCCTTGCTCACCCATCCGTCACCCATGCATCCATGCTCACCCATCCGTCACCCATACATCCGTGCTCACCCATCCGTCACCCATGCATCCGTGCTCACCCATCCGTCACCCATGCATCCCTGCCCACCCATCTGTCACCCATGCGTCCGTGCTCACTCATTCGTCCCCCATGCATCCGTGCTCACCCATCTGTCACCCATGCGTCCGTGCTCACCCATCCATGCTCACCCATCCGTCACCCATGCATCCGTGCTCACCCATCCATCACCCATGCGTCCATGCTCGCCCATCCGTGCTCACCCATCCGTCACCCATGCGTCCGTGCTCACCCATCCATGCTCACCCATGCATCTGTGGTCACCCATCCGTCACCCATGCATCCATGCTCACTCATATGGTATCCCCATACTCGGGACGAGTAGCAGAATATATTTTCGTGTGTCATTTTTGCTGGGTACATGCTATGTGTTAGAAATATTGTATAAATTGACAACCTTATGTAAAAAAAAAATGCGTTTTCATTTTCTTTCCACATTTTCCAAAAACTTGTGGAAAAAATGAACCGTTCAAGAGACTCATGATGCCTCCTAGAATATACATTGGGGTATTTACTTTCCAAAATGGGGTCATTTTTTGGGCGTTTCCATTGCCCTGGTGCTCCAGGACCTTCAAAAGTGCCAGAGGTAGTCAGGAAATTATATGTGTAATTTATGTCCTTAGAACGCCTGATGGTGCTCCCTGCATATTGGACCTCTCTATGTGGCCAGGCTGTGTAAAAGTGTCACTCATGTGGTATCCCCATACTCGGGACGAGTAGCAGAATATATTTTAGGGTGACATTTTTGCTGGGTACCTGCTGTGTGTTAGAAATATTGTATAAATGGACAACCTTGTGTAAAAAAAAAAATGCGTTTTCATTTTCTTTCCACATTTTCCAAAAACTTGTGGAAAAAATGAACCGTTCAAAAGACTCATTATGCCTCATAGAATATACGTTGGGGTGTTTGCTTTCCAAAATGGGGTCATTTTTGGGGCGTTTCCATTGGCCTGGTGCTCCAGGACCTTCAAAAGTGCAAGAGGTAGTCAGGAAATTATATGTGTAATTTATGTCCTTAGAACGCCTGATGGTGCGCCCTGCATGTTAGGCCTCTGTATGTGGCCAGGCTGTGTAAAAGTCTCACACATGTGGTTTTGGGGTGTAATTGGTGGTATGCATATGCTGGGTGTGAGAAATAACCTGTTAATATGACAATTTTGTGGAATAAAAAATGGAAAAAAAAATATTAATTTTGCAAAGAATTGTGGGAAAAATGACAACTTCAAAAAACTTGCCATGCCTCTTACTAAATACGTTGGACTGTCTACTTTCCAAAAAGGGGTCATTTGGGGGGTATTTGTACTTTCCTGTCTTGTTAGAGCCTCAAGAAATGATATAGGCCATCAGTACATCAGGTGTGATCAATATTCAGTGATTGCCACCATAGCTTGTAGACTCTATAACTTTCACAAAGACCAAATAATATACACTAATTTGGGTTATTTTTACCAAAGATATATAGCAGTATAAATTTTGGCCAAAATTTATGAAGAAAAGTTGCTAATTTGGCTAAGATCAAGTGTAGTATCTGTTCTTATCAGTTTGAAGGTTAGGCATTTAGGTTCCCTATGGCGAGGGGGAACTAGCCTTTCCTGATGTCATTTGGTACGGAATGGTGATGGCGGTGGGAGGGTCTTTTTCCTTCTGGGTTGAATCTGGCTTCGGCTTGTCCCCAGTTGTAGGCAAGACTCTCCCTAAGCTGTCTAAATTCCTATGCCTCCTGATGGAATGGAGAACCACCTCTGATCTGGCCGATTGGCCAGTCGCAAAAAAAAGCCAGTGGTGTATGTGCCCCTGGAGTGGCAGTCCAGGGGTGCCTGAAATCTCACAGTGGTTGACGACACTTTGAGTTTGATGGCACCAAGGTCACTGCACCATGTACACCTTTTTTTTGCACCTGCCTCTAGGGCCAGGCCTTTTGGTCGGGACCAGAGGAATTTTTGATTCCTGGCCGCAAGGCCGGCCTTTGTACTGCACAAAGGCACCCTTTTGTACGTCCTCCACTATCTTTCCCCCACCTTTTTATGTTTTTTTGAGTGTTGTTTGTCGTGTTTGTCACTTTTGGTTGTTGCACACAGGCACTGTTTGATTAGTAGGGTGTACGGTCCTACCCTGAACGTCTTGGGATGGTGGTGGGTATGGCCTTTTGGCTTGACCCACCGCCTCCCATGGGGTCTCCCTTCGGGGGAGCCCCAACTAGTATCGAGGGGCGGCCGGTTCTGGCTGGTCGCCAACGAGAACGGGGGTTGCTCGGCCTTCTGGCTAGGCAATCCTTGGTGCACGGTACCCCAATCCCTGTCAGGAGCCTTGCGTCCCGGGGGACCAGGGTTTAGGTCCTTCCTCTTTGGAGGGGGACCATGTGTACACCCATGTGCACTTTTTGTGTCTTCACTTTTGTGTTGTGCACTTTTTTATGCACCGAGTGAGCTTGAGGTGTGTTTCACACCACCCCGGGCTTAAAAAAAGAGAAAAAAAAGTTGCTAATTTGCAAAATGTTATAACAAAAATAAAGAAAAATGCATTTTTTTACATAATTTTTGGTATTTTTCCATTTATTGCTCAAAAAATAAACACCCCAATGGTGATTAAATACCACCAAAAGAAAGCTCTGTTTGTGGGGGAAAAAAGGACGAAAATTTCATATGGGTACAGTGTTGCATGAGTGAGTAATTGTCATTCAAAATGTGAGAGCACTGAAAGCTGAATATTGGTCTGGTTAGGAAGGGGGTTTAAGTGCCCAGTAGTCAAGTGGTTAAATGAGGCAGTGACCAATTCATCTGTCTCCATCCCTAAATCAGGTGTATGGGTGAGCAGAAAGGCGGGACTTTTAATAACCATTTTCAATGGTATATTTGTAGATGAAAATGGAGCAAATAAGAGAAGTTCATAGGAACCACAAATCTCCAAAAATATGCACCCACCCATAAATTCACTCTGTAGAAGCAGTTGGACTAAAAATACAAAGCACATAGTTATAATATGGAGAGAAGCAAAGCTAAATAAACTCTGCGGGGTCTATTTATACAACATTCATTGCACTAATGTCACAAGTACTCCTGAAAGTTGAACAAAACATTCTGTATTTTGTTATAGCTCATTGCCTATATGACCAGCTCCATCTAGTGCCCACAATGCAGTACAGTATTATTATATACCACAAAACCATACTGAATTTTAGCCACTAGATGGAGCTGAAGATACATATATTATTCTATAGAAAAATTACAGTGACATTTGAATCGACTTGCACAAATACTTCTGACATTTGTGCAACTAATGCTTTGTGAAATATGATCCCCTATGTGCTTTTAAAAAAATATGTGATTTCCCAACAGTTTGCAAATGATCAACCCTAATATGTTAACATTATGCTTCAACAAAATTTCAGAGCAACATTGTGATACTTTGACAAACACAATGTCAACCATCTGATAGATTAATAATAATATAATAGTATTCTGTAACCAATTCAGCCCTGGAAGGATTTCCCACGTTAGGACCAGATCACTTTTTGCGATTCGGCACTGCGTCGCTTTAACTGACAATTGCTATCGTGAAATTTTTTCCCACAAATAGAGCTTTCTTTTGGTGGTATTTGATCGCCTCTGCGTCATTTTTGATCACCGCTATAAACAAAAGAAGAGCAACAATTTTGCAAAAAAAAAAAACAATATTTCTTACTTTTTGCTAAAATATAAATCCAAAAAAAATATATAAAAAAAAAATTTATATTATACATATATATTTATAGATGGATATAAAAAATGTGCAGCGCATGAGCATAAACGTGAAAATAAGACCGCGCAGTCCACCTGTGTCGGGTGGTGGACTGGTACCGACATGCCACGACAAAACTATGGGTAACCCTCGAGAAAGCACAAGCCCAGGTCCCCCTGGAAAGGGCCTTATGGTGCTACGCAGTATTCCGGGAAAGGTCCCCCTGGACCCGAACACGAAAGAGCTCCCAATGGGTATCAAAACAGCACCGTACAGCCATGGTCAGGTGGTGGGCTGTGTCCACCTGACGCGCCAGAATAAAAGTGCAAATACGAGTACGCGACGTGTAAAAAATATAGGTAGATATTTATATATACATATTATATTTAAAAAAAAAATATATAAAAAAAACCTAAATATAAAATCGTTTTTCATTCTTTATAACAAAAAAAAAAAACGTTTTAACAACGAGAAGAAAACAAATATCGCCACTAGTTTTTACTGCGTCTCCGCTAGTTTATGGTGGTTTTCTTTCGAGATAAACACCCTTTTTTAAAGTGCTATCGTTAACAGTCAATTTCGCTGCGTCACGGCT
>BLSH010277349.1:842021-857668 GCA_018402905.1 Glandirana rugosa
GAGACAGGCCCCAGACCATGACACTCCCACCACCATGCTTGACTGTAGGCAAGACACACTTGTCTTTGTACTCCTCACCTGGTTGCCGCCACACACGCTTGACACCATCTGAACCAAATAAGTTTATCTTGGTCTCATCAGAACACAGAACATGGTTCCAGTAATCCATGTCCTTAGTCTGCTTGTCTTCAGCAAACTGTTTGTGGGCTTTCTTGTGCATCATTCTTAGAAGAGGCTTCCTTCTGGGATGACAGTCATGCAGACCAATTTGATGCAGTGTGTGGCGTATGGTCTGAGCACTGACAGGCTGACCCCCCACCCCTTCAACCTCTGTAGCAATGCTGGCAACACTCATACGTCTATTTCCCAAAGACAACCTCTGGATATGATGCTGAACACATGCACTCAACTTCTTTGGTTGACCATGGTGAGGCCTGTTCTGAGTGGAACCTGTCCTGTTAAAACCGCTGTATGGTCTTGGCCACTGTGCTGCAGCTCAATTTCAGGATCTTGGCAATCTTCTTATAGCCTAGGCCATCTTTATGTAGAGCAACAATTATTTTTATCAGATGCTCAGAGAGTTCTTTGCCATGAGGTGCCATGTTGAACTTCCAGTGACCAGTATGAGAGAGTGAGAGTGATAACACCAAATTTAACACACCTGCTCCCCATTCACACCTGAGACCTTGTAAAACTAACGAGTCGCATGACACCCGGGAGGGAAAATGGCTAATTGGGCCCAATTTGGACATTTTCCCTTAGGGGTGTACTCACTCTTATTGCTAGCGGTTTAGAAATGAATGACTGTGTGTTGAGTTATTTCGAGGGGACAGCAAATTTACACTGTTATACAAGCTGTACACTCACTATTTTACATTGTAGCAAAGTGTCATTTCTTCAGTGTTGTCACATTAAAAGATTTCATAAAACATTTACAAAAATGTGAGGGGTGTACTCACTTTTGTGTGATACTGTAAGTATCCATTTATTCAGATTATTTTTTAAATTTTAACTCAATAAATTGTAATCTATTTTATATGATAGATACTGTATGTAGGAATGCATAGGAATATTATTTATGGGATCTGTAATCATGTAAAGTTTTAGTATCATTCCTCTATCGAGCTAGCAATGGTGTTCAATATAATATAACAGGAGATTGTAAGATCGCTATTTTATAGTGTTAAATAATTAAGCTATTGTACTATATTGTTATCCTCTGTGTATATTCCCATTATAAGTACACATTGGGAAGAAAAGAGCAATTCAGTCGTTTTAGTCCAGGCAAACAGGGGTTAAAAGCACAGATGGATCTTCCCCGTTCAGCATATGAAGGCTTATTTGAGCTGTTGGATGGTATACACTGCTCGTGTAGCGTGCATAGATGTGATGGCTGAGGCTTGGATCCGGCCACACAGTCGATGGGGGAAAACACTTAAACTCAGTTGCCCAGCCGTGACCAAGTCGGAAGTGACAAAACGCGTCAGTGCGTGGCTACATGGCAACTGCTGTAATTGGACGTTCTATCGGGTGATACGAAGCATGGAGAGGTGCAGTATACATGCACAGATAAGTGTCCAGTGATACATTGATTTACAGGCTTGATTTTGGTGTTTTAAATGTAAGAGCATTACCTTTTAAATAAAGTGTGTTGTTGGAGATTTTACACTATGGCAGGCATTGTCTGATTTTGCCTCATATACATGTGGCACTGAGTATATGGATGGCAGTCCAGTGAATTTTGAAGTGATGATACACATGCTGGAGCAAGATTAATCAGAAATACACTCTTATTGCCCTAATATCTGGTGAGCCTCATTCCATAAGGGTGTGATATACGCACTGTGGTGATGGATTGGTGACATGTACACTCCATTCACAGATGAACAGATATTGTTTTATTTTATGGCGATGGACTTTTTACAATTTTTTGTGTAAAGAAGGACTGTTTTTCACATTTAGTTTTATCTTTTTTTATATATGTATATATGTTTTTTATATATATAAATTACACCTGCATATTCCATTTATTGGTTATATTAATGTTGGCACTGTTTGTGCTACTGTGAACTTATTGTGATCACTGTTATATTTATTTATATAATTATTTATAATTCACCTTTATTTATATATTTTTTGCTTATTGAAGTAGCTGCATTTTTTCACATATTTCATTGCTTATTGCTCAGTTATTTGAGGTTTGTATCATAACAATATTAAAAGCCTTTTAGACTTGCTTAGGTATACACCTAGTGGGTCCATAATTGTAGGTGAGTGTGCACCCTGGTGGGAGTTTGAACAGGATTTTTGTAGTCATCATTTGCATGTACTGTGTATGGAGCACTTATGTATGGAATTTCTTTGAGGAGTTTTCTTCACTGCCTTCACTGGGAACACACTTGAATAACTTTATGGACTTTTTACTATTGATGGTTTTTACAGTATTTTATGTAGTACCCATTTATGTTATAGCACAATTTTGCACTTAATGTATGCACATTTGCTCATTGTATTCATTTTTGCATTTATTGTAATTGCATTAGCACACACGCTATTAGCACTTTAATTATATTTTTAAGTTAAGGTAGCACAGTTTTCACAGAGTCAATGTTTACCATAAAATTTTGGGCAAATATTTTTTGTGCAAAATTATTGCTAACTAAACCCTTTAGTGCACTTTGTTTTGAGTTTTGTTCCCTTTTTTGTGTAGTGCTCTTTGCACTCTGCCTCTTCGAAGTTTTTATTTTACTTTTTATTGTCTGTTTTTTTCTCTTTGTGAAATAAAAGTACAATAATGAGGCTAATGAGGGGGTGTTTTGGTAAATGAATAGATCAAGGACATTTGAAAGGAGCTTTTTGAATCCTCTGAATTCACTTTAGTCCCATTGCACCCTAAAAACCACCAGAAATCATCTACAATCCAAAGCATTCACTGAAGTAGCCAAGTTTTGCTTAAATCTCCAATTTTTTTACAAAAATTATGAGCAAATTAAAACTCAATGTCACTTATCCCTACTGACAAGTAGCAGTGAGATGTGTAGAGGTTTTTCTTCAAAAGTCGAAAAATCGCTTAAATCTTACATAATGAGCATCCCTGCGTGTAATATGTTGGTTACATTTTACCCTGGCATTCCACATTCTACTGAGCACTGAGATATAATATTCACCATAAGTTTGTAATATTTGAATATTTCCTGCTTTACATAGTGAGACTCTGAGATCATTTCCCTATAGATTTCATGTTATATAAACAGTTTACCATGAAGATCAATGATCTGTGTGAGTGGCAGGCCAGACCCATCAAGATGCTTCCTCTGACATATCTGCTCTGTGTCTTCTATGTCTACATCCAAGGTATGAGGATATTTTTTGTTAATTTTGTCAGATAGAAAATAATAATTAGGAAACAAAAAAAATTAAAGGTAATGGGAGGTGTTTTATCAGATAACTCAAATGATCTAGAAGGAAAACTTTTCACAGGCTCTTAGATTTTTTTTTTTTTTAAGGGCAATTATTGAATGGATAACACCATTTAGTATTTTAGTTCATCATAAACAGAACCTAGATCCTTGCAGATGACTTTATTGTGGAGTATAAGCAATGTTAGCTATATATTGTTGTCTCTTATGATGACATTTATTGTCAATGAATATGTCTCTTCCCATCCTCAGGATCCTGTGGAGAGATTGTGATGACTCAGACTCCGGATTCTATCTCTGTGTTCCCAGGACAGACAATCACCATCACATGTACATCCAGTAAAAGTCTTGCTGACTCTCTAGAAGAAGAGTTTGACTTGGAAATGGGCCTTTTGTCTGAAACTGACACTCATTATATAGCCTGGTACCAAAAAAGAGAAGGACAACCTCCTAAACTCCTCTTGTATCAGTCCTGTACTTGAGCATCTGGGGTTCCTGATCGGTTCAGTGGATCTGGATCAGGAACTCAATTCACAATGACGATTCAGGAAGCAAGAGAAGACGAAGAAGGAAAATATTACTGTCAGCAGTATAGGGAGGATCCTCTCACACAGTGATACAGAGCTGTACAAAAACCTCCTTCCCCTTTTTATTCATGTGTTTATCTCATATTAGATAGCTGACACTTATTTTCCATTACAATCCAGTTGTAAAATTCCACCTGTGTAAATAAAATTTCAGGTAAAAATAAAGTACATGCAAAATTGAGCAAGCCACTTTGTAGAGGGCAGATGTTGGCAGGAAGTTGTACAGTCCCACCCTACTTCTTCTTGGATAGAGAACCTATTACCCTGCCTTTGTAGGCACCATATTGGAAACACGACTCCAGGCCATAGGCCTGCTCATGACATCCCCGGCCAGAGGCCTAATATTCAGAGTAAAGGAATGTCCACACACCAATGTATTTTCAGCACTTTACTGCAACATCACATCTTCACATAACTTGCCTATGACATTCACATTTGAATTACTGTCATAATCTTCGCAGATTGCAATGGGCAAAATTTACATTCTATAGCAGTCATTTCAGTGCAGAGCACATGTACACATTCTTTGGCTACCTTCCCTTTCCTCTATTCCTCTCCTTGGGAGCACGCCATAGCTGGGACCACCTCCCCATGTATACTAAGTTTCTAAGCCCTAGGCTTTCCACAACTGGGCCACAAGACCCACATCTGAGGGGCATATGGTTCTTCCATTAGTATACTGTCACTCTCTTCCGAATGTCCCATCCATATGTTTGCCCATCCAGGCACGCTCCCCAAATCTATTCTCAGGTTTCACTGTCACTCACATTTAGACCTCTTGCACACTGCAGCTTGAAAAAGCTCAGTACAGCTTTTTTTCTTAACTGAACTAAAATACAGTCCATTAATTGTAATGTGCCTATGCACACAGGCGCAAAAACAAGCGCTGTGCATTGTTCAGTAAAAAAAAAAATAGAAAAAAACAAGAAATTCTGGTCAGTAACGTGTGCCTTATGCATGCAGATGCTCGCAAATGTCCAGTTGCATATTGTGCAGAACAAGAATAAATTTGCGCAAAATTGCGTGAAGGCATATGCGCAAATATATGCGCGAATACTTACAAACAAAATGCCTGAAATTACATCTGAAAAAGTAGATGCTCAAACAGAAGATCTTAGAATACTCCGTCAAGACCTATTAGGCCATATGCACCACACTACAGAACCTGAAGAAGAAGGTCAGGGGTAGACTAGGCGACTATAGTTAGCCCTCAGACACTCTGTGCCACGTCTCCTGGGAATTCAGCCATGTACACGACTCTTTAGGGCAGCTCAGTATAGGATTACTTCTTTGCAGCTGTGGGTTTCCTGTTCCTATACCCCGTCTACACTCGGTCCCAGCCAGAGTTGGTATTTATATGGGCACTAACTCCACATATTACATCACTACAGGAGGGATTTCTCTAAAACAGGAGATAACACCTGCTTATAACTTTCTCCTTACCATAATGGTAACACAGCCATCTAGTGGCAGCCAAGCTAACTGCACCTACCAACAACTTGCCCTGAACACTTTGAGGTTGATTTACTAAAACTGGGGAGTGCAAAATCTGGTGCAGCTCTGCATAGAAACCAATCAGCTTCCAGTTTTTTTTTTTGTCAAAGCTTAACTGAACAAGCTGAGGTTAGAAGCTGATTTGCTGCCATGCACAGCTGCACCAGATTTTGCACTGTCCAGTTTTAGTAAATCAGCCTCTTTATCTCCACTATCCCATCCCAGTTTACCCCACATTCATCAGTGTACTTGGTTATGCAGTCTCTTTTACCTTTGAATTAAAGCAAGATGCAAACATGATAATAATACTGTTGCCTACAATATATTAAAGTATTTGCCAAAATATTAATTTTATCAAAAATGGGGAACGATTAAAAATCTTGTCTTTTTCTAGCTTCTATCAAGGGCTCTGTTAAAGAGATTTACCCTCACTTTCTGCCCTGGTGACAATGGTTTTATCAGACAGGAAGTGATTGAATTTTTGCAACAGGAACCCAGAGGAATTGTACACCAAATCCTCCCCACACACTTGCCTACACAGTCAATAATTTTGGGTGCATGACCTCTGGTGATAGCTCATTTATATCAATAGTGCCTTCTGTCTTGGCCTGGTCAAGAAGTTCTGAGGTGAAATTTGTTATGGGGCTTTTTTTTGTGCACAGAACAGACAGTAATCTGTATGATTCTCTGCGGTACTTGGATCTGTCCTGGACAACTATACCCCCTCCTTTATCTACTGGTTTGATAATGACAGCATGATTATTCAAGAGTTCTCTCAGGGCTTGACTTTCTGCGTCTGTGAGGTTGAAAGAGGGGTGTATGGATTTTGAGGAAGTTTGGTTGCCGATGGCTCTAAATATGTTCCTTTGATGTGTGTAGGGTTAAAGATGGATTTTGGCCTAAAGGGAGTGTAACAAACTGGTACTGGATAAAGGTGATAGTATTCAGGATCCATTGGCGGCCACTCCATTAGGGGTGCAGAGGCTTCGTCCCCTAATCCATGCACTCGGCCCCTAATCTGCATGCAGTGCGCTGGATGAATGGATTTCAATGAGGTTTTTTTAAGTACATGATTAGAGCCTGAGGCTCTAATTGGCTTAACAAAGAATGGGTTTGGGGCGCAGAGAACTGCACCCTGAGCCCTCCCAGTTGTGAGACATAACCAAATAATATTCGCTAATGTCTTACTGCTTCTCCTCCTGGCCAGTCAGGAAGCGGGTCCTGAGGCTTAGGCCAATCTGGTCTCAGGACCCACTTCCTGACTGGGGCCAGGAGGAGAAGCAGTAAGACATTAGCGAATATGGAGGTGAAGCAACTCTGTAATGGGAGGGGCTGCCTGGGAGGGCAGAGATGGAGCAGAAGAGTGGGAGCCGGTGTGGAGAGCGGGGAGCTGGTGTGGATGAGCGGGGAGCAGTGTGAGTACCTACTGCGGCTGGCCTGTACACCGTGGGGGGGGGGGGGGTTCTGTGAGAGTGAGGGGGCAGGTTTATTTGCCCCCCAAAAAAATATTGAGCCCCCCAGCCAGGATCTATAGAGGCACTGTTGGTATACAATTCCTCCAAAATTATAAGTGTGACAAAGTCGTCATCACACAACTGGATGGTGTATACGTTTTCAGACTCAGTACTGTCTCTTTGTTTGGTCTTCATGAAATTGAAACATTTCACTGTGAGATGGCAAATCAACCTATTCAGGTCCTTAAAAATAGTGAATGGGTTTATCATGATATGCGAAGCAAAATTAAGCTCTATGTTATTATTGGCTTCTTCTTGACCTTCCATTTTCTCCCTCTCGTTCCTTATCGGCAAGCTTTCTTTTTTAGGAAGTTGGAGAGGGGAACCATTTAAAAAATGTTCAGATGTTTCGGTTGGGTGAGCGCTACTAGAAGTAGTTGTATGATCTGGGGCAGTATTACTATGCTATATTATATAATATTAATAATGATAATCATCATCATCTGATCTAGTTGTGGGTTCATTAAGAAATCATGAAGCTGGTAAAAGTGATTACATCTGTTATTACATCAGCCTCCTTTATTCTTCACAGCAGAGCTGACAGTGCTGTAAATCTACAAGGAAAGTTACCTGACAGAAGGAGAGAACAGAGAGATGATCTCACCAGTGTGCTTCTGCAGGATGGAGTAGGTAGCAGACCAGATGGCATTGCTTAGTGACAGTGCAGTCTGCATAAGAGTCTTGGAGAGTACAGTACCTAACAGTGTAGTATTAGTATCAGAGGTTGTAAAAAAATGTAAAGTGACATTGAACCAAAAAAAAAAAGTAATATATTTCAGCTTACCATTATTTAAATGTGGTGGCTGAATTCATTTTTATCATGTTAGTTTTTTCCCTTTATCTGCACCTGGTAATCTGGCCAGTAACACACCTCCTGTCTTAGGGTGTCTCCACTCTGGATGGAGGAGCAACAGAGACACCTTTGGACAGCAGAATTGTCAGTCTAGGGCAGGGGTGCCCAACAGTTGGCCCGCAAGCCATATTTGGCTCGCAACGCCCCCATTGTGGCCCGCCACCCAATGCACTGGGATGGAGGGTTGGCAAACTCAGATCGCGGGTTCCCGACCCACCACCCCCAAGCATCAGCATGAAGAAGAGATCTGGCGCTAGAGGAAGCAGAGCTGATGCTTCCTGTATAGTGCCGGCTCCTCTCAGAGGCAGAGCGATACCAAAGGCAGTACTCCACCTTTGACAGTTCCCAGTGTGATACAGGAAGCATAGGCTCTGCTCTCTACTACAGCCACATGCTTCCTGTCACACTAATGCTTGGGGATGGTGGGTCAGGAACTCATAATCTGGGACAAGAGCCACCAGGGATACCACCAGTAGTACCCACCGACAATACCCACTGGCAGTACCACCCAGCAGTACCAGTCAGCAGTACCCACCAGCAGTACCCACCGGCAGTACCAGCCAGCAGTACCCACCAGCAGTACCAGTGAGCAGTACCCACCAGCAGTACCTACCAGCAGTACCAGTCAGCAGTACCCACCAGCAGTACCCACCGGCAGTACCAGACAGCAGTACCCACCGGCAGTACCCATCGGCAGTACCAGCCAGCAGTACCCACCAGCAGTACCAGCCAGCAGTACCCACCAGCAATACCTGCCAACAGTACCAGCCAGAAGTACACATCAGCAGTACCAGCCCGCAATACTAGCCAACCATACCTGCCTGGGGAATACCAGCAGCCAGCGATACCTGCAGGAATCCTGAGGAAGAAGTGAAGATTGAGGTCAGTTGAGGCGCAGGTAAACAGCAGTGCATCAGTGTGAAAGCAGCCTTAGGCCCCTTTCACGCGATCAGTCTGATCAGGTCCGTCTGTCCGTTTTTCATGCAGGCCAAAATGGACCCTCAATTCACTTCTATAGGGCGGCAGATGTAAATGGACTTGTGTTCGTTTACATCCGCCTATCTCCAATCCGAGCCACTTAAAAAAAAACAGAAGGATCTTCTGTCTGAGCAGATCAGAGGGCCCATAGAGTAGAGCAGGCTGTGTCTGTGTCTGCTCTGCATATGCAGAGTGGACACAGACTTATTATCTGCCCTCTCTGCTCATTTTAGCCTGCGACCGGTTACCGGTTACCAAGTCGCTAAAGTGGCCCTCCCTCCTCAAAAGTTGGGCACCCCTGGTCTAAGGTGATAGACTAGCAGATTTAGATGGATTTGGCTAACAAGTTTAAGCTGAACTCCTGCTAACACCTTTTATGCAATTACAACAACAGTTTTTTTTTGGGGGGGATAAAGGTTTTATCTCTATAAATAAAAGCTGACCATTGTAAGCACCACTGTCAGTGTTAAATTGTTTGTCTCAACCGAATAACTGCTACTTTTTCTGGACAGCTTGATCTTTTATAGGCAGTTGAAAAATAACAGACTTACTGGCCAATCCACCACATCAGGTGAAAATAAAGAAAAAAGGGGTACTGATGCAGCCAGCATTTTTTTAGAATTGGTAAACTGCAAAATATTATATTTTTGGTTTTGGTTTACATACTACTTCAAGAATTTAGCATAATATTATTAAAGAAAACTCTAATAATTTGGGATAAGTTTTATTTCAACTATTTTGTTTGCATTGTTTATGCTTTGTTGCTACATATATATATATATATATATATATATCACCAGAACCTCCCCCTTCTTTTCTAGAAACCTGGAGGCAGGTTTCTGATCAGAAAGCTGGGAGATAGGTAGAGCCATCTAGAGTGTTGTAAGGAGCCGTGACCAAATCCTTAAGCAGGACTGGCAGAGGACAGGCCTCCTTAGATATTCTGAGTCAGCCCAATCTGGGAGGAGAGTGCATGGTGGAAGTCTGGAGATGTAACAGAGGCGCTGTGGAGACTTCTGCCCGGGAGGTTGCCCCCATCTGGGGGGGTGACCTTGAGGCCTGGGGGTTCGGGTGCAGCCAGGAGTGGAGCTGATTCCTGGAGTCGCACAAGGGAACAGTGGAGGTGCTACACAGGGAGAGACTTTAAAGTGATCCACCGGTTTGGTGAGTGGGAGCTGGAAGTGAAAGTGCTGGAGCAGGCTGGGAGAGGAATAGTGGACAGTCTGTGGAAGCCTTGGGAGCCAGTCAGGGAAAGGAGAGTCACTGAGGGAAAGAAGGTCGTGGGACCTGGAAGAGGGATGGGCTGGGAGTTGTAGTCCATCAAAGGCTTGGTTATCACTCAAGTATTTTGCTACACATTCAGGGGCCCATGATCCCTGGCCTGTAATGGGTGTTCCTGAGGTCCTGTTAATACAGATTAGGCCTCACCATGTGCTAACCGTGGTGAAGAGAAAGTGTAGAGAAACTTAATGAATTTCCTTTCAGGTTGGAAACTAAATTCTGAGAAGGAGAGAAGTAAAGGAGTGATAATCTACAAGTTCTAAGCTGGAGAGAGAATTGTAGGAGAAACGGTCAGCAAGTAGAGTGCTGGAGAGATGTGAGGAGTAACAGTCTGCAGAAGGATAGTTTGCAGTGCAAGTGTGCATATACAGGAGTGTATATGGAGTTTGTGTACCGTAATTCTTTGGGAATCCCACAGTCATCCCTTATCCCCATCCAAGTTATTTCCCCTAAATAAAACAACAAAAACAAGAACAGACCTGATCAGTGTCTCTGGATGTGTGATATATGGTGTGATTGAGGGCAGCTATAATGTGAACCACTACTACTAGCTACTCCCAAGGGAGCACATGGCTACATTTAGTTTTTGCTTGGATGGCTTGGATTGTTTTAAGAAACTTTAGATTAAGCCATATTGATGCGTGACTCCTATGTGGAAATTTCTACTTGAGCTATTTGGATTGGTTTACTAAGGAATATTGGTTATAAACCCTAAAGTGCGGAGCTAAATGCAAAAATGTACAATTTAAAAGTGCTAAAGTGCAATAAATTCATGAACATATCATGTGCAATGCCATAAACACTGATAAAATAAATAAAATATATGGATATTGACAGGGGCGTAGCTACAGAGGGTGCAGGGATTGCAATTACTACCCGGCCCCCATGCTGCAGGGGACCCGTGTTGCCCCCTGTATGTAGGGCTGGTGCCAGCTTGAGCCAGCATAGGCAACTGGGTGGGTTGTAGTATGAGCGCCCGAGTGGCTGGAGGATGGTGTGGGTAGCAGAGCTCCCTGCTCTTCCACACTGGCTGCTAATCTCACAATTCCACACCCGCATCTCTTCGGCCGGCTCCTCCGGTTCCTCTCTCCTTCCCCATACAGCGCTGTTCAGTCCAGTGTCCATCCAGCCAGAGTCCTGCCCCCCCTCCATGAGTCACTCCATCCACTCCTTTGTAACAGAGCCCAGGCACAGCCCTCCGGTGCACGCTTCTTCTAAACATCCAGCACACAGAGGCATCGTGCAGCCCTATGAGAGTCGGCTCCCTGGAGGATGCTGCAAGCTTGTCTCTCAGCCCCCCTCCTCTCCCCGTCATACACACAGATCTCCCTCAGAGAGTGATGTGGCCTCCCATGCTGATTAGCCTTGTCTGTGCCGCTGGCGGGAGCCCAGCGGACCATGGATACATGTTTGGAGGGCGGCCAACTGCAGCACAGTATGCATCCTATTAGTGCCTGCGCTCCATCAACCTGACCCTGCAGCTTAGTCACAGTGACCGAAACAACCCCTACCCCAATCCAGCTGCCCTGGGGACAGGGCCCCCATCTGCCCTGGGGACAGGGAGCCCAAATGCCCTGTGGAACGACCCTTACCCCACTCCATCTGCCCTGGGGACAGGGCCCCCATCTGCCCTGGGGACAGTGAGCCCATCTGCCCTGGGGACTGGAAGCCCATCTGCCCTGGGGGACAGGAAGCCCATCTGCCCTGGGGACAAGGGACCCATCTGCCCTGGGGACAGAGAGCCCATCTGCTCTGGGGACAGAGAGCCCATCTGCCCTGAGGAACAACCCATAATCCAGCCCATCTGCTCTGGGGACAGAGAACCTATCTGCCCTGAGGAACAACCCATATCCCACTCCATCTGCCCTGGGGACACGGCCCCCATGTGCCCTGGGAACAGGGAGCCTATCTGCCCTGGGGACAGGGCCCTCATCTGCCCTGGGGACAGGAAGCCCATCTGCCCTGGGGACAGGGAGCCCATCTGCCCTGGGGACAGGGAGCTAATCTGCCCTGGGGACAGGGCCCCCATCTGCCCTGGGGACAGAGAGCCCGTCTGCCCTGGGGACAGAGAGCCCATCTGCACTGGGGAACGACCCATACCCCACTCCATCTGCCCTGGGTACAGGGCCCCCATCTTCCCCGGGGACAGGGCCCATCTGCCCTGGGGACAGGGAGCCCATCTGTCCTGTGGATATGGAGCTAATATGCCTTGGGGACAGGGAGCCCATCTGTCCTGTGGATAGGGGGCTAATCTGCCCTGGGGACAGAGAGCCCATCTGCCCTGGGGACAGAGAAACCATCTGCCCTGAGGAACGACCCATACCCCACTCCATCTGCCCTGGGGATAGGGCCCCCATCTGCCTTGGGAACAGGGCCCCCATCTGCCTCGGGGACAGGGAGGATGTGCGGAGTCCAGCAGTACCAGTGCGGGGTCACTGAAGATGGTGGGGAAGGAAACAACAATATCAGCAGGATGGCAGGAGGCCGGGGGGTACAGAAGTATCAGCACGGCGTGGGTGGAGAAGGGGGGTATAGCAGTATTAGTGTGGGGGTGGCGGGAGGACTGGGGGGTCTAGCAGTACCAGTCCCTCCTCCTATCCAGCTTTTTTCCCCTGCACCCTGTGTGCTCTCCAGCCTCCCTTTCCTGGACCCCCCTTGACCTCTGCAGCTCTGCCGACTTCCCCCGTCCCCTCTTTTGCCAGCTGCTGTGGGGGATCTGTCAAGATGGAGAGCAGGTAAGGGGCCATTAAATGTGTCTTTTTCTGAATGGTGTGTCAATGATCCATACAGATCATGACTCTATCTATTCATAACTGTGGCATAGTAAACTGTGTTTACTATGCTTCATTTTATGAATGGACAGGAATCTCTTTTTAGAGCTATTCCTGTCCATTTAGTCTGTGTAGCTGAGGCTGCAGAGGAGGAGATTGAGGGCTGTGTCCTCAGTCTCCTTCTTTGTCTGAAAGGTGGAACATCAGAGGTTTATTTAGGCTCCTAAAAATAATAACGTAAAGAAAAATAATAAATAAAATAACAAAAATAAAAAAGGACTGATACCAGTGGCGGAACTACAGGGGTCACAAAGGTTATAATTGGGACCATGCCCTGGAGCTCCACCACCGGTCTCGGAGGGAAGAGCCCAGGTTGTGGGGCAGGGGGGCCCTTCATGGTTTCTTGCACTGGGGCCCTTAAATGTTTTAACTACGCCACTGGATATCGACACTGTTCATCAAAGACTTCTTAACCACTTAAGGACCGGAAGGATTTCCAGCTTTAGGACCGGAGCCCTTTTTGCGATTCGGCGCTGCGTCGCTTTAACTGACAATTGCGCGGTCGTGCGACGTTGTACCCAAACGAAATTTGCGTCCTTTTTTTCCCACAAACAGAGCTTTCTTTTGGTGGTATTTGATCCCCTCTGCGTCATTTCTGATCGCCGCTATAAACAAAAGAAGATCGACAATTTTGCAAAAAAAAACAAATTTCTTACTTTTTGCTAAAATACAAATGCAAAAAAAAAATATAAAAAAACATTTTTTTTCACCGTTTTTGGCCGATTTATATTCTTCATCATATTTGCGATAAAAAAAATCGCAATCTGCGTTTATTGATTGGTTTGCGCAAAAGTGGTCGCGTTTACGGATGATGAGAATTCATTTTTGGGGTTTTTATTTTTTTTTATTTTTTACTAATAATGGCGGCGATCTGCGATTTTTAGCGGTACTGCGATATTTCAGCGGACATGTCGGACCATTTTGACACTTTTTTGGGACCATTGGCATCTATACAGCGATCAGTGCTATAAAAATGCACTGATTACTGTGTAAATGCCATTGGCAGTGAAGGGGTTAACCTGCAGGGGGCGCTCTAAGGGTTAACTATGTTCCCTGGGCGTGTTCTAACTGTATGGGGGCTTGCCTATCTGGGGAAGGGAAGTGGTCACAGCCTTCACGTTGTTTTTTCACCACATGATCCACCACCGATTATAAATGGACTCTTACCGGATATACAGTATCTCACAAAAGTGAGTAAAACCATCACATTTTTGTAAATATTTTATTATATCTTTTCATGTGACAACACTGAAGAAATGACACTTTGCTACAATGTAAAGTAGTGAGTGTACAGCTTGTATAACAGTGTAAATTTGCTGCCCCCTCAGTGTAATTTCAGTGAAATTTCTTCAGTGTTGTCACATGAAAAGATAGAATAAAATATTTACAAAAATGTGAGAGGTGTATTCACTTTTGTGAGATACTGTGTATGACCCTATTACAGAGTCACCAGCTCTGAATTTATGGACAATTTGGCACTTTTATGAACTTTTGCACTCATGCACTTTTTTGGATATGTTTAAGAAGTCTTTGATGAACAGTGTCGATATCCATATATTTTATTTATTTTATCAGTGTTTATGACATTGCAGATGATATGTTCATGAATTTATTGCACTTTAGCACTTTTAAATTGTACATTTTTGCATTTAACGCTGCACTTTAGGGTTTATTGGTTTTGCACAGTTTTGTCTGACTGTTTGTGCTGGCTGCTGTATTTGTCAGCGCACTTTTTTTCTTTTTGCAATGAATATTGGTTGTTCCCCTAGATAAGTAAATTTTAATGAAAAAGGTAAAGCTGTTTTTACTTTGTATACTCAATTATGTACAAGCAAAAACCATGTTTTTTTTAACTTCTCATGTTTTTTTAAATGTTCCTTCATGTGCTCAGGTACCTTGTTTGCTAACATTCACTTTGTCAAGTGAACATACAATTTATCTAGTGAATAGCCACTATTCCTTTAGTAAGTCGACATTGTGTTCTGCAAACAGCAGGGGATTTTAAACAATGAGCAAAGAATATATATTGTGAATGTCTGGAGCCCACTTACTTGGCAAAAAGATCCCAGGTGCACTCATCTCTGGGAGTCATTCTTGTCCTGGATGCCCAGAATGAATGCTGGTTTTTGGCACAAGAACAGATCAAAGATACTTTAGTGGAGCTTTCTGAATCCCCTGAAGCCGCCTAATTCCCATTACACCCTAAAAACCATCAGCAATCACCTTCAGTCCAATACATTCACTGAGAAAGGCAAATTTTTCTTAACCGCTTGCCGACCGCTGGCAATTGACGGCGACGGAATGGCTCCTCTGCGCAAATCGGCGTCATATGACGGCGGCTGCGAGATCGCGCACAGTGAGCGCGCGCGCGCTGCAGGCGCGCCCGCATGCTCAAACGCGTCTCCTCGGTAAGGCAGCGGCAGTTAACGGTCGCCAGCCGTTCGCCAATTCTTTTTAAACGGAAAGAGTCACTTACATAACCTGACTTCCACTAACGACTACCAAAAATCCCACATTACCCTTAATCCGCCGAAGTCCCCTAAGTCTTTCGAGGTGATTTCATAGAAACTAGACAAGAACACGGTTTTTGGTCGTAAGTAAGACCCGTAGGTCCTGTTCTTACTGAGGGTCTCTACTCACGTGGACCCTAGAAAAACGGTTCATTCACCCGAGGTCTGTAAGTGTTATAT
>BLSH010277349.1:889178-905125 GCA_018402905.1 Glandirana rugosa
AGGGGGAGAGAAAGGAGAGAGAGAGGGAGGTGGAGGGAAGAGGGGGGGAGGGAGCGAGGGGGGAGAGAGAGGGGGGGTGAGAAATGGGGGTGAGGGAGATCCCTAGCCCTGCCCCTGTCTGCAGCCTCTCCTGTGCCCCATGTCCCAGTCTGTGAGAGCACTGGGCTGGGAGCTGGAGAGTACTGAGGGGAGGTGGGGGCCAGAGAGTGCTGGGGGTTACATGAGAGGGGGGCAGAAAGAATGGGAGTGGAGAGCAGGGGGTGGCATAGAGCACTGGGGGAGGATCCAGGGACCACAAAGAGGGGCCGGAGAGCATGGGGGCCCTACAGAGCAGGGGGTGGAGCCAGGGAGCACAGGGAGGGCGGCGCAGAAGAAGTTAGATGGAGTGATGAGGAGACTGCACATAGAGGAATTTTTCCATATCCCTCCTGCAGCCGCTGAATGCTCGCGTCTCCTCCTCTCCCTCCTGCAGACATTCAGCGGCTGCAAGAGGGATATGGAAAAATTCTCTATATGCAAGTCTCCCCACCGCTCCTCCTACCCAGGCACACAGGGAGGCGGCACTCACGTTCTCCTTGGTCGGCCAGGCAGCATTAGGCGATTGGAGGCGGAGCTCCATCCTCTTCACAGTCATGGGGCAGCTCAGCCCCCCGTCCCGACTGCTCAACCATCCAAACAGGAGACAGATGCGGAGACGTCGGGTGAGCGGCGCAGGCTGAAGGAGTACATAGCTGCGGGCCCCACATGGACATGCCGCCCGCTCACCTTGTACACATGGCACCTGGAGCCGGGTGCTGTCATCAGGCCACTGCCGCCAACTAGGGTTCTCTTCTGTCCAGCTCCCCCACCTCCTGACATGGGACTGGGATTTGCCAGTCAGCCCCTGGGCAACAGCGAGTCCCAGTGGGGGTAGGCGGAGCCGACATATGTAACTGATCACAGGCAAATTAGGCGGCCGCGAGGCCCCTGTGAGTGCGAGGCCTTAGGCGACCGCCTAATTTGCCTAATTAGAGAGCCGCCTCTGCCCACGGATTCTCACAATTAGAGGTCTCGTTGTCCTGCCTACATATTGGTAGCGGCAGGGACATTCGATAACATATGTGACATAGGAACTGGTACATGTGATAAGTTGGTTTATCTTATGCTCCCTTCCAGTGGAGCTAGAAGTAAATTTCTCTTTTTTCCTGGGTTGCTTTTTACTTTCCCTGCATGGTAGGCACCTTTGGCATCAATAGAAACCTTTTAAATTTAGGAAGAGTGTAATATCCCTAGGTGGATCTATAACATTATGTACTAACGTATTTCTTAGAGTAGGGGCCTTGGTCTCGTTGGTAACAAATTCTTCAATGTCCTGTCCGACTTTAGAATCGGCCAATACTTTTTGACTATCTCCTCCACTTTCCTATATTGCCTATTAAAACCAGTCAGAAAGGCAAAATCGGTGTTAGATTCCTTCTTTTGTTTCACAGTGAGGAGTGAATCTCTTTTCATATGTTTGATGTTTTCGTTAACCACTTCACCTCCGGAAGGATTTCCTAGGTTAGGACCAGAGCACTTTTTGCGATTCGGCACTGCGTCGCTTTAACTGACAATTGCGCGGTCGTGCGACGTTGTACCCAAATTAAATTTGCGTCCTTTTTTTCCCACAAATAGAGCTTTCTTTTGGTGGTATTTGATCCCCTCTGCGTCATTTCTGATCACCGCTATAAACAAAAGAAGCGCGACCATTTTGCAAAAAAACCCAAATTTCATACTTTTTGCTAAAATTCAAATCCAAAAAAAATATAAAAAAACATTTTTTTTCACTGGTTTTGGCCGATTCATATTCTTCCTCATATTTGTGATAAAAAAACTCGCAATCAGCATTTATTGATTGGTTTGCGCAAAAGTTTACGGATGATGAGAATTAATTTCTGAGGTTTTTATTTTTTACTAGTAATGGCGGCGATCTGCGATTTTTAGCGGTCATGTCGGACATTTTTGACACTTTTTTGGGACCAATTACATTTATTCAACAATCAGAAATTTAAATGTCCACTGATTACTGTATAAATGTCATTGGCAGTGAAGGGGTTAACCTGGGGGGGGAGAGCTAGGGGTTAACTGTGTTCCCTGGGTGTGTTCTTACTGTGGGGGGTTGGGCTACCATGGGCATGAGAGATCTAACTGATCCCAGTGACAGGGATCAGTAAATCACCCATGCCCGCACTAACAGTCGGGGAACCGCCGTGTTTACATCGGTGGTTCCCCCGCTCTTTGCCTGTGGCCACTCATCGCAGCTCGCCGGCGGACATCGGGTCCACCCGAGCCGCGGGCACAATCCTCAGGAGTGCAGCGGGCGTGCTAGCGCACCCCCTAGTGGCCATCCGCAGATCGCCGTCTTTTTACGGCGATTCGCAACCAGTATCCACACTGCCGCCGTGAATACACGGCAGGCAGTAAGGAAGTAGTTAAGTTTCTCCAGTTCTTTTTTCTTGTAGCCTTTCTCAATGAACCGATTAATCAGAATATCTGCCTGCCTGTCATAGTCTTCTTCTTGGTTACAGTTTCTTCTTAACCTCATTAATTGTCCTTTTGGGACGTTGCTAATCCACTTTGGATGGTGGCAGCTTTTCGTGGGAATGTATCCATTCCTGTCGGTCTGTTTAACCACTTGCCGACCGCCGATCGGCATCTGACAGCGGCAAAGTGGCTCGTTCCCGCAAATCGCCGTCATACGACGGCGGCTGCGGGAACGTGTATAGTGAGTGCGCGCGTGCCGCCGGAGGCGCGCCCGCGCGCTCACTGTGTCCAGGGGGGGGGCCAGGGAGCGGGTGCGGCGGCTTCGATTGCCGCCGGCCACCCACGATGCCCCCCCGGAGCGAATGAGCGGAGGTCCGTGTATGTAAACACGGACCTCCGCTCTGTGTGAGGGGGAAGGCTGTGATCACAGCCTTCCTTTACGTGAAGGCTGTGATCGCTTCCCTTCCCCAGATAGGCAGTCCCCCATACAGTTAGAACACGCCCAGGGAACATAGTTAACCCTTAGCGCGCCCCCTGCAGGTTAACCCCTTCACTGCCAATGGCATTTACACAGTAATCAGTGCATTTTTATAGCACTGATCGCTGTATAAATGCCAATGGTCCCAAAAAAGTGTCAAAACGTTCCGACATGTCCGCCCCAATATCGCAGTACCGCAAAAAATCGCAGATCGCCACGATTTTTAGTAAAAAATAAAAAACCCCAAAAATGAATTCTCATCATCCGTAAACGCGACCACTTTTGCGCAAACCAATCAATAAACGCCAATTGCGATTTTTTTTATCGCAAATATGAGGAAGAATATAAATCGGCCAAAAACGGTGAAAAAAAATGTTTTTTTATATTTTTTTTTTGGATTTGTATTTTAGGAAAAAGTAAGAAATTTGGGTTTTTTTGCAAAATTGTCGCTCTTCTTTTGTTTATAGCGGCGATCAGAAATGACGCAGCGGTGATCAAATACCACCAAAAGAAAGCTCTGTTTGTGGGAAAAAAAGGACGCAAATTTCGTTTGGGTACAACGTCGCACGACCGCGCAATTGTCAGTTAAAGCGATGCAGCGCCTAATCGCAAAAAGGGCTCCGGTCCTAAAGCTGGAAATCCTTCCGGGGCTGAAGTGGTTAAAGTATGTTCTGGTGTATAATGTTCCATATTTCTTGAATATTTGTAAAAACAGGAAATTGATGCGCTCTCTGTCCCAAACACCTGAGAAAGTAATTCCATATTTATTACAGTGAATTTCGTCTAAAAACTCTTTAAATTCAGTTTCAGTGCCTCTCCAAATTAAAATAATATCATCTATGTATCTTTTATAAAATCTCAATTTGGGCCTGAATGTACTATAGATTTGCTCCTCTTCCCAATTATTCATAAAAACATTAGCCACACTCGGGGCATATTTAGCCCCCATGGCAACACCTTTCTTTTGGAGGTAAAATTGCCCCTTATACCAGAAGTAATTATTACTCATTGCCAGATCCAGTCCTTCTACAAGGAACTGGATCTGTTCCTGCTTAAGATTTGTGAAATTCTGTAGAGCTCATTCCGCCGCTGCTAACCTATCTTTTTGTACTATGTTAGTATAGAGGGCGTTAACATCAATAGTGAAAGTAAATCTTCTTCAGTTACCTCAATATCTTTTAGTTCTCCAATTAACTGTGTACTGTCCCTTATATATGATTTGCTGTGATGGACAGTTGGCTGAAGGTACTTGTCCAGGTATTCACCTAATCTAGAGAAAAGGGAATCAATCCCACTGATGATGGGTCTTCCAGGTGGTTTCGTTAGTTTTTTTGTGGACTTTTGGCAGATAGTAGATTACTGGCATTTTCGCTGATTCTGGTCCCAAATATCTTGGCTCCTTCTTGGTTAAAAATCCTTTTTCTTTCCCTTTGTTAATATATGTCTAAAGCCGTTTTTCATATTTTTTCTTTGGATTTTGTTTCAGCTTTTCATATGTGCCAATTTCATTCAATACATTTTCCATTTCAGTTTCATAGTCTCTCTTGTTCAGTATAACCAATCCTCCCCCTTTATCTGCTGGCCTAATTACAAAGTTTTTCTTTTTTTCCAAATCCTTGATAATTTTCCACATGCCCTTTTTCTTATTACGATGGATCTTTCATTTTTTCAGATCTTCCTCCACCATTTTCTTGAACACTTCCAAACTGTCATTTCCGGGACATTTAGGGTTGAACGTGGAGTTATTCTTGAGCGATGTATTTGTATATTCCGTGACTCCTGCATAAGTGTTTGTGTCTTTTTTGTTGGCATAGAAGTTTCTGAGATTCAGTTTACGGATGAATTTTTGTAGGTCGATATAGATTTCAAATTTATCAAGATATTTGTCTGGTGCATACTTGAGTCCAAGGTCTAGTATTTCTAGTTCTTCTTTGCTGAATTCTACGTCGCTCAAGTTAAAGATCCCAGTTCCCACTATTCTCTTCTTCTTTTTCTTGATCCCCCTTGTTTGCCCCTATTGCGTTTCCTTCTCCCCAATCTTCTTGTCTGTTGGGTGTCACTGGTCCATACCCTCTTCTTACTCTTTGGGGACCCCAAGAAACTTCCCTCTGGGGTGGATAGTAGGGTCTTTTGTGGTGCCAGGCTTCTGGCACCACAAAAGTATGGGAGACCCCCCAGACGAAGAGGAGGTTTTCACAGACCCCAACAATTTTGGGAACCCCCAAGAGATTACAGAGAAGAAGGCATGATTTGCACAGTTCAACTATAGATATATTTTTTTTATGCACTTTGTATTTTATTTTATATTTGGCATTCACCTTGCGTGACCTGTGTGGACGTGGTTTATACCTGGTCCATCTCATAGGTCATATTAGACACTTTATGTAGCATTTGCACATTATTTGAGCACTTTTGTTGGAATATATCCAATATATTTTAGCTTTCTGCTTATCTATGTCTAGTGTACATTATAAGGAGTAGTAGGAAGAAGTACCACTCCGTGAGGGGAGCGCGGTATTTTTGCTCTCATCATGCTACCAATATGTAGGCAGGACAAAGAGACCTCTATTTGTGAGAATCCGTGAGCATATAAAAAACATTCGGAAGGGATTCAAAAATCATAGTCTATCAAAACATTTTTAGAGACAAGCACAATAAAGATCCCTCCCTCCTGATTTTTTATGGCATTGATCATATTAAAGGGCATTGGAGAGGAGAGGATAAGAGAAAAGCTATTTTCAAAAATGAAACTAAGTGGATATATATTTTAAATACTTTACGGCCTGATGGCCTCGATATAGATATTGACCTGAATTGTTTTTTATCTAATTTTTAAGAGTTATTTGCGCCTCATTTTGGATTCATAATTTTGCTCAAGAGCAATCGCTACTCTCCCATTCTAAATTCGTGTTATATCAAAGGCCTTAATCCAATATACCAAACCTAAATATAAACCTATTCTTTTAACCACTTATTTTAAAACAAAGTTAGCCTATATTAAGTACATGCATTTCCGGGGAGTATTTCACCCGTCTGGATAAAAGCAATAATACTGGATGTGCCTGATAAGTTCATTAGCAACCATGTTCTTTTTAATTTTCCACATATCATTCCCCCTCTTGCTTGAGATACATATTCCACTATATTCCAACAATCTAGAAAATAATAAGTTGTTCTATTGATCAGTCTAAATCAGTCACAACCTGCACAAAAGGAACTTTTAATTTTATACCTTTTTACTTCATTTTTTAATGATTTACTTTGAATTTTCCTTTTATCATGCATGTTTATTTTAATTTTACATTTCAAAATTTGTTATGAAGTATGTAATATATACAGTGTAGGGCTTTGCTGGAACAATTAGGGTCTGCGGGTTTAGCTATTGCACATGTAGATCAATTAAAATAAAATGTATAACACATATGTTTTAAATGTATCAACTCATAATGAAGAATGATGACAGCCTGAGTTAAAATGGCCACGACCATGTGACTGTGGGTTACCAGGTTACAATGGAGTGTAAATATACGAAGGTGTAGCAAGATGGCGTCGCCTCCGATGACGTTGAATGACGAAACGCGCAAAGCGGGGCCTGTGCGTCACCACGCTACCCTCGGACTAGCTACACAGTAGCAATAATCACACAGGCGCTGTTCTGACTTCCACAGTAGTACGTGAGTACGTTTGTCTGTTTGGATTACATTAACAATACGGTGTTGCACTATGGAGTTTCTCCCCCCTTGTGTGCACTAAGATGTCGGGATAGACAGCGGACGGTATGGTATAATAGTGAGAACACCCATCTTCCAACACACACAGCAGGTCTTTGGCATACTGAGTGGACTAAAGATTGTGTATGTTGTGGGACACTTTGGAATACGAACAGAGCTTTGAAGGGCTGACCATTGATGCTTCCTTTGAATTTGAATTGAAGACTGAATGAATTACTTTGCTTGGTTTTCACAGTTTTGACATTTGTAATTTGTTATATCTAACTTCATGCTGGATGCTCATAAGCACTTGTGTATTTATATTCATAAGACACCTCGGTATGGCTTTGTGGTGCATGATTTCTTGCATATTGTCATACTAGTACATTGATAATTAATCACACACTGCTTTTCAATATTTTAATATTTTATATTTGTTTTTGTATAAATACCAAGGGAAGGTTTTTGAGCATATTTGTGCTTTTTCAACATAGTTGCACTTTATAATTGTTTGCAGTTTGCACACCGACAGACTAATACATTGATATGTAATACGTTTAATATTGCAAATTTACTTTCGTCACTTGGCGCTTTTGAGCCGATTTGCGCTTTGTAACCACTTGAATTTATTGAACTTTATTTTTGTAATTTTGCACATCTGCAGCACTTCAGCAAGGAGTGTGTACAATATTATAGTCCTCACATTATTTGGCACCTTGGAGCCGATTTGTGGTATACGACCACTTGCATTTATTTAAATCATATATTAGATCCACATTTATTTCTTCATGCACTACAGCACTTTCTGGTTTATTTATTTTGCATAGCTTGCACATTACACTGATATAAGTGGCAGAACCAGCCGACTATATTTATTAATCTACCCATATTGGGCACTCCCTAGTGTCTCAGTGGGGGCAGCAGCCGAATTCAGAAAATTAGAGGATCCACCAACACACCACTGCTCCACTTATAACAGATCTTAGCCCTTTGCGTGGTATCAACCCCTCTTTAATTTTCTAATTTAAAAGACTCTTTCTAGGCCTCTCAGGCCATATGCACCATGCTACAAGACCTGAAGTAGAAGGTCAGGCGTAGACTAGGTGATTATAGCTAGCCCTCACACTCTCTGGGCCACTTCTCCTGGGAATTCAGCCCTGCACATGACTCTTGCAGCTCAGTATAGGATTACATCTTTGCAGCTGTGGCTATAGCTGTAGCTATACCCCATCTACATTCAATTCCACCCACAGCTGGTATTTATATGGGCACTAAGTCCACCTATTACTTCACTACAAGAGGGGTTTCTCTGAAAGGGGAGATAACACCTGCTTAGAACGTTCTCCTTATCATACCATAATGGCAACAGAGCCATCTAGTGCAGACAAGCTAATTGCACCTTCTAACAAACTGGTCCACTGACTTGGCCCTTAACACTTTCTCCACTATTCCATTCCCATCCCAGTTTACCCCATATTCATCAATGTACTTGATTATACAGCCTCATTGTCCTTTGATTTAAGTCACGGTACAAACAACATATCAATATTTTTGCTTATAATATATTAAAGTATTTATCTAGCCAAAATATTCTGTTTTATAAAAAATGGGCGTCAATGTTGATCTATGTTTCCTTTGTAACCTTTGTTTTCTTTTTATGTGTTTCCCACTTTAAAAAATTGGGTAAGATGAAAATTAATGTCTGTTTTTTGCTACTATCTGTCCTGTGACAGTGGTTTTGTTTTGCAACAGGGACACAAAGCAAAAAGCAGAGTTGTAACCAAATCCTCCCCAAGCACTTACTTACACAGCCAAGAATTGTGGGTGCATGACCTCTGGTGATAGCAGCAAACAATCCAAATGAAAAAAAATGGACAGGACACCATTAAAAAACAGAAGATTCTATTTATTTTTGTGTTGCTTTTGGAGGATTACCCTCACTTTCTATCTGGTGAACCATTGTTACCAGGACTTGAAGTTAGGGGAAATCTCTCTAAGGGTGAGAGGGGTTCTAATCTCCATTACTCCATGCAAAGCATTAAAAAAAAAAGTTTTGCTGAACATATGCTTTACTAGTAACATAAATGTGTTAGTGGAATACAATCATAAACCTTGAAGATGCCCCTAGTTGTTTGATGTCATTAAAAGAGAGGTGTGGGTTTCCTAAAAAAAAAAAAAATATGCATCTGTCCTCCACCGCCTTTTGAAAGCTCAGTTTTCTCCTCCACTCTGAGTAGAGAACTGTGACTGACCTGGCTCTCTGCTCTGCCCCTCCAGCACTCACTGGATCACTGAGCTGTGTAGGGGACAGAAAGGGCTGGCTCACTTTCCGAGTGGTTCGTTGAGAGGCTGAGCCAGCTGCTGGTCCAGGCTTCTGAGTGGATCCCAGCTTTAAAGTTGGGACCCTTCCCCAGCCTGGACTGGCTGAATGATATCAGCTGACTGCTGATTTTAGCCCACTGTTGACTAAAAACGGGTGACTGGAGTGCAGAACAAACTGCACTCCTGTGATCCATAGGAGAAGTAGGGCCAACAAGTCTTTGACCATACTTCTCCTATAACTCACACACTTTCAATATTTCTTCAGTTGGTCTACAGTGCCAAAAGTTTCCATCCTGTACAGTTAGGTCATCCTACCTGTGGTTGGATTCCTGCCTCATAGACGACATTAGGAAATCATCTGTCACCAAGAAAGAATGGTGGAACTCAGAAGGTAAACATTAGTTTCTTATTTGATCCTTAATCCCGGGGACAAGTGATATGCAATCTTAGCATTCATAGCAGGTAGTATGTCTATTTATATGTGTATATGATTGTATTGGCTGTTTTATGTAAATGATCCTGCATGATACTCATTGTGGTTTTACTTGTAATCTTAGAAATGTTTGCCGGTTCTCCCTGAGAAAGAGGACATTGTCCTGCAAAACATGTTGGAGATGTCTACATGAGATACCCTTTATGACCATCTGGGGATATGGCAGATGGACAGGTGCTAGCAACTTGGGAGCTCCGAATGGACTGTAACGTAAGCAGAGTGTGACAAGCTGGGTCATACAGAGAATGACCAGATCAAGTACAGATGCAGAGGCAGGAGAATGGTCAAAGAACAAGCCAGGGTCAATGTAAGTGGAGAATAGGAACAGTCAGGTACAAGCCAGGTCAGTATTTCAAGAGCAGATGCAGGTAACAGGGAACATGACAATCACAGAATGCTGTAGATGAGACAGCACTGATCCTGGGTGCTGATCCAGCTTAAATAACTAATTTGGCGCCCTTATCTGTCACGAGGATGCGCCGCGCACATTTCTGCACGCATGCGCATATTGGTGCATGTGCGCATATGCATGCAAACGTTAGTATGTGCTAACGCGACTCTTCTTTGGGAGGTTCTGGGAACAGGGATTTGTCTGCAGGCATTATTCTGTCTTCTGGCAGAGCCTTCCTGACAACTTCTATGTTAGGTTTTGTATTTTATACTTTTTTAATGCTTGTAAAATATAAATGTATGTTTAATATACTTTTCTGGTGTGGCACCTTGAAAGTCTTGTTAGTTTTTTTCTTTCGGAATTCAATAGCTGTCAGTGAAAAATCTCTTAAATTTTACATAATGAGTCTCACTGCATGTAACATGCTGGGTACATTCTACCCTGACATCACACTTCTGCTTTTCCACATTCTACTGAGCACTATGATACTCATAAGCTGTAAAATTTGAATATTTCCTGTTTTACATAGTGAGACATATTTCCCGATAGATTTCATGTTGTATAAATAGTTCACCATGAAGGTTAATGATCTGTGTGAGTGACAGACCAGATCTATCAAGATGCTTCCTCTGACATATCTACTCTGTGTCTTCTATGTCTACATCCAAGGTATGAGGATATTTTGAGTTTATTTTGTCAGATGTAAAATAATAATTAGAAAAGTAATTGTGTATTTTTATCAGATAAATTAGCTAATTTAAAAAGAAAAAAAAATTGGGGCATGCAATTATTGAAAGTGAAATGTTGTTCGGCATTCTGGTTAATTGTAAACAGAACGTAGATCCTTACATAGACCTTAGGTGTTACGTTCAGACAATATTAGCTATATATTGTTATCTCTTGATGAAATCTATTGGTATTGAATATCTCTCTTCCCATCTTCAGGATCCTGTGGACAGATTGTGATGACTCAGACTCCGGATTCTATCTCTGTGTCCCTGGGACAGACAATCACCATCACATGTACATCCAGTAAAAGTCTTTATTACTCTGGGGGAAAGGTCCATGAAATAGCCTGGTACCAACAGAAGACAGGACAACCTCCTAAACTCCTCTTGTATCACTCCAGTACTCGAGCATCTGGGGTTCCAGATCGGTTCAGTGGATCTGGATCGGGAACTCAATTCACAATGACGATACAGCGAGCGGGTGAAGATGATGATGGAAGTTATTACTGTCAGCAGTATAATCAGTCCCCTTTCACACAGTGATACAGAGCTGTACAAAAACCTCCTTCCTCTTTTTGATGTTATGCAGCTATGTATAGATTCATGCATAGCAGGAACCTATCCATGGCCGCCCAGTGACCACCCCCTATTCATGCGGCCGGGCCCTTTGAGGCACCAGCCGCATGAATTACTGCAACGGGGGGTTTCTTTGAAGCATCTCATTAGAGCCGTAGGCTCTAATAGGCTTCAGTATAGTATGGCTTGTGGCATAGAGCATGCCGCCACAAGCCATTAGAAAGGCAAATGAACATTTGCCTTTCTAACACTAAACAGCTCTCCACCAATCAGGAAGCGCCAGTATGTTTCCCGATTGGTGGAGAACACAGGCGATCGTATTTTGAGACACCTTTCTCGTTGGAGGAGAGGGATGCACGGCCGAAGCCAAGCCGCTCCACTGGACATTTTTTATGGATTTGTATTTTAACAAAAAGTAAGAAATATTGTTTTTTTTGCAAAATTTACGCTCTTTTTTTTGTTTATAGCGGCAATCAGAAATGATGCAAAGGGGATCAAATACCACCAAAAGAAAGCTCTATTTGTGGGAAAAAATGGACGCAAATTTTGTTTGGTTACAACGTCGCACGACTGCGCAATTGTCAGTTAAAGTGGCGCAGTACCGAATCACAAAACGTGCTCTGGTCCTACAGTGAGAAATCCTTCCGGGGGTGAAGTGGTTAATCTCATTTTCAGTGTCTTAGCAAATCTTCTTATAGCCTAAGCTATCTTTATGTAGAGTAACAATTCTTTTTTCAGATCCTCAGAGAGTTTTTTGCCATGAGGTGCCGTGTTGAACTTCCATTGACCAGTATGAGAGAGTGAGAGTGATAACACCAAATATAACATACCTGCTCCCCATTCACACCTGAGACCTTGTAACTCTAATGAGTCACATGACACCGGGGAGGGATAATGGCTAATTGGGCCCAATTTGGACATTTTCCCTTAGGGGTGTACTCACTTTTGTTGCCAGCGGTTTTGAGTTGTGTGTGTGTGTGTTGAATGTTGAGTTATTTTGAGGGGACAGCAAATTGACAATGTTATGCAAGCTGTACACTCACTACTTTACATTGTAGCAAAGTGTCATTTCGTCAGTGTTGTCACATGAAAAGATAGAATAAAATATTTACAAAAATGTGAGGGTTGTACTCACTTTTGTGAGATACTGTATCTATGGTGCTGTATATCCCTATCTGTGGTGCTGTATATCCCTATCTGTGGTGCTGTATATCCCTATCTCTATTGCTGTATATATCTATCTCTGGTACTGTATATCCTTATCTGTGGTGCTGTATATACCTATCTGTGGTGCTGTATATACCTATCTGTGGTGCTGTATATCCCTATCTGTGGTGCTGTATATCCCTATCTGTGGTGCTGTATATACCTATCTGTGGTGCTGTATATCCCTATCTGTGGTGCTCTATATCCCTATCTGGCGATGCTGTATATCCTATCTGGTGATGCTGAGCTATATACTCCTGACACAATGGGTGAAATCTATAAGGGGTATGGCTTATGAGAAGTGGGAGGGATCAACAAGGAAGGGGGAGGGTCTGGCGTCCCCCCATCCTAAAATTTCACCAGCTGCCACTGATGTTTTGTGTATCTCATAGTCGTCACCTGTTATTTATTTGCAGTGAAATCTCTGGTAATTGTCTCCTGAATGCCCACCTAAATAACTCCCTATCCATCAGTTACACAGACAATGCTGTCATTTTAACCCCTTTATTGCCAGGGTCAAAACAAACATTAACGTCCAAGCCCTGTTTTGCAACTTTGACATGTGTTAGTAAAACTGTACAGATCATCGCAACTACCTTAAACCCCATACACATGATCAGAAAATCATACGAAAAATACCGCTTTTGATTTTTCAAGCCGATCACGACAGTTCATCCGATATTATCCGATCGGACATGCACGAAAAATGTTCTTATACGATGCCAGATCATACGATTTTTGTTTAACCAGTAGAATTGTTGTTCGAAAATGCAATACAAATACACAACACATCACATCACTTCAGATTTTTTATTCTGTCATCCGAGAATTTTCATAACTTAAAGAGGAGTTCCACCCAGAAAAATCGTTTTTTTTTTTTTTTTTCATCCACTCTTTTAATACTAAATAGATGTAACCTTTTGTTTCCTTACTTTCAAACCGCCTAGTAATTCCATGTATTTTTTACTCACAATTTTGTTTCTCTCACTGCTGGACTTTTACATTTTAAGTGAGGGCATCTGAAGCCCATCTGTAGTCTCCTGGCATCTTTTCTTGAAAGAAGTGCATAGTGGGTAACCATCATGCACTCCTTGAGCTCGGTCCGCCTTAAATCACGTCATTTCCTGTCTGGAAATAACACGATTTTACAGTACAGGGAAGCCCACTGACTCCTGGGAAATGATGAGTCACATCTCCCAGGAGGCCAGGCGAATCAGGAAGTGAGGAGAAGAGCCTCGGACCTAAAAGGGGTAGATTGCAGAGACCACCTAGCAACAAAGACTTAGGGTGAGTATCATTTTTTTTTTCCTTCAAAGGACTTGAATGATGTAAAAAAAAAAATTCTGGGTGGAGCTCCACTTTTAGTAAACTCTTTCGATTCAATCTGAGATTAGCATGCAAAAAAAAAAATGGACGATCATTCGTCCGATAATCTCATTGTGTGTACCAGACTCAGGTGGATTATACTTTGTTTTTTTCAGTACAGATTGAGCTTTTATTTGCTGGGAAAGGTTAATGAATATTTCCAGATTTGTTTTTATTATTGTGGAAGGAAAACTAGCCTAAAATGATAAAAACTTTTTTTTTTTATCATTTGCCACCCCGCCACAGTACATTTACTGCAGCAGGGTGGCACGTGCAGCTTGCTTACTGTGATCTGTGATTGACTCATAGCAATCATATGATACCTAGCTACCTGCAGCATGTGATTAGCTTAGCCAGTCACAGATCACAATCAAAAGCAAGCTGCTCATGAATGGGAAATCCATTCATGACAGCTAAAGCTATTGCGTATACAGTGATTTTCACTGCATAAGCAATAACAGCGTAAGAATAAAAAAATTCTTGCTCACCCCCAAGGGTAACACTGAGCTACTCTGATGACAGGATGTAAAAAAAAAAATTGTGAAAAAGTAAAAATATATATTTATTTGTTTATTTTTGCATACTATCATCAGTCAGTATCCCTGATCACAGCCACACCAGTCATATGATGATGCTGTACTGCACTGGTGGCAATATGTAAAAAAAAATTGTTTAAAAAAAAAAAACATTTTATTTAATATCTTCATGTTCCACAAAAATTGTGACAAAAAATTACAACTTCAAACAACTTGCCAGGCAAGTCATCTGGGTGGTAACTGTACTGTCAGGCATTTTTGGGCCTCAGAATTGAGAATCAGAATTGATATATGCCATATACAGTGGGGCAAAAAAATATTTAGTCAGCCACCAATTGTGCAAGTTCTCCCACTTAAAAAGATGAGAGAGGCCTGTCATTTTCATCATAGGGACATTTCAACTATGAGAGACAGAATGAGAAAAAAATCCAGAACATCACCTTGTCTGATTTTTAAAGAATTTATTTGCAAATTATGGTGGAAAATAAGTATTTGGTCAATAACAAAAGTTCATCTCAATACTTTGTTATATATCCTTTGTTAGCAATGACAGAGGTCAAATGTTTTCTGTAAGTCTCCACAAGGTTTTTACACACTGTTGCTGGTAGTTTGGCCCATTCCTCCATGCAGATCTCCTCTAGAGCAGTGATGTTTTGGGGCTGTCGCTGGGCAACATGGATTTTCTCCTCCCTCCAAAGATTTTCTATGGGGTTGAGATCTGGAGACTGGCTAGGCCACTTCAGGACCTAGAAATGCTTCTTACGAAGCCACTCCTTTGTTGCCTGGGCGGTGTGTTTAGGATCATTGTCATGCTGAAAGACCCAACCAAGTTTCATCATCAATGCCTTTTCTGATGGAAGGACATTTTTACTCAAAATCTCATGATACATGGCCCCATTCATTATTTCCTTTACACGGATCAGTCGTCCTGGTCCCTTTGCGGAATACAGCCCAAAAGCATGATGTTTCCACCCCCCATGCTTCACAGTAGGTATGGTGTTCTTTAGATGCAACTCAGCATTCTTTCTCCTCCAAACACGACAAGTTGAGTTTTTATCAAAAAGTTCTATTTTGGTTTCATCTGACCATATGACATTCTCCCGATCCTCTTCTGGATCATCCAAATGCTCTCTAGCAAACATCAGACGGGCCCGGACATGTACTGGCTTAAGCAGGGGGACACGTCTGGCACTGCAGGATTTGAGTCCCTGGCGGGGTAGTGTGTTACTGATGGTAGCCTTTGTTACTTTGGTCCCATCTCTCTGCAGGTCATTCACTAGGTCCCCTCGTGATGTTCTGGGATTTTTGCTGACCGTTCTTGTGATCATTTTGACCCCACGGGGTGAGATCTTGCATGGAGCCCCAGATCGAGGGAGATTATCAGTGGTCTTGTATGTCTTCCATTTTTTAATTATTGCTCCCCCAGTTGATTTCTTCACACCAAGCTGCTTACCTATTGCAGATTCACTCTTCCCAGCCTGGTGCAGGTCTACAATTTTATTTCTGGTGTCCTTTGACAGCTCTTTGGTCTTGGCCATAGTGGAGTTTGGAGTCTGACTGTTTGGACTGTGGTATTTATTTTACAATGCTTTCTTTTTTTTGTCAGGTTTGTCAGTCTGAGGTTTGAGGTGATACCGGTT
>BLSH010277349.1:905135-919470 GCA_018402905.1 Glandirana rugosa
TTATTTTTTTGTGTGACTGTAGCAGGTGAGGGGGGGGGGTTTTTTTTCTTTCGTAACATTTTATTTATGGTGGGGGGGGGGAGTGGACGATGTCAGTGTGTTTTTTTATTTTATTTTTTATTATTTTTACAATTTAACCTTTTACAATTCTTTTATTTTTATTTTTTTATCAGCCCTGTTGGGGGGGGCTTGGTGAGATATAAGGGGGTCTTAAAAGACCCCTGACATCTCTCTTTTGAGACAGGGAGAAGGGGGCTGAGGATGGAGATTCCCCAGTCCCTTTCTCAGAAGCCTCATCTGCATTGAAGATGAATGGAGAGGAGACAGCGGCTCCTCCCCATTCATAAACTGAAGAATCGTAAGCACAGTTTACGATGCTCAGTGACATTTATGAATGGACAGTCAGTAATCACTGACTGTCCATTCAGAAAAGGAAAGAGCCGATAAATTACAGATTTACCGACTCTTTCCTCCGCTCTCCATCCTGACAGATCGAGGACAGGGGGACTGGAGGAGGATACAGGGACAGTCAAGGGGGATGATCAGTGCAGCGCTGGAGGGGGATTTACAATCACTGATCTCCCGACTCCCTGTATACATTTCATTGTAGCAGCTGAAAGCCGCGGGAGGAGAAGCAGCTGTCAGTTGCTTTAATGAAATATATACAGGGAGTCGGGAGATCAGTGATTGTAAATCCCCCTCCAGCGCTGCACTGATCATCCCCTGCTTGCCCAAGTATCAAGTACTCGGGCAAATGCTCAGTATCGGCCCCGATACCGATACTAGTATCGGTATTGGGACAACCCTAGTTTTCACTATCAATTTTGCAATCCCAGCAGAGATACACTCAAACAGCATCAACCAACACACACAAAAAATATCATTATTATCATTATATATTTTCTGGCACGAGTGCGCATTATTTAACTCTTTTACTTTAGCTTCAGGCCTTCAGGTCAACCACCTGAGGCGACATGGCAGCAGGTGCCAGAGGTGGCAAGCCTGTCTCACCCCCTATCTAGTGCACTCCACCATCTGGGCAGGTAAGGACCCAGAGATCACATGTTCTCTGAATATATAGGCCAATCCCAGCATGCTCAGGGGGAACCTCCACTTTAATTGCCTGGGACTGCTACATACTCATACTGCCTATTAACTTAAAACTCCCACCCATGTTCTAGAAAGCTCTACTAGTTTCTAAGAGGTGGGAGAAGTCCAAGCAAACTTAACAGCACCAGCACACAGGATCAGCCTTAAGGCTGCATTCACACCTGAGCGTGTCGTTTTCAGGCAGAAAGTTGCACTATTTTACTGCGATTTTTACCACGACTTTGTACAGAACAAAAGGTCACTAATGTAAAAAGCAGAAAAACACCCAAATCTGCCTGAAAAAATACATCCAGAACTTGTTTGAGCTTCAGGTGTTTTCAGGCTTTTGGCTTCAGGCATTTTGGAGTGGAGATGTGAACCATCTCTATAGAGAATCATTGATTTTTCTCTAGTCATTTTCCAGGAAGGCACACCTGAGAGATGACTGGTCCACCTGACAGGAAACACAATCAATACATAAGATTAAAAGCCCCCTGCATCTCAATTCTTGATTGTGTTTCCCGGCAGCAAAACATTTGTTATTGTTATGCAGACCTGAAGTCGGTAGCGGAAGGTCCCCCCCCCCGAGCGCGGGATGCTAAAGCCGGAGAGGGCAGCAGGTCCAGCCGGGAGAGATCCCTGTCTCAGGGGACTGCTCCCATTTTGCCATTGGTTATTCCCAGTAAGGAGCGTCCCAGGTACAGAGTATGCATCCCCGGTGCTCCTGTGGACATGGGTCTCCTTCATCTACCTTCCATCCTGGCAGTGGTGCAGAAGACTGGAGGAGCTGGCAGGGTCCGCTGGAGTCCTTGTGGAGAGGTTGCAGGCAGGCATGGTGAGGAGTCGGGTTTCTCAGCAGAGAAATGAGGGGCGGAGGAGCAAAATGGTGTCATTTCCACTTCCGCCGGCATCATTTCTGGTCCGATGGCCTCATTTCTGGTCGCTGGGCTCCTAGGTGGAGCAAGATGGTGGTGGCTCCACTTCCGGTGACATAATTTCCTGGACCACGCCAAAGGGTGGCCAAACTCTGCCCAGCACCCGCACTGCAGGCTCTGCATGCTTTTTCTCTCCCAGACCTCACTCTAGAGGCCAAAGTCATCATCTGGTGGTGGGACTGCAGCAAAATGGTAAAACTCTGCCATTCGACCCACAGAAGCAATAAGAAGGGGGGAGAGTCCACAAGGTACCCCTCCTCATCTGGAAAAGACTGCAAGGACGACAGACGGAATGGAGAAGGAGGAGGAACCTGCAGCTGCTAAACCAGGAGGAGGCCACGGGTGGTAAGTCTACCTTGGTGGGCAGGTGGTAGGGTAATGGGGGAGCCTTGCCCACACCACCTGGGGGGGTTGAATGAGATAGATGTACAGCTGGCTAACTGTAGGTTTCTGTCTTATCTCTCTGCAGAACCCAGCGGATCTGTTCAGGGCCACAAGTCTAAGGGCAAACCCTCCCTCCCCCTAGAAAAGGTGTGGATACTGCAGTGAGAAGCTCCCACAAGATCATGCAAAACTTTTTTGTTACCGCTGTATTCATAAGTTGTCAGGCAAAGAGACCTCGACAATTACGAAAGACTTTCTCTCGGTACAAACAGCGATGCTTAGTACCTTACAGTCTCTGAAGAGCGTGATAGCAGTTAAGGAAGGGCCCAGTACCAATGAGAAAGAGAGACCCCTTCACTAGCAGGAAGTACTTCCCCTCAGGAGAGTACATCTGGCAGGGGGTCAAGATCCTCTAAGAGAACCCCTCCCTCTTTTACATCGGGGGGTAGAGGAGTCTGAGGATTCTGAGGACTCTGAGCTTGATCCCTTAGGAGCAGAGGGAAGCTCTGACTGAGATTGTCAGGAAAATGAATATGCCAGTCATGGGAGAAACCTTTTTCCCTTGGACGTCATGGGGGAGTTACCAGGGGCTATTTACCCCTCAGAAGGTATTCCAGAACCCCCAGCGCAAACCTCAGCCTGAGATAAGATGTATAGGGGCCTGGGCAAACTACGTTCCAAGGTCTTCCCAGTCCAGACTCTTAAAGAGGTTGTGGGGAGGGAATGGAAGGAACCAGAAAGGAAAATGCTTAGGTTAAAAACCTTTAAAAGGAGGTCTCCTTCTGGGAGGAAGAATAGCACATTTTTTTTAAAACTCCCAAACTAGACCCAGCTCTCGTGCAAGTTTCAAAAAAGTCCAACCTATTCTTTGAAAATTCAGGGAACATAAAAGATCAAATGGATCGAAGGTCAGAGACACTCTTACGTAGAGCATGGGATGACGATGCAGCAGGCATGGCTCCTGCCCTGGCATTGGCAGTGGTATCTAGGAATGTGAAGGCCTGGTTACACAGATTGTCCAGCCACATCTCTAGTGGGGATACAACAAAGCAGGTCACAGACTCTATTTAGCTGCAGAGGAGACGGTGAGGTCCACGGCCAAATCAGGGGCTCATCTTAACTCAGCGAGGAGGGCAATCTGGGTCAAAGCCTGGGAAGGGGACCACATGTCAAATGGAAGGCTTTGTGGGCTACCCATTGAAGGAAGGCAACTGTTTGGATCGGGACTGGATCAGGTCCTTTCCCGATCATCAGAAAAAGGGTAGAAATTCCCTGTAAAAACAAGGAAGGAGAAAGGTAAGAGGCCCTTTCGTGCCTTTACTAATCAGGGACAGTTCAAAGGGAAAAAGGAATATCAACCAAAGGTGGGGGAATGATAAGGGCAGACAAAAAGGTGGTGTAGAGGGGAAACTCTCTCACTTCGTCCCAGAGTAGGGGAAGATTACTGAGAGACCCTATATTCTAGAGATTCTGGCAGAGGGGTATTGGTTAGAGCTTCTTTCTCCTCCCCCTCAGAATATCACTCTCACCCACCTACCCAGGAATCCTGTAAGGGCAGCAGGGTTACTGGAGAGTATAGAGGGATTAGCGGGATAGGAGGTAGTCATCCCTGTTCCTCCGGATCAGCTCTTCCCTAGAATTTATTCCCATATATTTGTAGTTCAAAAGCCATCAGGGAAATTCTGTCTAATTATAAACCTACGGAAGTTAAACAAATTGCTACGGCAAAAGAGCTTCCGGATGGAAAATATCTATTCGGTACACAAGCACCTTTTTAAAGATGCATTTATGGCAACGATAGATCTCAGGGACGCTTACCTGCACGTCTCCATTACCCTAGAACATCAACCCCTGCTAGGGTTTGTGGTCTGTACAGAAAGGGGGATGCAGCACTGCCAGTTCTGGGTGCTCCCCTTTGGACTGACGTCAAGTCCAAGGGTGTTCACCAAGGTGCTGGCAGAGACTTACATACGACTTTGCTGTCCGTGTAGAATTAGATGTCATCTATTTGAATGTCTAGCTCGCGCAGTATAAAATCTGCATTTTCTACGGCTAGTACAGTCCCACAAAGTTCAAGCCTGGGTAGTTGCTTAGTTGCTTAGTTGCTAACTTAGCTTTGCCAAACAGAAACCCTACATGGGTTTGATTTTGAGAGTCTCTTACCTTGAGGTAGCAACAGCTGCTATGGCCTCAGTGGATGCATCTGAGAAGATGTGAATCTCTTTTCTCTGACTTGTAGCAAGGGAAACTGAAGTGTAGCAGTGTGGTATATCAATTCCATCTAAGGCATGTAGAGATTGTTTCCAGGACTTCTACTTTGAGTATTTTTCTGTTGGTAGTGGAGCATCCCAATCTTGAATAGTCTCCGATAATTGTCTTAATAAAGATTTACCTTGTATGGCGATGGGAGTCGCAAATCCCAGTGGATAGTATAGACTATTCACCACTGACAGGACACAATGTTTGGTGAATGGCTTGTCTGCAGAGCTGACTTGAAAGCCAAAGGTGTCTTTAAATAAGTCCCACCGTAAGCCCAAACTTCTCTGAATAGGAGGCATGTCCATTCCCAGATTTAAATCTTTAAATCCTGTGCCATGATCACCAGGCTGGAAGGCTTTCATCACAGCAGCACTATTTGAGGCAATCTTATGAAATCTGAGATTGGCCTCAGAAAGCATACCTTGAGTCTTTTGGAGCAGGTCTATGGCTTCTTCATCTGTGGGTAAGGATTTGAGTCCATCATCCACATATAAGTTTCTCTCAATGAAGTGTCAAGCATCTGCACCATACTCCCTTTCTCCATCCAGGGCAATCCTTCGTAGACCATATGTTGCAACAGCAGGTGAGGGACTGTTTCCGAATACATGTACTTTCATGCGGTATTCAATGACTTCATTGTTTATGTTGTTGTCATAGTGCCACAGAAATCTTAGGAAGTTCCTATGGTCTTCTCTTACTATAAAGCAATGGAACATTTGTTCAGTGTCAGCAGTTATGGCAACTGCCTCTCTTCTGAACCTCATAAGCCCTTCTACAAGGTTGTTGGTTAGGTTAGGACCAGTAAGAAGAACATCATTCAGGGATACACCTTGATGCTTAGCACTGGAATCAAACACTGCTCTTTGGCTTACATGGGTGATACACTCCAAAGAAAGGCAGATACCAGCACTCGCCATGTTCAAGAAGAGGTAGAGCTGGCTCAGCGTGATCATTGTCAAAGATCCTTTTCATAAATGCAATGAAAAGTTCCTTCATTTCAGGCCTGTTCTTTAGTGTTCGCTGAAGTGAGTTGAATCTGGTTAAAGCTTGTTCATGATTATTTGGAAGTCTGACTCTTGTAGCACGGAGAGGTAATGGTGCAACACAGCTGTTAGATTCACCTTTGTAGAGTTCACTGTCCATTATTGCGATGAACTCTCTATCTTCAACTGACAAGGCTATTCTCTTGTCATCACATGCAGAACAAAACACTGTGTTACCTAAGTTGTCATCATAGGGGATGGGAGTAACTTCAGATACCTGGATGATGTCAAGAGGCTTCTCTTTTACTTCATAATGATGAGGGCATGGTCTAAGGTGAGATGTATGCCCATTTCTCAGCATGTGAGTCTTGAAGGAGTTAATCTCTGATGGCATTCGCATTCTGTTTAAGCATACATCGCCCACTATTACCCAGCCTAGGTCATGTCTCTGTGCGTATGGAGCATTGTCAGAGCCATTGCACTGCTGGTGCACCTTAAGTACTCTGAGAATGTCCCGTCCCAGCAAGACTAGTATTTCAGCATCCATATCCATTGGAGGAATTTCAGTAACCAGGTGCCTTAAGTGGGGATGATGATACGCAGCTTCTGGAGTAGGAATTTCTTCCCTGTTGTCTGGTATTTGTTCACACTCAACTAATGTTGGCAAGGGTATGCCCTTCTTTGCCTTGATATGGGAGACCATGAACCCATCGGTCCTTCTGCTGGAGGTTTCTACACAACCAGAACAGGTGTTGAGAGTATATGGTGTTGCATGTCCTTTTATGCCAAATATATAAAAGAATTTAGGCTTAACCAGGGATCTGTTGCTCTGCTCATCTATTATGGCATACATCCTGGTACCTTTCTCAGGTTAATCCTTTGGATATATTTTGACTAGACATACCTTGGAACAGAATTTGTGGCTTGATCCTTCTCCACAGACCTCAGTACATGAAGAAGAGATGTTTGTAGTGGCTGGAGCATGGTTTTGTTGCTCCTTTGATGCAGGGTTCAACATAGATGGCTGCTGTGGATTGTGTGGAAGTGGAGCAGGATGCATAGCTGTAACGTGTTTGTCACTACTGCATTCTGTGCACTTAATGCCAACTTTACAGTTTTTAGCAAAATGGTCATACGAAGCACAGCACCTATAGCATATATTCCAAGTTTCTGGAGAATCTTCCTGCATTCTTTGATAGTCTTTTCCCTAAGCCCACAACATTTCTTTAGAGGGTGAGGTTTTTTGTGAATAGGGCACTGACGATTTGGATCTGTATCTCTATAACCCGAATCACTCTGGTGAGCAGCAGAGGATACGGGAGGTGAGATGTCTGTCTTTTTAGCAGATACTGCTCTATATAAGTCCCTGTGTATAGCTGCTTTGTTATCATACCTTGATGATGATGCAGGCAAGCTAGACTCGCTGAAGCTGGAATCATTCCTCATCCAGGCTTGCTCACCAATGAACCTGCAAAAATATGAGAATGAAGGAAAGAATACATTATAGTCTATTTTATATCTTGAGCCTTGTGCCCATTTCTCCTGCAGATTGTATGGCAGTTTAGACACCACTGGGTTCACACCATGGGCGGTGTCAAGGTAGCTTGGCCCAGGTAGACCAGGGTCTGCCTTTGCCAATTGTAGCTCCATGAGAAGGTCACTTAGTTCTTGAAGCTTGCAGTGATCTTTGTTTCCTATTTTTGGAAAGCTTTGCAGTCTCTTGAATATAGCACTTTCTATTACTTCAGAGCTACCATAGGTTTGTTCAAGTCTTGCCCATGCAGCAGCAAGACCTGCATCTGGGTAATCAACATGCACGGCTCTCAGTCTTTTAACACGATCTGCAGATTCTGGCCCCAGCCACTTTATGAGAAAAGCAAGTTCCTCATTGGTAGCAAGGTTGAGATCAGCAATAGAAGCCTTGAAGGTTGATCTCCAAGCTCTGTAGTTCTCTGGACAGTCATCGAACCTTGAGAGGCTAATGTTAATGAGCTTGCGGCGGATCATATATCTGGTGAAGTCAGGCAGGTCTGATTTCTCACTCTTTGATGCCAAAGTAACTTGTAGGACCCCTTGGGTGTGAAAGTTCTCTGGTGAGTAAGGTTGAAGTTTACCAGGATAAAATGATGTTGCAAGAGCATTTAACTTAGTCTCAAAGGCTTCTGCTGGCTATTGCTTGTACCGTGGCTTGTCGCTGGCAGTCACCTTGTCGTTGATAGGAGGTGATGTGGTTTGCTGTGTGAATACACTTGCTTTGTGGACTTGAAGAGGCTCAGGCTTGTGCGTGTTAGAGGTCTCTGTGTTAAGAGTCCGAACAGTAATGTTAGTAGGTGGTACGGGAGAGGATTCTGTATCATTGCAAACACTATGCCTTAGCACATATTCACTGGTGCGTTCAATTGGATCTTACACTTCTGCTGGAATAGAACAGTGCGAGCTAGTACTTTCTCCTATTGCTTGTTCAAGGGCCTTTAGCCTTGCTAAGGCAGCCACTTCCTCCTTTTCCACTTGCAGAATCTTTATTTGGGATTTCGCCTTTGCTTGGTGAGCTGCCATCTCTGCTTGAAGAGTTTTGCTTTGAGCTTCCATTTCAGCTTCCTTTCTGGCAAAGGATGTTTGCACTTTATTTTCTTCCAGACTTGCACAGGCCTCTATTAGCTTGTCACATATTGTTGAGGTTCTAGAGCGAGAAGATCTAGAAGAACGCATTGTGAGCTTAGTAGATGAGGATTTATGAGATCTGGTCTCCTGCAGTTTAGTGATGCGGAGTTCCGCCTTATCCTTGACATCTTGCACTAAGAGATCTCTTTGTTGGTTTAGTTCATCAGTCTTAGTTAGTTCTGCTAAAGAGCCCTCTATATAAGAGTCCTTTAAAAAAGCTGTGTATTTTGCAGACAGCCGCTGGTAGTGCTCATACGCTGCGTTTTCACATACAGTGGGGATTGTCACTTTTGAGCACCTATTTAAGCACTTTGCACTGCAACCTATTCTCCATTCCCCTGGACCTCCTGGATCGTCACCATTTGATTGCACCTGCTGGTAACTTACCAGCCTCTGGAAAGTACAATCACTTGCCATTGTGGATTGTCACCATATCAAGCACTCTATTGTCAAGGCACCTGATGCTGTAATTATGAACTGATTCAGGACATCATATTGTATCCTCATAAACATCTTCTAGCATCTGATATTGGGTTTTTCATACTCGCATATGAACTTTAAGTGGACTTCCATTCAGATTGCCTATTGTTCACACATTATTTTATATTGTCATTATCACTATTTTCACTATATTGGTTTAACTTCCATTCTCCTCTGTACTTGGGTCTAAGGCATTCTTTGATTTATTGATTTGTTTATGGTCATACCCATAGGACCGACTATATATAGCGCTGCACTTTTTGTATTTTAATGTAACTCATAGATGTTTTACGAAAGTCATCTGACATGACAAAACTTGCCAGAAGGTAAGGGTTCTGTAAATATATTTTGATGATATTTGAAATTAATAGCTTCTGTAGATACTGGAGAGTTACGGTGAACTACTTGTGTAGCAGAATGACCCCTTACCCGCCATCCCTAGCTGTCGGAACCCTTTAATGCCATTACCCACAATTGCCTGTGCTCCCATCATCCCCTGGACTCTTCAGTCAGCTTTGGTTACAAGTGCTTAAACTTAAAGGGGTTGTAAAGGCAGAATGTTTTTTATCTTAACTTTCTATGCATTAAGATAAAAAAAACCTTCTATGTGTAGCAGCCTCCCCAGCACCCCCCCCCCCCCCAATTACTTACCTGAGCCCCATCTCTCTCCAGCAATGTCCATGATCCCCTCCAAACTGCTCTGTGCAAAACCAACTGCACAGAAGAGGTAATAACATGTTTGTTATTTAAAGAAAACAAGACTTTACAATCACTTTAACTAGTGGAAAATGGCTATGAAGCCTTGTGAAGTGACTAGTTTCCAACTGTGCATGCGCAAGCCGTGCTGAGCTTTGTGGATGGTCCCACAGTCTTCTGAGATCTGTGATGTGTCCCAGAAGGCTGTGGGGGAAGGAAGGGAAGGAGGGAGAGAAGGTACCTGACAAAAACATGTACCCGCTCACCCTCCCCCCAAAAAGTGCCAATTGTCAAAGAGGAAGGAGGAGATGTGAATAAGCAAAAAGTCCCCTTTTTGGGTGCAGTTGGGCTTTAACTATTCTGTATGACCAGCCAGTGGGCCAGGACAAGGGTTGGGCAGGAGGAGCGGGTGCCTTGGGCGCAATTATTTATTGCAGGGATTGGGGGTGCCCTGTGCCAGTTGCTTCTGTTACAAGGCTGACAAAAGAAGTGACAGTGGCATCACTGCTAAACCTAAGGGAAGGGGGGGGGGGCGCAGTTTGGCATCTTTGCCCAGGGCACTGGATGACCTTACCCTGGCATAGCAGTGGAAAAATGTAAGAATTGTTGATGGTGAATCTGTTACATTTGTTTGAATACCATCTTTTTATAGCCCTCCGTTTATTATTGGACATATCTCTTTGTACCCTTTATGTACCACATACAGTCAGCAAAGGACAAGCAAAAATGAATGTGTGTAAGATAATTGGCTAAAATCAATTACACAACACTAAATGGTCTTTTTTTTGCTCAGTCAGTATTCCCCCATATACACAAGCATGAAGAATAAAGGAATCCCCCTGCCAGAACATTGTATTTTGACAGTGGGACCCAACACTGTCAAAGTACACTAAACAGCTGCTGCATTTAATAGGCTGCCTCTGCCAATAACAAAAAAATTCCCAGCATGTCCCTATAACAGAGATGGATGAAATGATGGACTTCTGTTGAGCAGGGACCATCACACACTGGTTGAAATTTTTACGGTCTCTGCTGAACAGGCCGAATTTCGATCTTGAGATACCTTCTCTTGGCCTAGCCTACACACCAGCAGAGATAAAGGCTACACACTCCCAGTTGAATTTATAATTCACTTACTTTATGAACAATGCAAAAGGAAGAGAAAAGGTGTGTGAAAAAAACATCATAAAAGTTGCCAATAGTTCAAATTGATTAGTAGAAAGGACACTTGAAAGCATTCTTTTTAGATAAATAGTAATACATTTTTGAAGTCTTTACATGCCAGCAACATAACAACTCTTCAAAAGCACTAGTATAAGGCCCCTTTCATAGGGGTATTTCCAGCTCCATTCAGCAGGAGATCCTTGAACAGATCCCATGTTAAATCAGAGCTGAACGGGGTGGACATCAGTTTTGTGACATCCGTGCCTGTTTAGACCCAGTCTGCATTTTGGCAGCAGATGGCTGTGGACCTGTGATGGATCAATGGGAGGCTGGATGTAAACTGACTTGTGTCTGTTTACGTTAGGCTACCTCTGATCTGTCACCTTTAGGTCTAGAAAAATAGATAAAGATGCAGTTTTTTTTTCTAGACCTGGGTGGACTCGAAGGTCGGTGGACGTAATCAGACACAGTTTGTTTACATCTGCCTGCCCATAGAGATTCATGGAATTTCTCATCAGGAAAACTGAATGACAGATCTGATCAGAAAGCCTGAGTGAAAGGGGCCCAACCCTTCCAGGATTCATCATCACCCACCAAGAAAGGAGGATAGGGACGTGGTGGGATCTGTAAGTGTACAACGATGAGGTTTTGAACTGACCAGTTGTGGTAGATTTTGGAGAGTTGGACCACTTCCCCAGTTCTTATATTTCTGATATTCCAGTTGTCAGATAACAGCATTTAACATTTCCCAGGCCTGTACATCTGTTGTTTATTTTAGTAGAAGGTCCCGTCCTTTGATTTGTATTGACAGTGAGTCAATAGGAATTCCTTCCCTAAAGTTCCTGTTTAGCTTAAAGTAGAACTATATGCAAAACTTGTTTATTTCATTTTGGATGAAAGGAAGGGTTTTACCCACGTTGCTTATTTTTTGCCATCAGTGTCCCATTGGGGAGATTTACCTTAACAACCTGCCTCATATCCAAAACAGATTTCCCCTCTATTACTTATCTGGTGACAACCCAACTTAGATTTTCTTTTACGTTCACTGTCAATGCTAATGGTAAACAGGACAAATAAAGAGGTTGAATCTTCCTAATGGGGGCACAGACAGCAATAAAAACGGACAGGTGTTATACTCCATCTCCATTCTGTCCAAAACTAAAAAAAAAGTTTTGTCTTTAGATATACTTTAAAACTGTGCTGAGAATGGGAACCTCTTCAGTGCCCAAACAGGAGTTGGAGCAGTGTGGAAGGTGGGACATCTGCTCTTCCTTCCTATGATCTGAAAGCATTGGCTCAGACACAATGGGAGACCTTTGGACACCATTGGGAACTGAAAGGTAAATATTAATTAAAATGTAATAAAAATATTTTTTTAATTGATTGTCAGCATGTGCTTTGCTTACCCACACAGTGAACTGGTTAGAAGTAGGAGGAACCTCTTAAACCAGTACACCAGGGAGGGGGAGACTACCCACTTGACCCTATAGGGGGCAGATAGGTGTTAAATAAGTCCCCTTTGCTGGCACTAGGTTGCTATAGGCACAGTGCCTGCCCATCAATATTGAGCCCCGGTGCTTTGGGATGGGGACCCCTGTTTTTAGAAAACTCTACACAAAGCTACCCCAATCCTTGCCTAATTGGTATCAGCATAGCAGGGGGGCATGTTTGCAGCTTCTTTGCTATGAGTAAATAATATAGTAAATAAGTCCACATGCCTGGTGTGCCTGACTGGTTAGGTCTGGTATGCGGGGGGAACTTTTTTTATATTAAAGAGAATAAAAATGACCTTTTTTTATTCAGGTATATCACTCTTTATAGACATGCCATTCAGTTTCAGTAAAACAAAAAAAAAAAAACCCCAATGATTCCCCAGCTCAAATCAGGACAGTTTAGTAAAAAAAAAAAGAAGAAAATATCAAGTAAATATGCAGGGATAGTAACATTCACCCTTTTCTTCCAGGAGAATGTTACAGTGAAGACCTTTTCTTGTTGAAGAATGCTGCAGAATGCCTGGAAATATCACTGTGAAACTTTACAAATCTGGGCAAAATCTTGGACAAGTCTCAGACTCCTGGTGTTGATTTGCCAAAAGTAAGTAAGCTGTTTACTTTGCAAGGGAATTTTCCACTGAATCAGTGAATGTGGTGACAATTTGCTTTGAAAAGAATACACTGTCAAGTGCAAGGAAAATAAAAAAGCAGTATTTATGCTCACACATGATTAGATGATGGAAGTCACCAGAACTTCAGCTCAGTGAACAGCTATTTTCCTATAGTAAATCAACCACACAGTGTGAATGTTCACCAAAACATTTTGGATAAATATTGGGAAAAATCATAAAAATCTACCTCAGTTACTGTTCTTTCTATATGTGTCTTTTGATTTTTATTGTGTATTTGGTCGTTATTTGTGTAGTGTTTCTTTACCTTTTTCATTGTTTATATTCTTTCTGATACAAAATGTAAAATAACAAGACTAAAGCCTAGTACACATGAGCCGAATGTTGGGCGTCCTTGGCCAGTTCAAGGGAAATCGGCTGACATTCGGCCCATGTGTATGGCAGCTGGTCCGTTCGGCCAGCTTCTGTGAAAGGATCCTGACCAAAAAAGGTCTAACGACCAGCTCCCGATCAGCACTCTCAATCAATGGCTAAGAGTGCTGACCGGAGTGTTTTGGCGGGGCTCAATAGCTCAGCAGGAGACATCTCTGTACTAACATTAGATTGTTAGTACAGTGGCTCTGACCGGAGCTGTCTGTTTCAATCTGCTTGGTTGGTTAAAAAAAAAGAAAATTAGTAGTGTGCACTCAGCTTAATGAAGAGCCTTTTTAGCACAAAAATAGGTCAAGGATAGCTGAAAAAAGATTCCTGAACCCTTTAGAAGCAATTTATTTCTCATTACATCCTTTAAAACACTGAACTCCACCTTCATTTGGTCTTTCACATGGATTCATTGGCATTTCACTGAAATTTTGTTGAAATCTCTAGATATTTGCTGGAATAATCGGAAAATTTCGCAGTTTGTGTGTATTTGATCAATATTTGCAAACAACCCCTTTAACCACTTCAATACTGGGCACTTAAACCCCCTTCCTTCCCGGACCAATTTTCAGCTTTCAGCGCTGTTGCAGTTTGAATGACAATTGCGCGGTCATGCGACACTGTACCCCAATGAAATTTTTATCATTTTTTTCACACAAATAGAGCTTTCTTTTGGTGGTATTTAATCACCCCTGGGTTTTTTATTTTTTGCGCTATAAATTAAAAAAGACTGAAAATTTACAAAAACATTGCATTTTTCTTAATTTCTGTTATAAAATTTTGGAAATAAGTAATTTCTCTTCATAAATTTTGACCAAAAATGATACTGCTACATTTCTTTGGTAAAAATAACCCAAATTGGGGTTTATTTGGTGTTGGTGGATAGACAGATGTGACGGGGACTGTGACAGATGTGACGGGGACAGACAGATGTTTTGTGTATGGTGACAGATGTGACAGGGACATACAGAGGTTTTGGGGACTGTTTTATGGGGACACTTATGTGTATGGGGACAGGGGTATCAGTGTGCTTGGTGCACTGTGTGGGGGGCGATCTGTGAGAGTTTTCTAAAAACCAGTTTTAAATACTTCTCTTTAATGAATAAAGGTTTTAAAATATTGTCTTTAATTCTTTTTACGTT
>BLSH010277349.1:923225-938590 GCA_018402905.1 Glandirana rugosa
AGTATACCAGTCTACTTTGGTTTTATCTTGAAAAACCATTTTTGAGTTGAACAGCACAAACCTCTTTCTTACGACTCAACGTAGGTTTCTTTTGGTATGGATGGCACTTCATACCCCCACCTTTCTAGTATGAAACCCCAACAAAAAGCAACTCAGCATTCTTTCTCCAAACACGACAAGTTGAGTTTTTACCAAAAAGTTCTATTTTGGTTTCATCTGACCATATGACATTCTCCCAATCCTCTTCTGGATTATCCAAATGCTCACTAGCAAATTCAGACAGGCCCGGACATGTACTGGCTTAAGCAGGGAGACACGTCTGGCACTGCAGGATTTGAGTCCCTGGTGGCGTAATGGGCTACTAATGGTAGCCTTTGTTACTTTGGCCCCAGTTCTCTGCAGGTCATTCACTAGCCCCCCCCCCCCCCCCGTGTGGTTCGGGGATTTTTGCTCACTCTTCTAATGATCATTTTGACCCCACGGAGTGAGACCTTGCGTGGAGCCCCAGATCGAGGGAGATTATCAGTGGTCTTGTATGTCTTCCATTTTCTAATAATTGCTCCCACAGTTGATTTCTTCACACCAAGCTGCTTACCTATTGCAGATTCAGTCTTCCCAGCCTGGTGCAGGTCTACAATTTGGTTTCTGGTTTCCTTTGACAGCTCTTTGGTCTTGGCCATAGTGGAGTTTGGAGTCTGACTCTTTGAGGTGTCTTTTATACTGATAACGAGTTCAAACAGATGCCATTAATACAGGTAACGAGTGGAGGACAGGGAAGCCTCTTAAAGAAGAAGTTACAGGTCTGTGAGAGCCAGAAATCTGGCTTGTTCTGTAGGTGACCAAATACATATTTTCCACCATAATTTGCAAATAAATTCTTTAAAAATCAGACAATGTGATATTCTGGATTTTTTTCTCATTCTCTCTCTCATAGTTGAAGTGCACCTATGATAAAAATTACAGGCCTCTCTCATCTTTTTAAGTGGGAAAACTTGCACAATTGGTGGCTGACTAAATACTTTTTTGCCCCACTGTAATAACAGAGGAGGTCTAGTGCTAGAATTATTGCTCTCGTTCTAGCGTTCATGGAGATACCTCAGGGGGGCGGGGGTGCTTAAAAAACATTTTTTTTATTATTATACACATCTCTCCTCTACAAAAGCATTGGTTTACCCCTCTATTGGATACAAAAGTGCTCCCATTTGGGGTATCCTGAGGACATAGGGACCAAACTTGTGCAAAGCAACCAAGAGAGCCATAGACTGAGTGCTATCTCTCAACAGACCCATACTAGGGTCAGGTATACTCGCAACCGAGAATGTCTATCCCTTAATTTTATAGATCTAGACAACTCTGTATGTCCACTCTAAAGGCAATGTTAGGAGAAACAAGCAGCAATGTGGTTTAAGGAAACTATACACTTCTTATGTAACTGCACCACGAGCCACCTGTCTGAATATACACAAGGTAACAGATGATGTATTACCCTTGTTTCAACCTTTCTACTGTTTGTTAACAAAACCAATAAAAATGTATTAAATAAAAAGCATTGGTTTAAAAAAAAAACATTGATCCAATGCATAAAAAAAAAATAGCCTTGTTTACATGGTTTGAAATCATGATGTCACTCCAGTCATCCTAGGCCAACGAGATGAGGGGAGACCATCTTTCTTCTGTTCATCTCTGTGGCCAGCCACTGCCTGCACTGGATCAGTACTCTGGCCTTCTAATCAGCCAGATAAGCCCGAGAACCATTGGAAAGTGGCAGAAGAGGGACAGCAACTCCTCCCACCACTTCAAAAGTAATCAGCCACTTGGATCAGTTTTAACAGAAAGAATGGCACCTGAGGAAAATTTTAATATTGGAGTTATGACATCTAGCAGCAGCCAGAACCCCAGTAATAAACATCAAACTAATGACGTATTTTCACAGTTAGGTGGCCGGCAAGTGGATAGAGAACAGTGAGGCAAGACAATGTTAATAATTTGTTGAGCTCTTTAGAGGATAGGAAGCCGTCACGTATGACGAAACATGTAGGGCGGAGCTATGCACTGACGCCATTGCGCCCCATGTGCCCCCAGAAGCGCCGATGATTGCTGTTTGTCTGCTGGCAAATGATTTTCATTCATGCGAGTGCTGTTTTTATACATTGTAAGTAGTCATTTGCCCCCCTATTTTATTCTGAACAAATTACCATAGCAATATCAAACTATTGGAGCTTTCTTTGTTCATACGGTTCATCACATATCCGTGGATCTTGCAGTGGTCTCTGTGTGAGGAGAGATTACAGCAAAGGAACCCATTGGTCCATTTTGACATTTGCATTGCAGAGGCTTATCTGCCTGCCTATTTGACCATCCTAGTGATAGGTGGTCATGGCTATCCAGTAAGAGTCTCTGAAAACAGTGTGTGGGGTGCCACAGAAGGCTCTTTTCAAGTTTCTTGGTGGAGCAATTTCTATGCTTTGAACTCATGGATCCCCATATATATGGACTTTTGAATGAATTTATTACACTGTTTTTTTGCTTTTACAATATTTATTGTTTGTTTGCACTTTAGGATGTATTATATATGAATTTTCACATCATTTATAGCTCACACTTTAACCACTTGCCGACCGCCGATCGGAGATTGACGGCGGCAAAGTGGCTCTGTAACGCAAAACGCCGTCATACGACGGCGGCTGCGATACAGAGATACTGTGAGCGCGCGAGCGCCGCCGGAGGCGCGCGCGCACGCTCACTGTGTTCGGGGGGGGCCGGGGAGCAGGTGCGGCGGCTTCGATTGCCGCCGGCCACCCGCGATGCCCCCCCCGGAGCGAATGAGCGGAGGTCCGTGTATGTAACCACGGACCTCCGCTCTGTGTGAGGGGGAAGGGAAGTGATCACAGCCTTCTCGTACATGAAGGCTGTGATAACTTCCTTTCCCCAGCAAGGCAAGCCCCCCTACAGTAAGAACACGCCCAGGGAACACAGTTAACCCTTAGAGCGCCCCCTGCAGGTTAACCCCTTCACTGCCAATGACATTTACACAGTAATCAGTGCATTTTTATAGCACTGATCGCTGTATAAATGCCAATGGTCCCAAAAAAGTGTCAAAATGGTCCGACATGTCCGCCCCAATATCGCAGTACCGCTAAAAATCGCAGATCGCCGCCATTTTTAGTAAAAAATAAAAAAAAAATAAAAACCCCAAAAATGAATTCTCATCATCCGTAAACGCGGCCACTTTTGCGCAAACCAATCAATAAACGCCGATTGCGATTTTTTTTATCGCAAATATGATGAAGAATATAAATCGGCCAAAAACGGTGAAAAAAAATGTTTTTTTATATTTTTTTTTTGGATTTGTATTTTAGCAAAAAGTAAGAAATTTGGGTTTTTTTGCAAAATTGTCGCTCTTCTTTTGTTTATAGCGGCGATCAGAAATGACGCAGAGGTGATCAAATACCACCAAAAGAAAGCTCTATTTGTGGGAAAAAAAGGACGCCAATTTCGTTTGGGTACAACGCCGCACGACCGCGCAATTGTCAGTTAAAGCGACGCAGCGCCGAAACGCAAAAAGGGCTCCGGTCCTAAAGCTGGAAATCCTTCCGGTCCTTAAGTGGTTAAGATTAGCGCAATCTTGTTTGAATCATATTTTCCTATTGAAGAAGAGATGCTGCTAAATGTCTGTGAATGTCATTCTAATTGAATAAATCTAATTTAGCTTGATACATAGAGTAAATATTGGGCAAAATTTGGGAGAAATTGCTGATAACGTTATCCATTTAATGTTCTTTGTATATGAGTTTGTGTTTTTTTCTTTTTTTGCTTTATTTTCAATGTTTTATTATTTTTTTTAGCTGTGAAATGATGAGGCTAATAAGGAGGCATTTTTTGGAAAAAGGATAGGTCAGGATAGTTAAAAGGAACCCACAGAATTCTTGTTTTACCTTTGAAAACCACCCAGCACCATCATTTTGCCTTCCCATTGACTTCAAGTCTATTTAAACTCTCATTTTTAAAATAAAAACTCTCAGGTTTGCTCATCTCTACTGCCATGTAGTTAGGGATGGGTGATGTGAGAGATTTCCCATTTTGTCTCTGAAAGTGGAAAAATCTCCTAAATCTTATAGAACAAGCATCACTACATTAATATGCGAGGGGGCATTCTATCTTGACATCACACTGCTTAACCACTTAAGGACCAGAAGGATTTACCCACTTCCTGACAAGGCCATTTTTTGCAATATGGCACTGCGTTGCTTTAAATGACAATTGTGCAACATTGTACCCTAACAAAATTGATGTCCTTTTTTCCCCACAAATAGAGCTTTCTTTTGGTGGTATTTGATCACCTCTGCGGTTTTTATTTTTTTGCGCTATAAACAAAAAAAGAGCGACAATTTTAAAAAATTGTCAAAAATGTGAAAAAACTAATTTCTTCCTCAATATAACAAGTGTGTCAGGAGATGGCGCTGTCTGTAAATATATGCAATTTATAAAAAGTGTGGTGATTAACCTCAAAAAGTGTATAGTTTCTTATATATAATAAAGTGAATTTGTGTGCAAATGCTGGAAAGTGCATAAAGTGCTTTTTACCATAAATTAGGTATTTCACAATAATAAATCAAATTAATAAAATTACAAGTGTCCGTAAAAGTCCGTAAAAAGTGGTGTGCAATTCACAACACCCCTCTCACTTTCGCAGGAGGTATATCTGACCCTCTAGGGGTGTCTGTGTATTCCTTTCAGCATATAGTGGGAAATACAAAATATCTCATGTAGGAATATGTCCGTAAAAAGTCTGTGTCCGTAGAAGTCCGTAAAAATGCCGTCTTTCCTAAACAACACTATCATTTCTCAAGAAATACAACCGACTTCCTGTAGGTGTCTGTGTATTCTTTCTACAATTCAATTTATATTGTGGAATCCCTTATAAGTCCATATACTGTCCGTAGCAGCCCACTTCAACCATACTAAAGTGATCACAGCTGCTGTCGTGTTTATATATGTGATGATACAAAGGTAAACTTATTTTTAAAAAATATCCTTGGTTGTAGAAATTCAGTTAAAAGGTGACATTCTGTGCATAACTGGTAATCCTCTAGCATAGAAATGGTGACTTCACTGGTGCTCCCCGCTTGTGCCCTCACTTACCAGAATCTTCCTACCCCTACAGGGGTGATGCGCCTTTGGTAAATGGGGTCTTTGATGTTGTCTTTGTTCCTCAGGTGTCCTGCTGTTGTTTTTTCCTTGAGTGAGATCCTTCCCTCAGGTGCTCAGTCTCGGTCCCGTTTGTGATGGTCCTGGTCCTTCCTTGTACTACCGTCCCGCTCCAGATAATCCCGGGTATACGTATAGGAAGAAATCAAAGGCATCCAGGATAGTGTAGCATGTTTGTTTAAAAAGTCCAGTTTATTTAACCAAATGTTTATAAAACAATACAATGTTGCACTGACATCCAAGTGGCAAAGACAGTTTAAGAGAACCGCAGGCTCTGCCCGCTTGAGGAAGGCTAGATCTCCTTTCCTTCCTGCTCCCTGCGTTCCTCCACGAGGAATCAGCTTGCCGCCTGTGTAGAAAGTTTTTGCGCTATGTGGCCACGCCTTACGCGTTTCGTCACTCTGACGTCATCTGAGGCTGTGGCCATGGAAGCAAAGTGTGTCTTAAATATTCACCCCGGAGGGCGGGATATTTGAGTGAGAACCAATCAGGTGTGTTGGGGGATGATTCAGCCGTGTGTGTTTGGAGTAGTCAGGAGGGGGAGATCAAACCTTCCTCACCATTCACTAAAAAATCACAAACTATTGAATCTCCAATCCTAGTGGGATGTGGACGAGAACGTCATGAAGTATACTGTGTGTTTATAGTGCGACTTCCATTATCTTTAAAATGTGTATGCTCCATTGCACCAGGTTTGAAAATAAATGAAATAAAAACTGAGGTTGTATAATAGATTAAAAGTGTCATGATGTGCATGAGAAGGCTCGGAAGAGAATCAACAACTAAAAACACTGACTAATAATAAAAAGGTTGTGGAGTAAATATGTTTAAATGAGAAGGATGCGGATGAGAAGGCTCAATAAAAACACATATTGAAAATATTCATTAAATCACGTTATGGTTACATTAACTTTAAAATGTGTATGCTCCATTGCACCGGGTTTAAAAATAGATGAAAATGGAGGTTATATGATAGGTTTAAAAATATCAAGATGTGGATAAAAAACTTAGAAAAGAATCAACAAAAAAACACTGGTAATTATAAAGGTAAATATGTCTAAATGAGAGGGTTTGAAATGTGATGTGGATGAGAAGGCTCAGTAAAACCATATTGAAAATATTCATTAAATAACACTATGGTTACAAATGTTCAGATCGGTGAGTGAGGAAGGAGGCGTTATAAAGATCCTAAAGGTGGGAAGGCTCAATAAATGAAGATTTAAAACGTCTTGATGTGGATGAGAAGGCTCAAACTTGTGAGACGATACTAACTAAATAACAAGATAAGAATACTAAAATTGATAATAATGTGGATGGGAAGGTGGAATATAAGATTATTAAAAGATAATGATGTGGATGAGAAGGTTCAAATATGAGAAAATACTCATGGTCCTCTCCCATACAAGGCTATGTTAAAATGGAATAAAATAAAATAAAATAAAGTAAAATGGGGCCAAGAATTAATACCGGCAACAAGTGATGTGGATGAGAAGGCTCATTATAAACCTCAAGTACTAAAAACATAGAATGTATTGACGGCAGGAATAAAGGAAGCTAAAATGTTGTTATGATGTGGATGAAAAGGCTCAGTAAGGATAGGTGAAAAGGGGTATCTACTTAAAAATACTATATATAATTCTTGATTATTAAATACCCCAATCTATTATGTTTACCCCTCCAGGATTGTTTTCTTTAATAAAGAATTATATATAGTATTTTTAAGTAGATACCCCTTTTCACCTATCGTGGAGGAACGCAGGGAGCAGGAAGGAAAGGAGATCTAGCCTTCCTCAAGCGGGCAGAGCCCGCAGTTCTCTTAAACTGTCTTTGCCACTTGGATGTCAGTGCAACATTGTATTGTTTTATAAACATTTGGTTAAATAAATTGGACTTTTTAAACAAACATGCTACACTATCCTGGATGCCTTTGATTTCTTCCTATACGTATACCCGGGATTATCTGGAGCGGGACGGTAGTACAAGGAAGGACCAGGACCATCACAAACGGGACCGAGACTGAGCACCTGAGGGAAGGATCTCACTCAAGGAAAAAACAACAGCAGGACACCTGAGGAACAAAGACAACATCAAAGACCCCATTTACCAAAGGCGCATCACCCCTGTAGGGGTAGGAAGATTCTGGTAAGTGAGGGCACAAGCGGGGAGCACCAGTGAAGTCACCATTTCTATGCTAGAGGATTACCAGTTATGCACGGAATGTCACCTTTTAACTGAATTTCTACAACCAAGGATATTTTTTAAAAATAAGTTTACCTTTGTATCATCTCATATATAACCACGACAGCAGCTGTGATCACTTTAGTATGGTTGAAGTGGGCTGCTACGGACAGTATATGGACTTATAAGGGATTCCACAATATAAATTGAATTGTAGAAAGAATACACAGACACCTACAGGAAGTCGGTTGTATTTCTTGAGAAGTGATAGTGTTGTTTAGGAAAGACGGCATTTTTACGGACTTCTACGGACACAGACTTTTTACGGACATATTCCTACATGAGATATTTTGTATTTCCCACTATATGCTGAAAGGAATACACAGACACCCCTAGAGGGTCAGATATACCTCTTGCGAAAGTGAGAGGGGTGTTGTGAATTGCACACCACTTTTTACGGACTTTTACGGACACTTGTAATTTTATTAATTTGATTTATTATTGTGAAATACCTAATTTATGGTAAAAAGCACTTTATGCACTTTCCAGCATTTGCACACAAATTCACTTTATTATATATAAGAAACTATACACTTTTTGAGGTTAATCACCACACTTTTTATAAATTGCATATATTTACAGACAGCGCCATCTCCTGACACACTTGTTATATTCATTACTCTCCCCTTCAGAGGAGAACACTTGGAGGGCAGCAGTCTAGATTTGTCTATCTATCTTCGGTACACAGCTTCTCTGAGTGCAGGATCCTCTCCTCACTCTTAATTTCTTCCTCAGTTTAGGCCAATATGAGATCTTCTACATATTTTTGGTAAAAAATAATTGCAATAAGCGTATATTGATTAGTTTGTGCAAAAGTTATAGCGTCTACAAAACAGGGAATAGATTTATGGCATTTTTATTATTTTTTTGTTAGTAATGGCGGCGATAAGTGATTTTTAGCAGGACTGCAATATTGCGGTGGAAAGATTGGACACGTAACTGACATTTTTGACACTTTTGTTTGGAACCAGTGACATTATTATGGTAATCAGTGCTAAAAATATGCACTGTTATTGTACTAATAACACTGGCAGGGAAGGGGTTAACACCAGGGGTGATCAAGGGGTTAAATGTGTTCCCTCACTGTGTGTTCTAAGTGTGGGGGACTGTGTGACTGGGGAAATACCCAGATCTGTCCTCCTGCATAGCAGACAGACAGAATCTGTGTGATCTCCCCGGCCAGAACACAGATCTGTCTTGTTTACACAGGCAGATCCCTGTTCTGTCACTGCAGAGAATGATCGCAGGTGGCCGGTGGACATTGAGTCCGCCGGACTTGCTGATTTGCTCCTCTGCTGGCCAGTGGGAGCACGCGCGTGCCCACAACAGCGCATTCCGATGCCGATGTACAGCTACAGCGATTCGCTGGAACAAGCCTGCTGCAGTTAAATGACGGCGGCTGGTCGGCAAGTGGTTCTAAAGGTAGAATGTTTTTTTACCTTCTTTGCTTCCTCATTAGCTCACACAGCAGACTTCTGTCAATAACAGATAGTGAATCAATGAGGAGAGAGCAGAGGGTGGGGTTGAGCAACGCACTGTGTGTGAATGGACGATGTCCATTCACAGGAACGTGGCTTGGGAGTGATCCTGTTCAAGTGCCCCAGAACAAAAGGGCAGGAGTACCAGTGGGGGACACGAAAAGAAAATTGGATCTACTCTGTGCAAAACCATTACACAGAGCAGGTAAGTATTACATGTTTGTTATTTAAAAAAAAAAAGTCAACCTTTAGAATCACTTTAATTCTGCTGAGCACTGAGATATATTATTCGTCATAAGCTGTAATATTTGAATATTTCCTGCTTTACATAGTGAGACTCTGAGATTATTTCCCTATAGATTTCATGTTATATAAACAGTTTACCATGAAGATCAATGATCTGTGTGAGCGACAGACCAGACCCATCAAGATGCTTCCTCTGACATATCTACTCTGTGTCTTCTATGTCTACATCCAAGGTATGAGGATATTTGGTGTTTATTTTATCAGATGTAAAATAATACTTAGGAACAAATGCGTTTTATCAGATATCTTATCTATTTTAAAAAGAAAACTTTCAAAACCCACTTCGATTTTTTTCCAGGCAGTTATTAAATTGGCAACATGGTTTGGTATTCTGATTCCTTATAAACATAGCCCAGATCCTTACATAGAGCGTTACAGATAGATAGTTTCAGCTGAATATTGTTTCCTCTTATGATGAAATCCATTGATAATCAATATGTCTCTTCCCATCCTCAGGATCCTGTGGAGAGATTGTGATGACTCAGACTCCGGATTCCATCTCTGTGTCCCCAGGACAGACAATCACCATCACATGTACTTCTAGTAAAAATCTTTATTACTCTGGAACAGGTTCTCACTTTATAGCCTGGTACCAAAAGAAAGCAGGACAACCTCCTAAACCCCTCTTGTATTATTCCAGTACTCGAGTATCTGGGGTTCCAGATCGGTTCAGTGGATCTGGATCAGAAACTCAATTCACAATGACGATACAGAGAGCGAGTGCAGATGATGAAGGAAAATATTACTGTCAGCAGAGTAGGGAGGCTCCTATCACACAGTGATACAGAGCCGTACAAAAACCTCCTTCCTCTTTTTTATGTCATGTGTTTATCTCATATTAGATAGCTGACACTTATTTCCAATTACCACCCTGTGTTTTAAAAATTCATCCCTGCAAATAAATTCAGGTTTCACATTTCAGATAAACTACTTTAAAGCTGACATTTTGTTTATTTTGCTTTAGAACCCTCCTAGCTTAGGATGTTTAGTTTTTGGCTCGATCTGAGGTCAAGAGAGCAGTAATTATTTGTTATGGTCTGTTCAGAGTTTCACAGGCTGGGAGTTTGATTGTTTCCTCTGCCTCTAGAAGAAGCTTCCTGAACATAGGGAAGGAGAATTCAAATGACCAGTCTGAATATTTATCGTGCCTTAGCCAATCCCTGGAGAGGAGTGTACAGACTGGGGAGGTGATAAATAGTCTGAAGGGATTATTCTTCCTCCCCAGGAGGGTTCTAAGTCTCTAGGGTGCTACTGCCCCTGGAGACAGCTGAAGTGAGGTAAGGAGTTGCAATCTGGGCCTCAGCAGAAGCTGGGCTGAGGGCCTACTTCTGGATTTTTGCTGGAGGGCACTATACTGAAGCTCTGGTCTGGTGAAAGATATTTTTTATACCTCACTGAGGATCTACCTGTGGATGCTGTGTGGTAGACAAAATATAATGATAAGCTCATGTGCTGCTAGGTAACTATGACAAAAGTGTTAGATGTGTCTTTGACACTCCTGCAACCACCCCTTAAAGAGTACTTAATCACTTTATAAGAAGAAATGAAAAACGAAAAACAAAAATGGTGCACTGTTCCTTTAACCTATTATGGACAGCCCTGCGCAGATATACTGCGGCAGGGCAGCCCGACTGTGCGAAATCATGTACCTGTGATTGGACACAGCGGGACCCGCCGATCGCTCTCAGGAGAAGCAGAATGGCGGTCTGCCTATGTAAACAAGGCAGACCGCCATTCTGTGAGAGGTGAAGATGGAGATCTTGTGCTTCTGCTAAGCAGAAACTTTGATCTCTGTCTTCCTCCAGTCAAAGCACCCCCCAGAGTTAGCAAGCACTCCTTAGGAGCACATTTAACCCTTTGATTACCCCTGATGTTAACCTCTTCCCTGCCAGTGTCAGTACAGTGACAGCGCATTTTTTTTTTTAGCACTGATCAGTGTATTGGTGTCACTGGTCCCCAAAAAAGTGTCAAACGTGTCAGTTAGGTGTCCGATTTGTCATGCCACAATTTTGCAGTCCCGCTAAAAATAGCTTATCGCCATCATTACTAGTAAAAAAAAAAAAACTTCCATAAATATATCCCATAGTTTGTAGACGGTATAACTTTTGCGCAAACCAATCAATATACACTCATTGGGATTTTTTTACCAAAAATATATAGCAAAATACATATTGGCCTAAATTGATAAATACATTTGTTTTTGTACATTTTTTTATTGGGAATGTTTTATAGCAGAAAGTAAAAAATATTGTTTTTGTTTTTTTTCAAAATTGTCTGTCTTTTTTTGTTTATAGTGCAAAAAATAAAACAAAAAGGTGATCAAATACCACCAAAAGAAAGCTCTATTTGTGGGAAAAAAAGGACATCAATTTTATTTGGGTACAACGTCGCACGACCGTGCAATTGTCAATTAAAGTGCAGTGCCATATTGAAAAAAATGGCTTGCTCATGAAGGAGGGGGTAAACCTTCCGGGACTGGGGTGGTTAAATGGCTACAATGTTGATAGCGTTAGAAACTTAAAAAAGCGGTTTAACCACTTCAGCCTCAGCCACCATTGATATACGTCGGTACTTTGAAGTGGGATACCTTTGTTATAGCAGCAGATAGCGGCCATAACTCCGGTATCCTCTGAATCGGCGAGTGGCTGGCTTTCTGATAAAAGTGGTCTTGGCGGCGGATTCACTGCGAGATCACTTTCATCGGGGCAGGAGAGCATCCTCCCACCGCGCTACGGTCATCTCCGCCGCTTACCGGAGCTGTCAGTAGTAGCAGAGACAATCCGATGTTCTCCCTTCTAAGACTGGATGCTGACTGAGGGGAAGATGGCCCAGACTCGGCTCCATTGCATTGAATGGCAGAAGCAATGTCAAACGTTACTTCCGCCCAAGGCTCTTAAAGGGGAATTTTTTATTATTCAGATGACATTGTTATTTTTTTCTTTTTTAATTGCATTTTAGTGTAAATGGTAGATCTCACATTTAAGAGGTCCTGACATGCTTTTTTCCTATTACAAGGAATGTTTTCATGTCTTGTAATAGGAATAAAAGTGACCCAAAATTTTTTTTTTTAAAGGACGGTGTAATAAAAAAAGGAAAATAAATAAAAAAAAAAAAAAAAAGCAAAACTCCCTGTTCCGCCGAGCTCACGTGCAGAAGCGAACACACATGTAAGTCGCGACCGCATATAAAAACGGTGTTCAAACCACATATGTGAGGCATCACCGTGATCGAGAGCAATAATTATAGCACAAGACTTGCTCTGTAACTCAAAACTGGTAACCTGTAGAAATTTTTAAACATCGCCGATGGAGATTTTTAGGTGCCAAAGTTTGTGGCCATTCCACGAGTGGGTGCCATTTTGAAGCATGACATGTTGGGTATCAATTTACTCTGCGTAATATTATCTTCCACAATATAGAAAACATTTGGGCCAGTGTTACTGCTGTCTTATTTTTTAATTCAAAAAAGTGATTTTTTTTTCCCAAAAAAAATTGCGCTTGTAAGACGACTGCGCAAATATAGTGCGACATAAAGTATTGGAACACCCACCATTTTATTCTCTAGAAAAAAAATAATGTTTGGGGGTTCTAAGTAATTTTCTAGCAAAAAAAAAAAAAAAACGATTTTAACCTGTATACACCGAATCTCAAAAAGAGGCTCGATCCTTAAGTGGTTAAATAAACCAACCTTCAGCTGTGTAGTTTGAGCGGTGTTTCTCTGTTGGATTGATTCATATATTATATAACATATAAACAACATAAGGTATTGATATATAAATAAACATTAAAGTTGGTAAAACAGTACAAATTCATCCGGCAAATACTGTGCTCTCAAACATGTAAAGTGTCCATCCAGAGAAATGTGAAATCAGTGCTTTAATCCACATTTCAGATATAAATCAATAAAGGGAATATCTAAATTGTGCTTCCAATCACCAATCCCCTCCAAGTGCAATGCTCGCTCACCTTCAATCTTAACTATAAAGGTCAATATATGCAGATAAAGGAACTGGTTTTATTCATCCACCATGCGGTTCATTTTGTCAGCTTTTTTCCATGTCTGTCTCCTCAAAGTCACGAGCATTTCTCAGACTCATAAAGCGATCCATTTATAGTGCAATATGTTTAATAAAAAACACTGTATTAAAAAAAACTAAATAGTTGCACTGACGAGTACTTAGTCTTGGGTAAAGCATTTAATAACCAGAGAGTTGGCAGCGATTCTACTAAGTGACTTCTGTGTCTCGGAGACACCGGAAAGTAATGTCACTGGCTCCGCCCCACACATTGCTTCACTGATCACATGACTTCCTCAGGGTAGGGAGCCAAGTGGTGAGTGCCGGGACTTGTGGCAGAGGTCATGGGACCTTGCTGTGGACTTTTGGGAGTGCATATGCTGTAAAGGTACTAAGTGCCAGGGGTTGCTATATGGACGGCTGCTGTAAGGTCCCTGATTTACTGGCCATTCCCGTTACCTCTAGAAAACTGTTGTTGGAAGATTAGAGAGAGATTTGTCCTCCGTTATTGCTGCTTATCATTTTGGCATATCCGGTGACCTAAAACTCTTTCCTATTAACGTTCTTCAGCAATAATACCAAAAAAAGAAGTACCTTAAACTAAGCCTGTATTGTCTGTGTGCTTGGGATCCTTCTTGTATGTCTGGCTGCCCCTGTACTATACTTGGAGACCTAGGTACAAGCTCAGTGGCTCAGTTGGGGGGTAGGGCTACATTATTTTTGTATTACATTAGTTATGTGTAATGGTGTGTATCCCATTATCCTAATAACTTTTGCTAAAATCTTCCCTTATGTGCCTCCTCAGAGCAACCAGATATTGTCCTGAGTGACTATTTTCCTGGCTGTAGCCATTGCTACTAAGAAAATATGTGCCACTCACAGAACCCATACCATTACACATCACTAATGTGTTTGGTGCTCTAGCCCAAAAAGCAATCAAACCTAAGCCTAAATGCACTGACTTAGCCTTGAGCTCTCTCGCTCCTCTACCCCACCTAAGCTTGCACTACCTCCATCAACATACATCAGTAAAGTAGTACAATATCAGTAAAATACCTATATGATTTTTACTGCTATGAAGGGCTCCGTTAGAGTGATTGTCTTCTCTTTCTGTCTCTGCAACAATGGTTTAATCAGATAGGAAGTGATTGAATTTTTACAACAGGGAGCAATAAAAAGCCTTTTAAACCAAAGTTAACCAACTGTCCCAATTTCCACAGGACTGTTCAAAGACTTGAACCAAATCCTGTTGTCTTGCAGACCCACCCCAGTGGGGTCCGTGATGGTATGCTGCCTAGTAGAAGAAGTAACCAATGGCAGCCTTCTACACACAATGACTCATTCTACCAGGCTAAACTAAGTGCTCCATTGTTTCTGATGTCCTCAGATGGTTGTGGTTGCTGTCACCTCCTGAGATGAGGCTAAGCCATGTTTTTACTCTTCAGGCAGAGTTGAAGCTGAAAGGTTATGATACGGCTCAGGTGGGCATACAGCAATGGGAGAAGTGTAAATGCTGTGCTGGGGTAAGGTGTAATGCCCAGCTAAGTGGTGTATGTGTACAGGCTCTTCCCCCAACCATACCTCGTGTCACACTGCGCCAATAGCTGGAGCACAGGCAGACACACCTCAAAACACCATGCTCGCGTGTCAATCCTACAGAAGATGATAGATTGACCTTCTTCTACCTGCAGGACCTCTAATTTCTCTTTAACCACTTCCTTACTGGGCACTTAAACCCCCCTCCTGCCCAGACCAATTTTCAGGTTACAGCGCTGTCGCATTTTGAATGACAATTGCGCGGTCGTGCGACGTTGGCGACATTGGACTTTTAACCAGACCCGTCCTCCCCCCAAATTCACGGGTCATTCCTTCACCAATTTCTCTTTAATCTCCAGGACGTCCATCTTCTTCCAGTTAGATAGTAGAAGACATCCTAACTGTGCGCTCGTACCACAAAACTCCACACAGACGGACACGAGGTCGATAACCGCGTCACACTGTGCTCCATACCAACCCCCTTCTCGGACATGTGTATGTGGTGAATCGACCCGTAATGTGGAATGGGGTCGTGTCGTAAATGTGAAGAGGGTAACGACATACGGGTGGACTCGGCATAGTAT
>BLSH010277349.1:938600-952204 GCA_018402905.1 Glandirana rugosa
TTTTTACTAGTAATGGCGGTGATCTGCGATTTTTATCGGGACTTTGATATCCGGGCGGACATGTCGGTCATTTTTGACACTTTTTTGGGACCAATGACATTTATTCAGCGATCAGAAATTTAAATGTCCACTGATTACTGTATAAATGTCATTGGCAGTGAAGGGGTTAACCAGCAGGGGGCAGTGAAGGGGTTAACAATGTTCCCTGGGTATGTTCTAACTGTGGGGGGGATGGGCTGGTCGGGACATAACAGATCTAACTGATCCCAGTGACAGGGATCAGTAGATCTGTCATGTCCCCTGTCACAGAACGGGGAACCGCCGTGTTTACATCGGCGGTTCCCCGTTCTACTGCTCTGTAAGGCGATCGCGGGTCAGGAGCGGACATCGAGTCCGCCCGACCCGCGGGCACGGCCACGCAGTGTGCGGCGGCGGCGCGCGCGCGCCGCCGCCGCCGCCCAGTGCGCGCAGTGGGCGTGTGAAGGGGCGGACGTCCATGGACATCCCCCCGGATTTTCAGGTCCGCGCTGTTGACGTCTTTTGTCAATAGCGCGGTCCTGTACTGGTTAAATCCTCATCACCCCGCATCATAGAAGCAGCTGGACACCCTCCTTACATTTCCTCATCGCAGATCCAAGCTGTGCTTCTTGTCAGGGCACAACACAGCTCATTCCCACAGTGACTTTCAAGTGAGATGGATGGACAGCAACAACAGTCACAGAAATATGAGAAATTACTCAAGAGTAGAGTTGAGCGGACACCTGGATGTTCGGGTTCGGGTGTTCGTGGAAAAGTTCGGGTTCGGGTTCGGTCCGAACTTGACCCTGGACCCCAAACCCCATTGAAATCAATGGGGACCCGAACTTTTGGGCACAAAAATGTCTGTAAAAAAGTCCTGGAAAGTGCTAGAGGGCTGCAAAAGGAAGAAAAGTGGGAGTAAGAGTAGGACAAGTGCCCTACAAAGAAATGGGGATAGGAAAATAACAATAATCTGTCCCTTACAGCACCAGCAGCATCCTCTCCCTACACTAGCCTGAGAGCATATGACATGCAGCACTACATGACTCCAGCTCATACAGAGGCTGGGTCACATGATGCACTAGCCAATCACAGCCATGCCATTAGTAGGCATGGCTGTGATGGCTTCTAAGGGCAAACCAGTGAAACGCTTGTTGATTGGCTGCCCTGCAGCTGTTCAACAAGTGGGAAAAAAATACCAGAACCCAGAATACGAACCCGAACTTTACAGTTCCGGTTCGCTCAACTGTACTCAAGAGTTTACACTGACAAACTTATTCTGCAAGCTGATTTGAGAAGTCACCATGACATCATTAGTTAATTGTTATACATAATTATCATTTTACTGCAATTGATCTGTGAAAGATGAAACAATTAGATTTATAACACTACCATACCTCCCATCTTCTTGAGATGGGAACGAGGGACACCGATTAGCAAAAGTATGTAGGCATAGGACACACCCCTGCCACGCCCCCTTAAAGGAAAATTATATATAAAAAAACAAAAAAAAAGAAGATTAGTTAAACCCACAAGTGCTTTTATTCTACCACTACTATTCCTTTATACTTGCTTTTGAAATTTACAAATGCAACTCTTTAGAAATGGGATGAAAGGTTTAGCACTGGGAAGCACTTTTTGAAAGATAAATAGCGCATTATATATACAACTATATAGATCAGACCAAAATAAGGGACAAATGAGAAGGAAAGAGGGACAGAGGGACTTTATTCCAAATCAAGAACAGTCCCTCAAACCCATGGTATGTATGTGAACCACTGCTGCTGTGAGTGCTGGCTGGGAAGGAGCCCTCCCATGCTCCAGACAATGACAGATAAGAGCAGAAGATCCCAGGAGTGTGTAGACAAGTGGCAGTCTCAGCCTGGACCCCCCAAGCCACACCCCCAATGCATTTCACTCCGCCCACTGGAGCTTACTCATGGGGAGGGACAGTCCTTCGAAATCAGGGACAGTTGAGAGCTATGCACAAGTCATTTTCCTCTCACAGACCAACAACAATGTATTTTTTCTAACACTGGTCATAAATGTAAGGGGCACTAGGTTACATTAACCTAATTGCTGTAATCTTTTTCTATAGTGTATGTTATAAAAAAGTGTTTATTATTTTGTTATTTCCTGATTGCTAAGTAGCCCTTAAGTGCTGAAATGAAGCTCTTCTTTCAGGTAGGCTCAGACAGAAAAGTATATGTAAGAGAATGTAGTTTTAAAGATAAATAATTTGTTCTGAGGTTTATGTCTGTCTATAGGACTCTCATTTATGACACAGTAATTGCAGAGTATTTTGTGGTTACAAGGACAGTAGCACACATGTAGTTTGCATTGTGAGTAGACTCAGACATGATTTAACTTCGCCCCTTTAAACCAAGTCCAATTTTATGCCCGATGTAGCCATGCCTAACTTTTAGTCATAGCATGCTGCATGTACAGTATTGTCTCTTCTGCAGGATGTCCCTCTTTTTTCAAAATCTAATGTTTAGAGGTATGATGTTGCTGTTGTAGCCATGTACCCCCTTGGGGGTGGCTAGTAGTTGTGGTTCACCTGCCCGATGCCCTCAATCACACCACTTCTTACACATCCGGAGTCACAGAACAGGCCGGTACTTTGTTGTTTTATTTTTAGGGGATAACTTGGAAGGGGAGAAGGGATAACTGTGGGATGCCCAAAGAATTAGATCACGGGACCTTCTATATACATCTGTAGTATATACACTCCAACTTCCTCCAGCTTATACACTTGCTGACCGTTCCCCTGCTTACTTCACTCCAGCACGCTGCTTAGTTTCCTGGTCTGAAAGGCTATTTATCAGGCCTCCATGACACTTCCTCCTCCACCACAGCTAGCACATGGTGAGGCCTGCCCTTCTGCCAGCAGGACCTCCGGACCACCCATTACAGGCAAGGGCCACGGGCTCCCGATTGTGAAGCCACTGGCCCTCAACTGTGTAGCTAAGTACGTTGGTGCTAGCTGGGCACTGACTGACTACAACTCCCAGCCCATCCTCTTCCAGGCCTGCCTTGCTATCCAGTGACTCTGCTTCCCCTGACTGGCTCCTCTGACATCAACAGACTGTCCACTATTTCCTCCTCTATTTCCTCCTCAGCCTGCTCAAGCCTTCTCATCAAGCTCCCGGGGTCTGTCACTCACTGACACTGGTGGAACCTTTAAAGAGACTTTTAGAATGTAGAACTCTGCTGCTCTTCTGCTTCCTTGTGCTACTCCCGGAATCAACCCCATTCCTGGCTGCACCTAAGTCTCCAGGCCCCAAGGTCACCCCCAGACTGGGGGCTTCCTCCCAAGTGAGGCCTGCTCCACAGCACCTGCTACATTCTCCACTCTTTCACCCAACCCCCCCCCCCAGGCAGATCACTGTATTTGAACAGGCCTGCCCCCTGCCAATCCAGATTGGGAATTGGTCAGGGCTCCTTAACATACAACAGAAAGTAACACCTCCTTATCCATCCCCTTCTCCAGAACCTTCTGACACCAAAGGGGAGGAGTATCCAAGGGGGTGTTCCTTCCTGCAATCTCTAGCCCTCTGTCACGGTCCTGGCAGTGGAGTCTGTCTTGTGCAGGGAACAACCGCACTTGCACACCCAATTCAAGGACCTCTGGTAGAGCAGACAGGAGATCCAGGAGTGCGGGATGGCACAAGGGCTGGAATTCACCGATGATGAAGTGATGATCCAGTGGGTCGTGCAGATCAGAGGGATGGTCGTGCAGGCTTGGTCGCAACGGGCAGGCAGAGCGGTACAGAGGGATGAGGCAGAAGGGTGGTCAAGTCCAAGCAGGGTCGTTATCAGGCTGGCAGTAGAAGTACAGGAGGATCAGACAATTGGATGGTCGTGTGAAGCCTGGGACGGTGCAGGCAGCAAATCAGCAGGTCAGGGCAAGCCAGGTCTAACAGGAAACAGGTAGTCACACAGGAACAGAGGATAGCGCTGGGGCTCACAGGTCGCAGACACTGTAGAATGGACAGCACTTTGCTGCTGGGCGCCATAGGTTTAAAACGAGCCGTTTGGCGCCATTGCGGGCGCGCGCACAGACGCGCGCAAACTCGCACAGACGCACGCACCACCGTGGAAAGGGGTTAACAGGCGCCAAACACCTGAACAGATGACTCTTCCTAACACCCTCCCTGGGCCACTCCCCAGCCCAGATCAAAACATTCAGGCCTGACTAGATTTTGCCTTTCCTTGCAAAAATCTTCCTCTAAATCACCTATTACTATGGGGGCGCTACACTGTGATACAGCAAACAATTCATATGAAGAAAATGGTCAGGACACCAAAGGAGAGATTTACTAAAATTGGTGTACTCAGAATCTGATGTAGCTCAGTTTTAGAGTCGGGTCACACAGAGGTGATCCGACTTGCGGGGCGACTTCAGCATGGCTTGTAAACAACTTCTGTATTAGAAGTCAATGCAAGTCACCCCCAAAGTTGTACAAGATCCTTTTGTAAGTCGGAGCAACTTGAGTCGCTCCTCTTCCATTGCAATGCATGGAAGCGACTTGTCAAGTCGCCTGACAAGTCGCCCCTATGTGAACCGACTCTCATTGTCAAAGCTTAATTGAACAAGCTGAAGTTGGAAGCTGATTGGTTACTATGCACAGCTGCACCAGTTTTAGTAAATCTCCCCCCCATAAGTCTTAAAATAGTATTTATATTTATTGTAGTGTTGCTGTTGGAAGTTGACCCTCACGTTAAATCTCTCTAACAGACACAGGATTCTAAATCTTCTCATCTGTGCCATCAGAGTGCCCATCAGTGCCACCTGTGCCCACCAGTGCCCATCAGTGCTACCTGTGCTAATAAGTGCCACTACAGTGCTTAGCTGTGCCATCAGTGCTACCTGTGCTAATCTGTGCCACTACAGTGCTTATCTGTTCCTTCAGTGTCACTGCAGTGCCCCACGTGCCCATCAGTGCCACACCTGTGCCACCTGTGCCTTTATTGCCACTAACATGCTCATCAGTGCTACTACAGTACTCATCAGTGCTACATTTGTGCATCTACAGTAATCATCTTTGCCATCAGTATCAAATCAGCTCCACCAGCGTGTCCATCAGTGCTACCTGTGCCCACCAGTGCCACCTGTGCTCATCAGTGCCACCTGTGCCCATCAGTGCCACCTGTGCCCATCAGTATCACTACAGGGCTTCTGTGTTATCAGTGTCACTACAGTGCTACACCAGTGCCACACCAGTGCCACCTGTGCCTTCATTGCCATCAGTGCCACTACAGTGCTCATCTGTGCCTTCATTGCCACTAAAGTGCCCATCAGCGCCACTACAGTGCCCAATAGTGCACATCAGTGAGCGCTCATCAGTGCCTGTCAGTGCCAGCTAATCAATGCAGCCGCAGTGCATTAGTGCACATCAGTGCAACCTCATCAGCACCCATCAGTGTATCCACATCGCACCAGTATGGCAAAAAAATATTCTGCTGAGGAGGCATACCATATTCTGAGCCTGAGCCTGAGCGAAGAGAGCAGTGGGGAGCTCTCTGAGTCTGCGTCCAATTCTGATTCAGATTATGAGCCCATTCTAAGCGGTGGGTCTGATTCAGAATCGGAGGAAGAAGAACTGGTGCCCAGGAAACGAAGGCATTCTGGTGAGGAGCAGCAGGCTACTACAAGTAGTGCAGTGCCATCCACCTCTGACGCAGTGCCATCTACATCTACCGCAATGCCATCCACCTCTAGTGCAGTGCCACTGCAACAAAGGCCAAGGACCCATGCCAGCCTTCCCTATGCCCTACAGAACCCCCTGTGGCTTCCATCTAGTTCCGGAGCAGCAAACCTCCCCCCTTTCACCGCCCAGCCAGGTGTCCAGGTGAACACCGAAGGTTTTGCCCTAATTGATTTTTTTTATTTCATTTTTGCTGAGGACTTTCTGTCATCCATCGTGGCCCAATGCAATCTTTATGCCCAGCAGTTCATCGCAGACAACCCCGGTTCTAGTTATGCCCGACCTTTTGAATGGCGAGAACTTATAGTGGCCGAATTTAGACTTTTTTTAGGCCTAACATTTAATATGGGAATCACAAAAAAAACGAACTGTACTCTTATTGGTCTACCAAGCCCATTCACCACATGCCAATTTATTCATCCCTCATGCCAAGGTCAAGATACCTTAGAATTATGCGTTTCCTCCACTATAATGATAACGCACAGTGCCCTCGCCGCAATGACCCAGCTTTCAATAAATTATTTAAAATTCCCCCTTCTAAATTATTTTTCTGAAAAATGTCCCCAATTATATACCCCCAACCAAAACATCTCTATTGACGAGTCCCTTATAAAATTCACAGGCAGGCTGGCCATAAAACAGTTTATCCCCAGCAAAAGGGCCCGATATGGGGTTAAAGTATATAAACTTTGTGACAGAGCCACCGGATACATCTATTCCCTCTTGGTCTATGAAGGAAAGGACACCCAACTGCATCCCCGTGAATGCCCTGAATATATTGGAGCCAGTGGAAAGGTTGTTTGGGAGCTTATTTATCCACTACTTGGAAAAGGTTACCACTTTTATGTGGATAACTTTTATTCAAGCTTGCCCCTCTTCTGCAACCTTTACCTGAGGCAAACTCCAGCATGCGGTACGGTCCGAGCCAACGGAAAGGGCCTCCCGCAAAGGCTCGTTAATGAAAGGCTACAAAGAGGGGAGACGGCGTCTTTGCGGAACCAGGAGCTATTGGCTGTCAAGTGGAGGGACAGACGGAACGTCCACATGCTGACTTCAGTACACAATGACACCTATGTGGAAATCCCCAGGAGAAGAGGAGGCACAATCCGGAAGCCATCTTGTGTCAATGATTATAATTTGTTCATGGGGGGTGTCGACTTCAATGACCAGATGATCGAACCCTACCTTCCCACAAGAAAATCCCGCCACTGGTACAAAAAAGTTTCCATATACCTTTTCAGTTTGGCCATGTATAATAGTTATATTATTTACCAAAAATCAACCCAGAACCCCATATCCTTTCTAGAATACCATGAAGAAGTCATCACCACCCTAGTGTACCCTGAAGGCCCACCAGAAAACATTCGCTCGGATGCAGTGAGCAGACTACAAGAACGTCACTTTCCTGAAAAACTCCCCTTCCGTGAAACAGGCCAAAGACGCCAGAAAAAATGCCGGATGTGCTCCAAAAAAGGAAGTAGAAGACACACCATATTTTTTTGTCCCCAATGCCCTTCTCAACCAGGCCTCTGTATAGATGACTGTTTCCGCATTATTAGTGAAGTATGGTAAACGTAATTGTCATTTACAGCCACACCCCTTATGCCACTGTACTGCACATACCGCTGCCTTCTTCGGAACTGACCCTGGCCTGCTATACGACCACGCTTCTGCCTCACGCTAAAAATACATCTGCCTGCTTCAGAACTGACCCTGGCCTGCTATACGACCACTCTTCTGCCTAATGTAAACATCCCTGTGCCTGCTCCGGAACTGACCATGGCCTGTTATACGACCACGCTTCTGCCTAATGTTAACATACCTCTGCCTGCTCTGGAACTGACCCTGGACTGGTTGACCACGTTTTTTTTGCCTACCTCCTGGACTGATCTTTTAGCCTGCTGCTGGAGTAATGGGATTCACACACAGGGGTCTCACATATGTGAGGGGCTCCAGAATTTGTTATTCTGGATGAAAAAATTACATTTTTAGTTTTCTCATTTCCGGATTAGGGTCTGGAGACTCGGAGGCTTCAAAGTGATTTGGGTGGGAGAAGCCTCTACCCCTGTCCCCATTCTTTCCTGGCCTGCTACCCGTACTATGGATCCTGTTCCTGCCTACTACCAGGATCAATATTTTGGCACTGCCGGAAATATCTCCAACTGCACTGACCCTGGACTGTATATGGACAGTACCCCTGCCTGCATGGACTATGGACAATATTCCTGCCTGCTGCCTGGACAATTCTGTTTGCTGTCGCTGACCACGTCCCTGCCTGCTGCCTGGATCAGAGCTGTCCTCCTGTGGACAACGGCACTACTAAACCCACAGGTAATCTTTTGTTTGCCCTTTGCTCAGCAGATTTTTTGGGGTGCAATTCTTGGTATGTACATGCTATATCTTAGAAATATAAACAGCTTTCAAAAATGTGATAGGTTGTCAGGAAATTAGATGCATAATGTATGTCTCTAGAACACCTGATGGTGCTCCTTGGATGTTGGTCCTCTGTATGTGGCCAGGCTGTGTAAAAGTCTCACACATGTGGTATCGCCATACTCAGGAGGAGTAGCAGAATGTATTTTGGGTTGTCATTTTTGCTATGTACATGCTATGTGTTGAAAATATCTTATAAATGGACAACTTTGTGGAAAAAAAATGCGTTTTCATTTTTTTTCACATTTCCCAAAAACTTCTGGAAAAAAATGAACCATTCAAAAGACTCATTATGCCTCACAGATTATGCGTTGGGGTGTTAGCTTTCCAAAATGGTGTCATTTTGTGGGCGTTTCCATTGTTCTGGTGCTCCAGGGCCTTCAACAGTGTAATAGGTGGTTGAGTAATGAGATGTGTAATTTATGCTCCTACAATGCATGAAGGTGCTACTTCAATGTTGGGCCAGGCTATGTGGCCAGGCTATGTAAAAGTCTCACACATTTGGTATCACCATACTCAGAAGTAGTAGCAGAATGCATTTTGGGGTGTCATTTTTGATATTTACATGCTATGTGTTGGAAATGTCTTATAAATGGACAACTTTGTGGGAAAAAAAGGCGTTTTCAATTTTTTTCCACATTTTCCAAAAACTTCTGGAAAAAAATTAACCATTCAAAAGACTCATTATGCCTCATAGATTATACGTTGGGGTGTTAGCTTTCCAAAATGGTGTCCTTTTGTGGGTGTTTCCATTGTTCTGGTGCTCCAGGGCCTTCAACAGTGTAATAGGTGGTTGAGTAATGAGATGTGCAATTTATGCTTCTACAATGCCTGAAGGTGCTACTTGAATATTGGGCCAGGCTATGTGGCCAGGCTGTGTAAAAGTCTCACAAATTTGGTATCGCCATACTCAGAAGGAGTAGCAGAATGTATTTTGGGGTGTCATTTTTGCTATGGTCATGCTATGTGTTGGAAATATCTTATAAATGGACAACTTAGTGTAAAAAAAATGCGTTTTCATTTTTTTTCCACATTTTCCAAAACCTTCTGGAAAAAAATGAACCATTCAAAAGACTCATTATACCTCATAGATTATATGTTGGGGTGTTAGCTTTCCAAAATGGGGTAATTTTGTGGGCATTTCCATTGTTCTGCTGCTCCAGGGCCTTCAAAAATGTAATAGGTGGTTGAGTAATGAGATATGTAATTTATGCTCCTAGAACGCCTGAAGGTGCTACTTCAATGTTGGGCCAGGCTATGTGGCCAGGCTATGTAAAAGTCTCACACATTTGGTATCGCCATACTCAGAAGGAGTAGCAGAATGCATTTTGGGGTGTCATTTTTGATATTTACATGCTATGTGTTGGAAATATCTTATAAATGGACAACTTTGTGGGAAAAAATGCGTTTTCATTTTTTTTTCCACATTTTCCAAAAACTTCGGGAAAAAAATGAACCATTCAAAAGACTCATTATGCCTCATAGATTATGCATTGGGGTGTTAGCTTTCCAAAATGGTGTCATTTTGTGGGCGTTTCCATTGTTCTGGTGCTCCAGGGCCTTCAACAGTGTAATAGGTGGTTGAGTAATGAGATGTGTAATTTATGCTCCTACAGTGCCTGAAGGTGCTACTTCGATGTTGGGCCAGGCTATGTGGCCAGGCTGTGTAAAAGTCTCACAAATTTGGTATCGCCATACTCAGAAGGAGTAGCAGAATGTATTTTGGGGTGTCATTTTTGCTATTTACATGCTATGTGTTGGAAATATCTTATAAATGGACAACTTTGTGTAAAAAAAATGCGTTTTCATTTTTTTCCCACATTTCCCAAAAACTTCTGGAAAAAAATGAACCATTCATAAGACTCATTATACCTCATAAATTATACGTTGGGGTGTTAGCTTTCCAAAATGTGGTCATTTTGTGGGTGTTTCCATTGTTCTGGTGCTCCAGGGCCTTCAAAAATGTAATAGGTGGTTGAGTAATGAGATGTGTAATTTATGCTCCAAAAACGCCTTAAGGTGCTACTTCAATGTTGGGCCAGGCTATGTAGCCAGGCTGTGTAAAAGTCTCACATATTTGGTATCGCCATACTCAGAAGGAGTAGCAGAATGTATTTTAGGGTGTAATTTGTGGTATGCACATGCCATGTGAGAGAAATAACCTGTTAACATGACCATTTTATGGGAAAAAAAAAATCTTCATTTTGCAAAGAATTGTGGGAAAAAAATGACTACTTCAAAAAACTAACCATGCCTCTTAATAAATACCTTGGAATGTCTACTTTCCAAAAAGGGGTCATTTAGGGGGTATTTGTACTTTCCTGGCTTGTTAGGGTCTCAAGAAATTAAATAGGTGGTCAGTACATCAGGTGTGATCAGGTGTGATCAATTTTCAATGATTGCCACCATAGCTTGTAGACTCTATAACTTTCTCAAATACCAAATAATATACACTTGTTTGGGTTATTTTTACCAAAAAATTTGTAGCAGTATAAATGTATGAAGAAAAATTATTAATTAGCAAAACTTTATTACAGAAATGAACAAAAATGCAATTTTTTACAAAATTTGCGGTCTTTTTTAATTTATAGCGCAAAAAATAAAAAAACCAGCACTGATTAAATACCACTAAAAGAAAGCTCTATTTGTGTGAAGAAAAGGACAAACGATTCATATGGGTACAATGTTGCATGACTGAGTAATTGTCATTCAAAATGTGAGAGTGCTGAAAGCTGAAAATTGGTCTGGTTAGGAAGGGGGTTTAAGTGCCCAGTTGTCAAGTGGTTAAGGATTCAACACTATGTAGCCCTTTCTATTTTTTTGCACACACCACTGTGAACGAGTTGGGTCTGGAGCTTCACCGATCTTAACTACCATATTGCCCCTAAGGGAGGATATTGCCCCTAAGGGGAATGCGGGGCTTGACCCAGTAGGGGGTCGCAGATTGAGGTGAGCATATAGAATGACCTGTGGTGGTCCCACAGTGAAGGCTTGCAGTGTATTCCATTCATGGAAGTTCCGAATATCAGCAATGTTTGTAAAGCACCTTATGCATGTCTTTATGCACATGTAGTTCTCCATGGATTTTATTAGTCACAAGATTTTGAAGAGACTATTTCCTGTTTATTTTTTTATTATGTTAGATTAATTTATGTTTTGTTCATTTATATGTTCAGAGATTGCACTTTGCACTTTAGTCATTGGGTGGCACTGTATTTAATTTACTATTGTATATAATAATAATTTAGTTCTATTGGTTTGCGCTTCTCCATAATTATATAGTGTATTTGCTGTAGTATTTGGGATACTATTTAGGTGCCAGGCAGCAACCACCTTTGCTTCACTTATAAAAGGATAGTAGCGCTGTATTTTTCACATATTAAAATAATATGTTTATTATTAAAAAAAAAACAAGACATTAGTATCACTTTAAGGCTACAACTGCTTTAAGCATGTCAAAGATAGAGCTATACTAAAAAAAAAAAACAAAAAAAATTAAGAAGAACAGAGTAAGCAAAAAACAAAAATACATAAATAAAAAAATAAATAAATAAAAAAATGGGGAAGAGATTTAATGGGCAACTTGTCCAGCACTCTTCTGTGTGTTTTTAATCCCATATAGTTATGATTTCTGTATCCTGCACCAGCCTGGCAATTGTACGCTTGAACATACGTGTTCCATCTGCCTCAGCTTAGATAGCTTGGTCATCTTCACCTTGCGGTGTCTGAGGACCTTGTCTCAGCATTGTCTCTGATGGTGACTTTATGCAGATGCTGATTTGCATGCAATCCAAGTCTTTTTATTCTGTTCCCTGAGCTCAGTGTTCTTTTGTTGCCTTTGCCCATTTTCTAAAAGTAGCTCTTATGTATTGTTAAGATACAGAAAGATAAAGAAAACAAAGATATTAACCTAAACCACAACGTATTATTAATAGACATTAAATAATTTGCATGTTTGCTGATTTACATACTGCATGAGATGTCGGGGGGTTTCCCCCTAATGATTGCAGCTGTTATATAGGAGACATTGTACAGGGGACATCTCAGTAGGCTGTGTGTGTCAGTGCAGAGACATCAAGATGGATTCTCAGGGGGTTCTGCTGCCTCTCATACTGCTTTATATTCAGGGTGAGAGATTATTCAAATCAATGATTGTAAAATAAATTGTAAAGCATATATTATTATTAAATATTAATATGTCTCCTTCTCCCCTCCATCCTCAGGATCCTGTGGTCAGATGGTAATAACTCAGACTCCAGATCTCATTGCGGTGTCACCAGGAGATACAGCCAGGGCCGTCTTACTGAGCGGGCACACCTGGGCACGGTCCAGGGGCCCCAAGTGCTCATGGGGCCCCAACTAGCCCCAGGTGTCCCGCAATTAAACTGTCCTGCGTCCCGGTGGAAGGCCCGCGGCGTGTACGGGTTGTCATGGTTCCCGCACGCCGCGGGCTACATTTAAATGGCAGCTGCTTCTCTCCCCTCTCCCCTTTTCCTCAGTGTCTCATTAAGAGCGCCGCACGGCACTTGGATGACTCACCGGTAGTGTTGAGCGAACCCGGACCGTAACGTTCGGGTCCGTACCAAACTTTCGGGTGTCCGGGACCCGGACCCGAACACGGACATTTCAAAAAACGTTCGGGTTCGGGTCCGGGGTTCTGGTATTGTACTCCACGTGTTGAGAAGCTGCAGGGCAGCCAATCAACAAGCGTTTCACTGGTTTGCCCTTAGAAGCCATCACAGCCATGCCTACTAATAGCATGGCTGTGATTGGCCAGTGCATCATGTGACCCAGCCTCTTTATAAGCTGGAGTCACTTGATGCTGCAGTCACATGCTCTTGGGTTAGCTGTAGGGAGAGGTAGCTGACAGCGTCAGGGAGAGATTAGAGACATTTTAACAACATCTGATCCTGCATCCTGAGGTAGATTAATTTGAGATTTCACATACCGCTGCTTTGAGTTGCAGATCAAACTCTGCAGAAAACACCGATCGCTACGATCGTGCACAACGATCAGATTGTTGGACTAATTTGAGATTTCAAATACTGCTGCTTTGAGTTGCAGATCAAACTCTGCATAAAACAATGATCGCTACGATCGTGCTCAACGATCAGATTGTTGGAGGAATTTGAGATTTCAAATACGGCTGCTTTGAGTTGCAGATTAAGCTCTGCCTAACGCAACGATCGTTACGATCGTACACAATGATCAGATTGTGGGATCGTACACAACGATCAGATTGTGGGAGTAATTTGAGATTTCACATACTGCTGCTTTGAGCGATCACACATGCTAGGGTGTTAGACTAGTAACACATGCTAGCATTGCTAGCAACGCAATCCGTCTCGAATTAGACGTTGAGTTTCGTCGGCATAAACTTTAGAGTTTAAGGAGGTTGTTAGACTAGCAACTCGTGCTAGCATCGCTAGTAACAAAATACGT
>BLSH010277349.1:974161-988681 GCA_018402905.1 Glandirana rugosa
TCCATGTGGGGCAACACACTATAACGTCTTTGGTCAGTCCTTAGTCGTAGCGACCTCGTCCCACCGTGGGGATCGACGGTCCCCTCATTGTGGAGGTCGCTCCCACCCCTACTTCGGTCACCTTTCCATTCTGTCTAACACCACCATCCATAGTCTCTTTGTCTGTGCTAGCAGTTGCGTACGCGTGCTTGCGAGCGGACCCTGCTAGTGTAGGTGCGTACGCGTGTTTGCAAGCAGGCCGTTCCGCGTACAATCCAGCGATTTGTGTGACACAGAGGCCGCCTTTTATAGGGCAGCAACCAACCTCATTGGTTGCGCTGGAGACGCGGATTGCGCCTTGCCGGACGAACGTTTGTGCGCATGCGTGGATGTGATCGTCCCAGGCGAGCGTTCGTGCGCATGCGTTGACGATCGTGTCTGTTTCTCTGATACCTACCACCACAATCTGTCTTACCTTTCCACTGGCTTCATCCCCACCCTCGCTGGAGGTGTTACTCCCCTGGCAGCTAGGGGTGCCACCCTGCTCCAGCGATGCTGATTCCTGACTGGTTTCTGCAATATCACACAACGGGGTGTACCTATTGGGATGCTCCAGCCCAGGATCAGCCTCCCTGACTCTTTCTCTTCTACCCTCCCTAACTGTCACCCCACTACTCTGTTCTGGTGCCTGCACCTCTTTGTCTCCACCCGCCTCTGTGCTGGCACCTGCTGCGTACATTCCCAACTCTCCAGTTGGACTCTCAGTATGGAGAGTTGTCTCAGTGTTGACAGTTGCTTCCCTAGATTCAGAACCTGGGCTTCCAGGGAAACAACGTTCTTACATTTTGTACAGCAGTATTCGTCCTCGATTTCATGATCAAGGAGCGCATACATGCGACAAGATGTACACCAAGTCGCTTCTCCACACCCGCGGGGCATCGTACCTATTGATTTAGTGGGTACTGGGAATTATGCTCTATCCAATTACCTAACTGCTGGCTTCCTGCCTCTAATACTCACAGTACACGTGTCCTCACAGCACTCAGTACTCATGCCACACTTGGGTACTCATGCCACCCTTGGGTACTCACAGAACACTCAGGTACTCACACTATATTACTCAGGTACTCACACTATATTACTCAGGTATTCACCCAATACTCAGGTACTCACCCAATACTCAGGTACTCACAGAATACTCAGGTTATCACAGAATACTCAGGTACTCACTGTTCAGGTACTCACCACTCAGTACTCACAGAAGACTCAGGTACTCACAGAATACTCAGGTACTCACGGAATACTCAGATACTCACTACTCAGGTACTTCACAGAATACTCATATACTCACTACTCAGGTACTTCACAGAATACTCAGGTACTCAAATAATACTCAGGTATTCACCACTCAGGTACCCCACAGAATACTCAGGTACTCACAGAATACTCAGGTACTCACTACTCAGGTGCTCACTACTCAGGTACCCCACAGAATACTCAGGTACTCACAGAATACTCAGGTACTCACCACTCAGGTACTCACAGAATACTCAGGTACTCACATACACTGTCAGCCAGTTGTTATTGTCTGTGTCACTCTGCACAGCCTCCCCTAATCTGACACTTTGTAGAAATCAGTCAGTCACCTTCATTCCCGCCGCCCCTCCTGTCAGTCACCCTCCCCCTCTGGTCTGCAGATACACTCACCTGCCACCTCTCCCTGTCAGCTCACTGCCTTCCAATTCCTCCTGCCGCCACTCTTGGTTACAGGGGTCCGTTCTGCCCTCTCCCACTCTGCCGCCGATTGGTCACATGCGTTTTGAATTTCTTTTAGCAAGGGGGAGGCGTTTGAGCATTTTCACCCATCACACATAGGGCAGCCCATCCACCAGAATGGATATCCCTACACGCAGCAATCGCCCCAAAAAGAAGCTTCAGAACTTTTTTTTAGAGTGGAGCTTGGTGCGTTTTTTACTGCAATTTTTAGTGCAGTGCATTTCTGAAATGCAAGGAAACGCACTGATGTGAATGGAGCCTCATTGTTCTTGTGTTATCGTGCCAATTTCACTTTCAGGCCCCATTCACATCTAGCATAGTGGGAGTAAATGTTTTGAGTCCTATTTTTCCTGTGACACACATAGGGCAGCCCGTTGATTTCAATTGGCTGCACTACATGTGGTTAATGGGACATTTTCGTGTTTTGTGTGTTGTGCATTTTTTTACTGTGTGTTTTGCAGCATTTGCCCCTCATTGTTTCACATGGCAAAATGTGTGTTTGCTTCTGTGCTTGGTGTGCCATTAACAATTAATGCACTGAAAGCACAACTAGTAATTTTAGGTGTATAAACGTGGCCATACACTATACAATCTAATTGTATACTGTGAATTTAGTGAGAAGGGTGATCACTGATTGATTGCATTTAATTTAAAAAACGTGCACCTGGGAGTGGGCGGTAGGTAGGCGTGTGGATGATGCGAGCTGTGTGCTCATGAGGTCAGCTGGTCAACTCCTTCCTGTGTCATTACCTATGTCTGTGTGAAGGTAAAACATTACGAATGCAAACATCGGAAACATGGATGGAGGACAGTAAAGTAAGTGTCGGTAGATTTAATGGAAAACATTGATATTTTTGCAAATGAATGCTATATTGGTACATAGGGGGAGCTGGAATTTAGAAAAAAAAGTGATCAAAGGTGAACTTATCCTTTAAAGGCTAAATAAACATCACAATAATGTGACCATGGCTGCAGATGGAGTTGAAACAGCAGTGACAAAGGCAGAGTTACCAAAAAGTCATATAAGCAGACAGTCAATGTTCAGATTAAGGTAGATGGAGCAGTATAAACGCAGAGTTACCATTATTAAAAAGACATAAGCAAAAGCAGATAGCAGGGTTTCAGTTTATGGGTGGAGTTGTCAGCAAGACAGACATACCATTATTAAAAAGACAAAAGCAAAAGCAGATAGCAGGGTTTCAGTTTTTGGGTGGAGTTGTCAGCACGACCGACATACCATTATTAAAAAGACATAAGCAAAAGCAGATAGCAGGGTTTCAGTTTTTGGGTGGAGCTGTCAGCAAGACAAACATACCTGTAAAGAGAGAGAAGAAGTGTTCAGATGGATGATGCAAGAGTGGAAGTGCCCACTTATTTAAAGAACTCCACTTTTTTGGAAGAACCCCCCTGTATGCAGGGAGTGCTTAAATTTGACTTGTACCTTAGTGGGAAAATTAGTGAGTCAACCACACAAGCAGGAGATGACATTTCTGGGGGGCGTTCTGTACTCCATCTGTGTACAGAATGCCTCCAGGTAGCCATATTGCATTGAAATTTACAGAGAATCACAACAGCTGCAGATTGAAATGGAGAGGTAATGTTGAATAACATTAAATTACAACACAACTTATGTAGCAGTTGGATATCTTTTATCTATTTTTTTATTTGCTACATTTTTTTTCTTCAAAGGTGGAGCTACCCTTTAGTTGTTCACACTATGTGCAGTTACTTGTGTAGCAGCCTCTAGTGCTAGACTAGACTAGGTAAATTTACTTTGGACTCATGGTAGTTATATGACTCTGATAATGTGTTGTGGGTTATAGTAGGTTGGGCTGGGGGGCTCTACAGGTCAGGCCTCTGGTACCTCCCCCTGGTTCTAGAAGCTTGGAGAAATTTCTAGAAGCTAGTGGGTGGAGGGTAGGAGGTCCTAATATGCATATTTATGGGAATTTGGGCAATCTCCAGGTGGGGGGGCCTAGCGGGATGAATGGATCAGCCCTTAAACATTGTGGAGCCTGGCCAACAGGGGAATCCAGTGTAAGATGGATTACTGAAGTGCTGCTGTGTGTGGCCTGGGAAGGGGTCTGGAGAAGGAGGGTCTGCCCTTCAGGCTTGAGGCTGAGAAAAGGAAGGAAGCTGAAAGAGAGATCTCCACTGCCCTGCAGTCTACTAGGGAAGGACAGCCTGTATAGCCACGAAAGAAACTAGCTCAGCGAAAGGCCTGAAAGCAGTTTCACCTACAGCTGCAGGATAAGGACAGTGTGAGTACCTGTACACCCCCAGGGCCTACAAGGGAGAGGCCTGCTAGGTGCCATACCCAACCAGTTCTCCCTGGGACAGTGCTAAAGAGTCTATTTTGAAATCCCTTGCTTTAGGATACTCTTCAAGACAGCCAGGTGGATGGGCAGTTTCTAGCTGGGGTCTGAAGAGGTTCATTTAAAGGGGACCAAGTGCTCCATAAAGAGACTGTGTTGTTGATACATTAAAAGACAGAAGCCACCCTGGAAGGAGTAGAAAGTCCAGGATCTATCCTTTTTGTACAGAAATAGGAGGTTTTGTCCTCTAAGCTTTGTTTTTAAGTCAAGTTGAGCATCCCATATACCCCTAGACCCCATTCAAGTTGTTTACTCTTAATAAAACAAGCCCATGAACCAGTTACTGATTTTGGATGTAAAATGCAAATATGCGCGTTGCCTGGCTATGCGGACTATAGAAGGACCCAAAAACTCAGCAGCTCCTTAGGGGGTTTTCTATGTGTCATGTTTGCACCAGAGCACGTGTTTCTCTGCTTTCCAAAGCTGTGCGATTATATGCATCATGTTTGCATAGTATTGCAACGCACTGAAACTTGTGTAAATGCGCACCAACTCACCGCACCGAAATGCACCTCTCACCCACAGCAATTAGGTCAGAGGAAACATGCCTTTGAAAAAAGAACTATAAATTAAAGGCCAAGAAACAGGCATAAAGCTTGTGGAAACTCACAAACACATGCACAGAAGCATAATTGACTGCAGGAGCATTCGTATGTGCATTGTAGTGTGAATAGGCCCTTAAAGCGCTTGTATCCCCTAATTTGTGATTTTTACCTGCAGGTAAGCCTATAATAAGGCTTACATGTAGGTAAAATGAATATATCCTAAGCATCTACGTCAGTGGCGCATGCGCAGTAAAGTCCCAGCAAAGGCCCGGCGAATAGTGCCGGACCTTGCCGGAAACCTTGCCAGAAAGAAGAGCTCCAGCGCTAATGCACGGGAGTGATGTCTTGCAGCTCCGGCCACTCACAGCGCCAGAGCCGCGACCCTGGAAGGATCCCCCTAGGGAAAATGTCAGCTCCCTCTGCGGGGACCGGGCGGACCTGTCGGAGCTTCGTTCTGAGGTAAGTATTTGATAATGAGCTAGTATGCATACTAGCTCATTATGCCTTTGCCTTACTGTTTTTTTTTTTTTTTTCAGTGAGCATACAACCACTTTAAAGTTGAGCAAATAGCTAAAGATCGTCTCTGCCTTAACACCCTCAAGCAACACGTTTCCAGTAACAAAGGACAAAGACAGCAGGAGCGAGAGCTGTGATAGTTCGGGATAACGTTTTTTTGACTCCCGCCCCCAAAAAACAAAAAAAAACAAAAAATGATTGTTTATAGAAGCTATATTATTTATTCCTCTAATATATTATTCCTCTTATTTAGAAGGAAGAGATCCCATTGCAAAAATGTGAGTGCAATGCCTAGTGACATGATCCTTTGTAAGTCAAGACATTTGCAAATTTACAGTGCTGTTACATCTCAACTTAAAACAGACCTGTCAATCCACCCCCCCCTCCTTCAACCCCCCCCCCCCAGCCCAGAAATGTCTGGAAAACAGATCCATGCTTGCTCTGGACAGCTAGTGGGTGGACGTCATCTATCACATCCAGCAACACATCGTCATAGGGAATGATGTCACTGTCCCCAGGGGCCAGATGGAATATTAGCAATGTATTGGCTTGTTAGTGTGACCTGACAATGTGAATGTCTCCATGCAGTGACTTGCAGAAAGTCTGTAGGAGGATTAATTTTTTATGAAGTTTGGAAAACTTTTACACACTGTTAGAGAGTTCTGGTAATAAATGTGCACGTGCCAAGGGTTACTTGAGATGAGCTGATCCGCACTACGAGTACACAGTAACCACCCTCCTTTATAAAGGGGTATATACCTTAAAGCTGAACTCCGGGGCCCAAAAAGTTTAATTCAAATATATTCGTTAATAGCCACAAAGGATATAAATCCACTCTTTGTGCGCCAAATACCTGCAGATGTTACCTTGTAAAAGCAGTGAGAACATAAAGCAGAGCTGCGGGAGGGGCCCAGCAGACCTCACCCAATACTGACAGAAAACTACAGAAGGGGGCGGAGACAAGACCAGTCACCCTGCACAAGGAGAGAGAACAGCAGTCACCGGTCTGTATTACAGGAAGTAAAGTCTCACACTGGATTACTGCACAGATCTGGAAGAAATACACAAGGCACACCAAGATTCAAGAAATAATACACATGACAACAAGAGTTTGGCTTTAACCCATTAATGCCTAAATGGAAAGCAAATCTTACCTCCTGAATGCAGTTTTGCAATTTTGACATCTGTAAATAGAACTATACATATCCTTCCACCAAGCAGTTTATCCAGACAAATTATACAGTACCTTGTTTTTTTCCACTATAAATTGAGCCTTTTTTGTGGTAAATAGTACTGGAGATCTCCTGATGATTTTTTATTATTATTATCAAACGAGAACTGGTCCAAAATAGTAAAAAAAAAATATATTTTTTACATTTAGCTGTATTTTCTTGCCATTATCCGACCCACCACCAAAAAAAAACTCAAAATAAATTCTCCTGCTTTTGTTGCTCATGCCAATACCATATGTGCATACATTTTTATGCTGCACATCATGTTATTTTTTTTTTTATGAAAAGAATAAGAAAATATTTTTTTGTATCCTACCTAAACACGCTGACTTTGACACAAAACAAAAAAGTTTCTTTAACTGGTTCCTGACCGCGTTGCGACTTTAAGCGGCGACAGTGTGGCTCTGTCCCAAAAATCGCCACTTGTTGTCACTCACGGGCACAGCAGCTAGGAGCGAGCACATGCCGGGGATCGCTTGTGCCCGCCACACGCTCCCTGAGCAGGGCCGTGGGTCGGGCGGACTCTATGTTCGCCGACGACCCACAATGGCCTGTGACATAGCCAGAACGGGGAACCACCGATGTAACCATGGCAGTTCCCTGTTCTGACAGACAGCATGTCAGAGATCTACTGATCCCTGTACTTAGGATCAGTTAGATCTCTGGTGCCCCTGGCAGCCCAGCCCCCATACAGTTAAAACATACACAGGGAACACATTTAACCCCTAGAGCGTCCCCTGCTGGTTAACCCCTTCCCTGCCAATGACATTTATACAGTAATCAGTGGATATTTAAATTTCTGATCGCTGTATAAATGTCATTGGTTCCAAAAAAGTGACAAAAATGTCCGACATGTCCGCCCCATATCACAGTCCTAATAAAAATCATAGATCGCCGCCAATTCTAGTAAAAAAAAAAATTGTAAAAACGCCAGAAATTAATTCTCATGGTTTGTAAACGCAGCAACTTTTGCGCAAACCAATCTATAAATGCAGATTGCGATTTTTCTTTTACGTTCATTGACAGACGCAGCCTCTATTCATGACACTTGGGGTTATGTACCTTTTACTAGGAGTAGACTAGGCAGAACGAAAGTTCAGAAAGCAAAGCTGGCCCCTCCCAGGGGGCCGGCCTTACTCAGCACATAACCCCTCAGCCCTGCATAGCATATCAGTTTTCTTCTGCCTAGTGCAAGGAGTTAGACCTGGTTCCCTGCTGGGAACTGCGGTTCCCCTAAAGTTTTTTCTTTTATTCTTTTTGCGCAAGCCTTCTGATGAAGACTGCAATCAAGTAGCTGGCTGGGGACCACGCGGATATTCATAGGTCCTGCCATTTCCCCAGCACGGCCGACGGATGCGAGCCACCCTTAGCACTGGCGGGGTCCGCCGCATCCTGCCCGTTCCGTGCGGGCGGTGGGTTAAACGTTCCACCTTGCGTACCCATTGTCCAGGCTATGGCCTGTTCCAGGGGTCGCTTGGCCAGCAGCATCCCTCCACACCTGGGGGGAGGAAGGTCTGCACCGGGTGGCTACCTGCTACATCCATCTGGATGGGTGAGTGACACCCTCCTTCTCCCTGGGGCGGAGAGGGGGGCGACTAGCGGTGCCCGTTCTGGTGGGGGGTACTACATCCATCTGGATGGGTGAGTGACACCCTCCTTCTCCCTGGGGCGGAGAGGGGGGCGACTAGCGGTGCCCGTTCTGGTGGGGGGTACAGGCCCACTGGTCCCTGTCATGTCCTTCCTTCCCTCCCCCCCCTCACGCTCCCGCCCGCCCACCCTATGACCTGCCCGCTCCGCTGCTAACCGTTGCTTTGCCGCTCGCCTGTTGCAACCGATCGGACCGCTCCGCTCGGACCGCTCCGTTCACATGCCATGCAGCCGACATTTTCCTGGAGCCGTGGTCGCCACCATTTTGCCGCAGTCGCGGCCATTTTGGAGGTGTTTTGGCCTCTTGTGTTTGTTGGCGGCCATATTTGGTTGGTCTCCCTGTATGGCAGTTTTTCCATGTGCTTTGGTGCCATTCCTTCCGGGAACGCAGCGGCAGAAACATCAGCATCAGCAGCTCGGCAGATCGCAGCAGCGGCTCAGCACGAGGTGGCATTGGCAGACAGTGGCGGCCTCCTTTTGGCACAGGGTTCCACAAGTATTGCTGGCTTTCTCCCTGGGGTGCAGGAGTGGCGGTGCTGAGTCCTACGGCTTTGCAGGGGGTGGCACTGTGGGGGTGATGGCTGGTAGGCCTCACAAGTGTCCTGGCAGTGGCACAATGGCGGTTGAACCGACAGTTGCTTCTCCGGAGGGGTCCGCAGAAGCACAGGCCGCGCTGGGACCTCTGGTTCCCCTAGATCAGTTAACCTCCATCTTGGAGGAGTTTTTCGTCCGGGGGGAATCGGACCGGTGTATGGGGGGCCCTAAAAAGTGTCCCCCTCCCCCGCAATCCTCTGAGGAGGACTCGGAAACGGAAGGGGGCTCTGGGATCACGGGGACCCCCGTGGAGCTCTCAGACGGAGAGCTGGAGCCTTCGGATGGGGAGGAGGACCAGGGGGCCTCGGTGGTGCGCGCCCTGGTCGCGGCCGTCCGTAATTCACTACACCTGGATCAGGCTGGAGAGGCACAGGAGTCTGCCTATACTTTTGGGTCCAAGAAGCCCTCCCGTGCTCCTAAGGTTTTTCCCTACCTATTTTGACCAGTATGTGTATAGGGAATGGAAACGTCCGCTGAATTCCTTTACCCTGCCAAAAGGTTTTTCTGTGCGCTATCCCTTTGAGGACAGCCTGTTACAGAAATGGGTCTCCCCTGTGGTGGATCCGCCAGTGACCCGCCTGAACAAGGCAACAACTATTCCCCTAGAGGGGTCTCCCTCTATTAGGGATCCGGCCGATAGGCAGACGGAAGCAGTGTCCAAGGTGCTCTTTTTGGTGGCGGGGGCAGCCGTGCGACCGACTTTGGCGTCTGTCATGGTAGCTCAGTCGCTCACGGAGTGTGCGATGGAGTGGAGTGAGGCCCGGGGCGGCAAAGATTCGCCTGAGTCCATGCAGTGAGCAGACCACCTGGTGCAAGGGCTCCGTTATCTTTGTGACGCAGCTCTGGACTTGGTACCGATGTTGTCAAAATTGTTGGTTTTTGCAATCATTATCAGGCGTCTGCTGTGGCTGCGACACTGGTCGGGTGACCACGCATCCAAGAAAGGTCTCACGGATCTTCCCTTTCAAGGTGGCCGGCTATTTGGGCCCCAATTGGATGAAATCATTAAGGATTTCACTGGGGGGAAGGGTACGTTCCTTCCCGAACCCAAGCGGCGTGACCAGCGCCGCAAACGGGCCTCAGCTCTCTGGGCAGAAACGTTTTTTTTCGTGCACCCGGTCAGGCGGGCAGGAACTCCCGGCCCGGCAAGTCTGCCTCGGGCTCTGGTAAGCGTCCCTGGCAACGCAAGCCCGAAAAGACGGAGGATAAGTCCTCCTCCGCATGATGGGTTGCCCCCGCCCGAATCTCGGGTGGGGGGCCGACTTCTGGGGTTCGCAGGCCGATGGACTGCCCGCATCTCCAACCGGTGGGTGCGGGAGGTGGTGTCCTCCAGGTCCAAGATAGAGTTCAGCACCCAGCCCCTGGACAGGTTCTTCCCATCCAATTTAAGGCTCCCTCCGGAACGTCGGCTAGCCCTGCTAGGGGTTGTGCGGTCGATGTCCGAGCAGGGGGTAATTGTGCCAGTCCCTCCGGCGGAGAGATTCCGCGGCTTCTATTCAAACCTCTGGTGGTACCAAAGAAGGGGGGGGGGGGCAGGCCGGTTCTGGACTTAAAACCGCTCAATCACTTTGTGAAGACACGCAAATTCAGGATGGAATCAGTCCGTTCGGTCGTGGCCGCCCTGCACCAAGGGGATTGGCTGGTATCCCTGGATATCAAGGACGCATATCTGCACGTTCCCATCTATGTCGGGCACCAGCGCTTCCTGCGCTTTGCTGTAGGGGACCTTCATTACCAGTTTGTGGCTCTCCCCTTCGGCCTGGCCTCGGCTCCGTGGGTGTTCACCAAGTTACTGGCCCCGGTGCTCGCTCTGCTGCAAGAGAGGGGCATTGCTGTGGTAGCCTACCTGGACGATCTCCTCCTGCGCGCGGAGTCGGCTCAGGCTCTGGAGGACAATGTTACTGTCACCCTGACCTCACTGAGGGACTTCGGTTGGCTGCTCAACCTACAGAAGTCGACATTGACCCCGTCCTGTCACCTTGAATATCTGGGGCTGACACTGGACACTGTGCAGGCGAAGGTATTTCTACCTCCGGACAAGTTGCTGGCACTGCAAGTAGCAGTGCGGTCCCTGCTGTTACGATGGTGGTCCTCCTTACGTGTTTGCATGCGGGTGTTGGGGCACATGGTCTCGTCCTTCGAGGAGATACCGTACGCCCAGAGTCACACCCGGCTCCTGCAGCAAGCGATACTACTGCAGTGGCACAGGTCCCCTTCGTCTCTGGATCGTCTGATCCGGCTGGATCATCTGACCATCGAGTCGTTGGCTTGGTGGCTTCAGGCCCCGGCATTGACCCTGGGGAAGTCGTTTCTTCCCCTGAATTGGCCGATAGTCACGACGGATGCCAGCCTCTCGGGCTGGGGAGGAGTCCTGGGGAACCTGTCGGCTCAGGGCCGTTGGTCGACGCAGGAGCCTTGACTTCGGATCAATGTGTTGAAACTGAGGGCGATCAAGCTCTGTCTCTTCCGCTGGTTGGCGAGGCTGCGCAGCCTCCCGGTTCGGGTTCAGTCAGACAATGTCACGGCTGTGGCATACGTGAACCATCAAGGCGGAACAAGAAGCTCGGCAGCTCACATCCTAAAGTGAGCAGAGCTTCACGTTCCGGCAATCTCCGCCATCTACATTCCGGGTGTAGAAAATTGGAAGGCGGACTTCCTAAGTCGCCAAAAGCTGGACCAGGGAGAGTGGTCCCTGCATCCAGAGTTCTTTCGCCAGATTTGCGAAAGGTGGGGCACACCAGATGTGGATCTCCTGAAGTCCAGATTCAATCACAAGGTGAAGACCTTCGTGAGCAGGTCAAGGGACCCGTTGGCAGCAGCCACGGATGCTCTGGTGGCCCTGTGGTCCCGGTACAGGATTCTGTACGCCTTTCCTCCTCTCAAGCTTCTACCGCGGTTGCTGCGCAGGATAGAAGTGGAGGGAATCCCGACAATCCTGGTGGCTCCGGATTGGCCTTGGCGCCCTTGGTATGCCGACATGGTGCGGATGGTAACAGACGTTCCCTGGTGACTCCCGCTTCGCGATGATCTACTGTCGCAGTGCCCCATCTTGCACCCTGCTTTACCCTCGCTGGCTTTGACAGCATGGCTATTGAGTCCCAGGTGTTGAGGGACAGGGGGTCTCTGAGTCAGTGAACCCCACTATGTTTAAGGCGCGCAAGTGTACTTCACGCAAGATCTATCATCGCACCTGGAAGGCCTATATTGCCTGGTGCGAGTCGGGGGGGTTGGAACCCAGGTTTCTTTGCAGTTGCTCGGGTGCTGGCCTTTCTTCAACAAGGCCTGGATCAAAAGTTGGCTTTGAGCACCCTCAAGGGCCAGATCTCCACTCTGGCGATTCTGTTTCAGCGTCCCTTGGCGACGCATTCTTTGATCCGTACATTTGTACAGGGTGTATGTCATGTGGTTCCTCAGGTACGGTCGCCCCTGGCGCCGTGGGATCTAAACTTGGTACTTTCTGTACTGCAGAAATCGCCTTATGAGAAGATCAGGGATATTCCCTTACAATTGCTGCCTCAGAAGGTCGCCTTCTTGGTGGCTATCACATCCGCTAGGCGGGTGTCTGAATTGGCAGCTTTGTCCTTTAGGTCTCCTTATTTGGTCCTACATAAGGATAAGGCGGTGCTGTGCCCATCTCTTTCATTCCTTCCGAAGGTAGTATCCTCTTTTCACATTAATGACGACATTGTCCTCCCTTCCTTGTGTCCGCACCCATCTCACCCTAAGGAGATTGCTTTGCATTCCTTGGATGTGGTGAGAGCATTGAGGGTGTATTTGGCAGCTACGGCTCCTTTTAGGAAGTCAGATGCGCTGTTTGTGCTGGCAGATGGACCGCGCAAAGGGTTGGCGGCTTCGTCGGCCACTGTTTCACGTTGGATCAGACAGACCGTGACCCATGCGTATACTGTTCAGGGACAAGTACCCCCTTTTCCGGTCACGGCTCATTCCGCCAGGGCGATTAGCACTTCCTGGGCATTTAGACATCAAGCATCGGTGTCTCAGGTGTGCAAGGCGGCTACTTGGGCCTCGGTGCACACTTTTGTTAAGTTTTACAAAGTTGATGTGTCAGCATCCACGGATGCTGCTTTTGGCCGCAAAGTTTTACAGGCGGCGGTGTAGGCGCGACTGGTGCCTCCCGAGATTTTTCTGTGGGTACAGTTGTTATTTTTTGCCCACCCCTCTTTTTTGACACTGCTTTGGGACGTCCTCACGTGTCATGAATAGAGGCTGCGTCTGTCAATGAACGTAAGAGAAAATAGGATTTTATTAAGAACTTACCGTAAAATCCTTTTCTCTGAGTTCATTGACAGACGCAGCACCCACCCCTCGGTGTTGTGTTTGTACGGCTTGTTACGAACTGATATGCTATGCAGGGCTGAGGGGTTATGTGCTGAGTAAGGACGGCCCCCTGGGAGGGGCCAGCTTTGCTTTCTAAACTTTCGTTCTGCCTAGTCTACTCCTAGTAAAAGGTACATAACCCACGTGTCATGAATAGAGTCTGTTAATGAACTCAGAGAAAAGGATTTTACGGTAAGTTCTTAATAAAATGCTATTTTTTTAACCAAAAATATAAGGAAGAATATAAATCGGCCAAAACCGATGAATAAATTAGTTTTTTTATATTCTTTTTTTTTTATTTGTATTTTAGCAAAAAGTAAGAAATATTTTTTTTTTTCGCAAAATTGACGCTCCTTTTTTGTTTATAGCGGTGATCAGAAATGATGCAGAGGTGATCAAATACCACCAAAAGAAAGCTCTATTTGTGGGGAAAAAAGGACGCAAATTTCGTCAATTGTCAGTTAAATCGAGGCTGTGCCAAATTGCAAAAAGTGCTCTGGTTCTAATGTGAGAAATCCTTCCAGGGCTAAAGTGGTTAAGGCCCCTTCCACATGATCGGCCCGCTCGGATCCGCCAGTCCGTTTTTCAGGTGGATCTGAGCGGGCCACCCATTGACTTTTATGGGCAGGCTGATGTCAGTGGAGATGTAACTGCTGACACCTGTTTGCCATCCGATCCCACAAGATCCACTCAAAACAGACAGATGGCGATACGTCCACCGGATCAAATGAAAACGGACATGCAGTCCATTTTCATCCGATCTTCGCCATAGAGAACAGTGGGGCTCTGACAGGTCCGTCCCTGCACAGTGAGCGGAGCTGGCTCAGCGGTGATCAACGGATCGATCTCCCGCTGAGCTAGCAGAGTCTGCTCAGGCTGGGTTCACACCTATGCAAATTGGTTGCGGGTTTCTCCGCATCCAATTCCCAAGACTTGAAGAACTCTGTTAACCACTTCCCGACCGCGCTATAGACAAAAGACGTCCACAGCGCGGTCGGGTTATTCTGACAGGACGTCCATGGACGTCCTCCAGAATATCGCTTCCCGCGCGCCCCCTGGGGCGCGCACACGGGAACATCCGTGACCGTCGGGTCCGGGGGACCCGACAGATCACGGATCGCGGTGAACGGCCGTTGTGAGCGGCCTTTCACCACGTGATCGTGCCGTCCAATGACGGCGCGATCACATGTCAACAAGCCGGCGCTTCCGCCGGCTTTTCTCTCTCCTCTCCGCACCGATCGGTGCTGCCAGTGCCTACAAGGGCACACGCGCGGGGTCCCCCGCGCGCCCTTCGCTATAAGACCTCCTGCAGGTACCTGCAGGACAGTCTTATTGGGCTGGCGCGACACCTGCAGAAAACAGATATCGCGCCAGCCCTTCACCAATTGTCTCAAGAAGTTCAGAACCCTTAACCTACGCCTCTTTGGGCGTTGGTTAAACGTATCCACACTTGGGTCGGACTCGTCTGAGACGATCGAGTCGCCCTCTAGCTAGGCAACTAGTGGCGACTCGGTCGAG
>BLSH010277349.1:999263-1015928 GCA_018402905.1 Glandirana rugosa
CACATCTCACTGTTCTTCCATAAACACAGCACAATGAGTGAATGTTGTCACCCTAGGACAGAAATGTATACTGGCAGGATCATTAGGTATAAATAAGACTTGAAAAACTGAACTAAAGCAGCTACTACATCTTAGGATATATTCCTATGGGGCATCCACTAGAAGGCTATTGAGACCATAATCTTGTTGTCAATGGGTTCCTAGAGGTTTCCCCATACCAAGTTGGAGGCACAGGCAAAAGTAAAGAGGAAAAAAAGGTGTTGAGTAGAGATCCACTTCAATATTTTTGACCAACTTGAAGACCCTTCTGGCAGAACATGTCATTAGTGTTTTTTAACATTAAAGTGGCTCTGCTATGTGCAGTGCTACATTAAACATACATACTATTTGTAATGCAACAGTGGATGCCATATAGGAAAAGCAACCAATCCAGTGTCTGCATTTACAGCCTGTACTAAAAAAAGACATCAAGGGACTGGTTGTTGTAGCTGACACAGGCACTTTATACTTCCTCCAGTTTATAAAAGGCCTTGATTATGAATGAACTGCATATACTAATCCATCTGATCCTGATATGTGGAGTAGGTGCCATATAAAGGTGATCAAGTCTTCTTTTATAGCCTTTCTTATTTAAGGCCCGGAGTGAAGCCGTGTGACGACCCGAGGAGATTATTTATTCATTGTGTGAGAGGTCTGAAGCCCCCTGGATGGGCCCTTCAGCCCCCCCATAACCTGAGCGATGTTGGCTAAACATGGGTAATCTTAACCTCCTTTTATCTTTATGTTTAATGGTGAAGTGGAGTCTTTTACTTAGTGCCAGTACGGGGTTCCCTGCCAAGCTCTGCTGAACATATCAGAGCACAGATGTGACTTGGTGGGGAGCAGCACCTGGATTTAATGAACAGATGTTAATAAATACTCAGATCTGTGATGCCATTCCGCGTATCCAGCTCTTTGATCACACACTAATGGCTGTCAGTCTTCTCTAGACTTTGGCTTACATTATGACGGCTGGAGTGATCGTTAGCGTTGTTTGGGAAATAACTGTGCCAATAATATATATCTGCTTATTAACCTGGTCACTGGGGTGTAGGATGTGCATCCCACTTAGGATGTAGGAGTGAGTTAGAATATGACAATCCTAAAGGCCCATTTAGACTGCAATGTATTACCACATGTTGTGTTAACATGAGTTGTCTCCTGCGCAGGGCTGGCGCAAGACATTGTGCTGCCTGGGTCCAAGAATAAAATGCTGCCCCCCCCCCAACAAAAAAAATATTAAAAACCGGCCACCAAGAGGCCCCCACACTCAGTCTTTTATATCATGATAATTAAACCTAAAATTAAATGTATCAGGAAGTCATATTTACATGCAACCTTGTCTATATGCAAAATTATATGACATACTATTATGTGCAATTCCAAGAGGAGAGCTAGGGCAGTATAGGGGCAGGTTGGGGTAATATAGGGGCAGGCTGGGGTAGTATAAAGACAGGCTAGGGTAGTATATAGACAGGCTAGGGTAGTATATTGACAAGCTAGGGTAGTATAGGGGCAGGCTAAGGCAGTATAGGGGTGGGCTAGGATAGTATGAGGGCAAGCGGAGCGCCCCGGGGAGCAGTTGGTATTGTGACACACAAATCTGCTGGAAAAAAGAAATCTTGGGCACCAATTCGCTGGGTAACTAGACGAAGGAGAGGCGGCTGTGGTTCAATTTGCTGCCCCTCTCAAAGTGCTGCCTGGGTCCAATGGACCCACTGGGACCCATGGTAGGATATAATATAAATGGCCTGCTCCCTGAGAGGGTGTCATCATGTTGCCCTTCATTCTTTGTCTATTCACACTAGTGATTCACCAAAATAAAAATTCTGGTGCCGAAAACAGAAAATTCAGGATGCACTTGGCTGAAACCGAAGGTTTTTAAAAAATATATATTTTTTTTATAAATAATTGTATTATATTCAACTTTTTAATTAATATCATGAATTCACGGTGGTTTGTAGAAAATAATCAACTCTGTGATTCTGTTTTCTATTTTTTTTTTCTGGCATGCTGGTGTTATATCTTTCACTTGGATGTTATAAGTTGCACTAGTAAAAACAGCTGGATAAAACAAAAACTGTGTCTGTCTTCATTTCAGGCTGCAAAGCAACAAAATGTTATTTTTTTAAAGGGAGGGGGGTGATTCTTTTCTATACCCACTGTAAATGAATATGAATTTATTGTCGGCCATTATTAGCACCTTTTAAAGAGGTGTGACAAATCCTGCTTGCTGCATATTTGGTCAGTTAAAAAAAAAATGCACCTCCCAATTGAAATGCATTGAAAATGCAGCAAGAACGCATCAAAATGCACCCATGTTGGGTTTTTAATGCATTTTTTGAGTCACATGACCTATGATACACACACAATAAGCACGGTAAAATTGCTGCAAAATCATGGCAAGATTGTGGGTGTTTTTGGCAGCCATTATTGGCATCTTTTTTCTTTCAGCACAACGCTGAAAACCCTATTTTCGGTCGATAATTTTTGGCGGCCGAAATTTTGGTGCATTACTAATTCGCACAGAGAGTGACGCTGACACCATCACATAAATTTTCTACTGCTCTCTGCATCTCCGGAGACTCCAGGGGAGGGGGCGTGCACCCATAGACAACTTGATTGCTGTAGTTCTGAAAGCGTTATCATCTCATTTATACATTTGATGCTCTTTCTATTTCTTTTAATGACACCTTGCCCAGCACTAACTAGTGAGCCTGTCCTGTTTCTGGTGAAACAAACACATGGACAAAATGAGTCGTTCTGTGTTTCTTCAATGTAAAAGCTTGTGCAAATGCTGGAAACTTTCTGCAAGCATTTTTTTTTCTCTTGGCCCTAGAATGATGTAGGACAATTCATGGTTTGGGGACCTGCCAGACAGGTGGGGACAGAGCAGGTGCTCCCAGTGCGTTCTGTGCCATAAAATGGTTAACAGAGAGTCATTAACAGTGAACTTATATGGAATAAAAACACCTGACGTCTTTTGCTTAATGGCTATAATTCAGCAAATGGCTTATGTGGCCTACAACATGTCACGTAAAAAAGAGTTGTGTTTAAGGCTGACATCAAGTAATATGTTGAATGTTCATGTAAAATGCACCTGCTTCCCTGACTCTTGCCCCGTAGGATGCTGGGTATGTATTTTTAATATGTGGTTACTATGTAGCACGTTTACTATGAAGTAACTTCATGTGGCTGTTTTGTGAACTTTGCTATGTTCATTTGGGTAGAGACTGTGAATGGCACCAAATGTTGAACACACTGCAGGCATATCCATTTGCCATCATGTAGAAGTTTTTGGTCAGGGTTGCATATGCTGCCCTCTTGTAGGCAGGTGCAGTCTGCTTTCTTAAACAAAACCAAAGAAAATTCCCAACTCAACTTACCAATCAGCCTTCAACCAACCAAATTATCCAGTCTAACAGTTTGTGTTAAAAAAGGGGTTTAGTTTGCACACCTTTGCAAATACATGCGTAAGCTGCAGAGCCACTTTGCGACATCTTAGTTTTATCTGCAGTGCTAACTCTATACATTTTTGAGAGCCTTCATAGTAGAAGTACATACATAATAATGAATAAGCAGAGGACAGGGAGCCCACCCCACATTAAAGGCACAGGGGCACACTGGACGCCCAACACATAGCACAATGGCAGCAAAGGGGTCCAGTGCGTCCCCTCACCAGTATTCCAACAGTACAGACAAATGACCACTGTCTCACCTATAACTGGCCTTTGCAGCAAGGAGCACATGGAGGGGTGATGTATGTCAATCAAAACCAAAGAAAATTCCCAGCTCAACTTACCAACTAGCCTGCTTTCTCCACTGCTGGTGGTGAGGAAATCAAGAGGAACATGGTTCCTCTATGATCTCCTGGGGTCCGGTTGTATGGTGCTGTCCTATGAGATTTTGGTGGCCATCTTGGGTCAGGCAGAGTCTATTTACGACCTTGGCTCCCGGGCTTGGCATGCATTTAGTGTGTGGGTAGTGCAGGGACAAGTCACCCGTCTGACAGGGACAATGATTAGCGGCATGGGGAGGTTCCAGATGAAGAGGGAAAGGATAAGGACACGCCACCCTTCCTGGAAAACGTCCCCATCTGGAGACAGACCAGCCAGGCTGCATTCTGCCATTCAAGACAGATGCTGTTGGCACATCTGAGACCTGCTATACTATACACTGCTGCTATTTGCTGTGAGTGTTCCTGGCCAGATGCCTTCCTGCCAGGTTGTTGTGAATTACTGGATTCTGCATTAATACAAGTCCTGTTCTCTGCAACTGGACTCTGTGTGTTAAACCCCAATCTGTAATCAATTTTAAACTTTTATTGGGAAAGTCACATTTAGAAGCTGACTTTATTTTGCCTGTGTGAGAGGACGTCATATGATGTCCACCCAGAATGACGAATGTTCCATCCATCCATCATTTGTCAATTGGCAGGGCTGGAACTGGTTGAAGCAAAACTGAGCTACCATGCTTCCCAAGGAGCACTAGGCATATGTGTAAGTCATTATGGCTAACTCATCTTGGTAATCCTGTCCTGCTTTGTTGCTAAGGCATTGCTAAGCCATTCCCAGCTGTAACTGTTCTCCTCCGCCATCGCAGGAGCAAGCTCTTTCTTTAACTCAAACCCCCTCATATGCACTTTCTCTCCCCTGGAGTAGTAACTCTGAGCACAGTGTTTGAGAGATTGCTCCTTTGATGGTGGGTGTGAACAGTAACAGATTGGAATGTCTTAGCAACATCCTAGCAACAAGTAGGTTGGCATGACTAAGGTGAGTTAGCCACAATGACTTACACATATGGCAAATGCTCCCGGGGAAGCATGGTGGTTCAGTCCTGCTTTACATAGAATCTATCGGCATGTGTACACACCCACCTTTCATTCCCCCCTCTACTGCTCTGTGAGTGTCTTGGGTAAATCCCAGCCAATCTCCAGACCTGAACATGACAAAGAGGAAGAATTTAACCCCATGTAACCTCCCAAGTCATCCAACATAGTCCTTACACAGGTTTAGTACTAAAGATACTGGATGGACCCTCTGCACACTGCTAAAGTATCTCACAAAAGTGAGTACACCCCTAACATTTTTGTAAATATTTTATTATATCTTTTCATGTGACAACACAGAAGAAATGGCATTTTGCTATAATGTAAAGTAGGAGTGTACAGCTTGTATAACAGTGTAAATTTGCTGTCCCCTCAAAATACCTCAACACACAGCCATTAATGTCTAAACCGCTGGCAATAAAAGTGAGTACACCCTTAAGTGAAAATGCCCAAATTGAGCCCAAAGTGTCAATATTTTGTGTGGCCACCATTATTTTCCAGCACTGCCTTAACCCTCTTTTGCATGGAGTTCACCAGAGCTTCACAGGCTATCACTGGAGTCCTCTTCCACTCCTCCATGGCGACATCATGGAGCTGGTGGATGTTAGAGACCTTGGGCTCCTCCAGCTTCCATTTGTGGAAGCCCTACAGATGCTCAATAGGGTTTAGATCTGGAGACATGCTTGGCCGGTCCATCACCTTTACCCTCAGCTTCTTTGGCAAGGCAGTGGTTATCTTGAAGGTGTGTTTGGGGTCATTATAATGTTGTAATACTGCCTTGCAGGTTAGTCTCTGAAGGGAGGGGATCATGCTCTGCTTCAGTATGTCACAGTACATGTTGGTATTCATGGTTCCCGCAATGAACTGTAGCTCCCCAGTGCTGGCAGCACTCATGCAGCCCCAGACCATGACACTCCCACCACCATGCTTGACTGTAGGCAAGACACACTTGTCTTTGTACTCCTCACCTGGTTGTTACCACACATGCTTGACACCATCTGAATAAAATAAGTTTATCTTGGCATCCAGTAATCCATGTCCTTAGTCTGCTTGTTTTCAGCCAACTGTTAGCAGGTTTTCTTGTGCATCATCTTTAGAAGATGCTTCTTTCTGGGACGACAGCCATGCAGACCAATTTGATGCAGTGTGTGGCGTATGGTCTGAGCACTGACAGGCTGACCCCCCAACCCTTTAACTTCTGCAGCAATGCTGGCAGCACTTATACGTCTATTTCCCAAAGACAATCTCTGTATATGACGCCGAGCACGTGCACTCAACTTCTTTGGTCGACCATGGGGAGGCCTGTTCTGAGTGGAACCTGTCCTGTTAAACCAGTGTATGGTCTTGGCCACCGTGCTGCAGCTCAGTTTCAGGGTCTTGGCAATCTTCTTATAGCCTAGGCCATCTTTATGTAGAGCAACAATTCTTTTTTTCAGATCCTCAAAGAGTTCTTTACCACGAGATGCCATGTTGAACCTCCAGTGAAAAGTATAAGGCCTCATACACACGGACATTTCTAAAAAAATAAACAAAACGTCGGGCCCGACGTCAAGGAAAAAAAGTCAGCGTTTTTCGGCGTTTTTGAGTGTTAGTGAGCGTCGGCGTCAATAGGCGTTTTTTTAAAAAAAATCATCCTTCTGCTATTTTTCAACCTAAAAACGTCGGCGTCAAAAAACACCGGAAAATGCCGGTATAATATTAGGTGGCGTTTGTTGGCGTTTGTTGGCATATTGTGGCGTCGGCGTCAAAAAATGCCAAAACGTTATAGCCTCAGAACGCACTGGCCGTGGGTTCTAGTTTCAGCTCACTAACGCCGACGCCATCTACAGCTCAAAAACGCCAACGTTTTTATGGGGCCATTGACTAATATGGAGAGCTACAAAAAACGCCAGAAAACGCCGGCGTCAAAAAACGTCCGTGTGTATGAGGCCTAAGAGAGTGAGAGCGATAACATCAAATTTAACACACCTGCTCCCCATTCACACCTGAGACATTGTAACACTAGTGAGTCACATGACACTGGGGAGGGAAAATGGCTAATTGGGCCCAATATGGACATTTTCACTTAGGGGTGTACTCACTTTTGTTGCCAGCGATTTAGACATTAATGGTTGTGTGTTGAGTTATTGAGGGGACAGCAAATTTATACTGTTATACAAGCTGTACACTCACTACTTTACATTGTAGCAAAGTGTCATTTCTTCAGTGTTGTCACCATTATTAAAATATTCACAAAAATGTGAGGGGTTTACTCACTTTTGTGAGATACTGTATATCCTTTCTAGCAAACTTTGCAATAAAAATAGGGATATTTAGTTCACACATATTGCAATACACATTTAACTGGCCAACTGTGTCAAAGTAATCCCTCTATGGCAAGTCCTACTCTGCTTTGCTATGGAAAAGGCTACGGTGGACACAATGCCAACATGGGGCAAACAGACACAAAATGGGGGAGAGCTATAAGGTTTAGGTCTGGCCACTGACCTGCAGTAACAGAAACAAGATATACCCGTGATCAGATCCCAATAGCTTGTACATGCCTATAATCTACCAGGTGCTAAAAGGATGTGACCACATATTACTATTTGGTCACACCCCTTTAGTGCCTGGTAGATTATAGGCATGTACCAGCTATTGGGATCTGAGCACAGGTATATCATGTTTCTATTGTATTGCAGGTCAGTGGCCAGACCTAAACCTTGTCGCTCTCTCCCATTTTGTGTCTGTTTGCCCCATGTTGTCATTGTGTCCAGGGCTTAGTGCCACTTTAAGAAAAAGCAGAACGCAAAAATTGGAGCACAGAATGGATCCCACATGGGTCAATTATCTTCCTTGTTTTTATTTCTGCAGTGAACTGAAAGGGAATCCATATTGGTTGCTATAAGAAAGCGCTCACTCCTGTTTTGTTTTTGCTTTACACTTTGGAACCTGTTTTCCATCCAACTGCTTCTCCATTGCCTCCATTTTCCTAAATCAGTCCCATTCTTTTGTTATGGTATTGTTCTGAATTAAAAAAAAAAAAATGGAACTTTCCTTTGGCCTCATTTTATCAGCAACATATTTTACACCGTTGTGTTCTCTCACTTCGCTGGGGAGTATAATAACTAAAAGTATACATTTTGGCGCTGGCGAGAGAACGAACATTTCTCCTCAGAAATTATCAGCAGGGGCTCCCTCCATCCAAAACACATGTTTTTTTTACCACTGTTCCTGTTATCTTGAATATTTCCTGCATGTTTGTTGCCATGGCAATGCTCTCACTGAGGATGGACTGTTTACTAGGCCTCTAGGACATGAAGCAGGCATGTGTTGTCAATTTCCAAAATAAAAAAAAGTGAAATTTTTCTTGCAATCGTCCTTTTTTTTTTTTTTCTCTTCAGAACAAACCAAGACAAGAACCATCCCTTCCGCTCCGTTTCTTCTCTGTGTTTCAAAGCTATCCTGGCTCTCGCTCCCCTTCAGAGAAAGTTTTTTTGGCCGCTGAGTAAGAGTCACTGGGCAAAGAGCCACAGCGGAGGGGCTTAGCTGAGAAGGAAGAGATGAGTTAAGTGTCTACAGGCTGAGCTGAGCGTTAGACGGGCGAAGCAGCGACGGGAGATACTGCAGGGCTGCGAGGTGAGTGCCGCTGATTTTTAATTGCAATCAGTCAACAAAGGATAATTTATTCGCTTTGTGGGAATTCAAAACATTACCTGGGAAACGATATATATAATTTTTTTAAAACTGAAAAAATAAAAAAAAAGCTTAAAGAGGACAGCATGCAAATGGCTGTAATCTGTACACTTACACCAAATTAAAAAAAAAAACTATTTTTAATAAAAAATATTTATAGATTTATCAACTAAAATAAAAAATATATATTAAATTCTCATCTGGTTGAGGAAATTTAGATTGTAAGTAAAAATGGAACAGGTTCCTATTTATTTGCATTGAGCAGGGAGCAGTGACCTACATCAGGGTAATACAGTTATATGAAAGGCAAACTCTGATTGGTTGCTGCTGGTTACTGCACTATGGAGTTGATTTACTAAAAGGCTGGTGCAGCTGTGCATGGTAGCCAATCATCTTCTAACTTCAGCTTGTTCAATTAAGCTTTGACAATAAAAACTGGAAGCTGATTGGTTTCTGTGCAGAGCTGCACCAGATTTTGCACTCTCCAGTTTTAATAAATCAACCCCTATGCCTCACTCGTTAAGACATTTTTTATAACATTTTTCTACTAAAGGATGTAGGCTGGTGTGAATTTTTAATAACACTAAAAGGAAGAATTTAAAAAAGGTTGAAGTTGGTGCAATTGGTGGCAGGGATCTGGGCGATTGACAACTTGAAAAAAGGGAAGAATAGAAGCCAAGAGGACCTGTCACAGCATACAGCTAATTCAATTAGTAGCAAGAGAACAGTCTCTGCACAGTTTAGCCAATGACAATGAAGTAACAATAGGCTGGGGAAGCAGTTCTTGAGTTCATGGGTACTTAAAAGTGCCAGCATGGCATTCTGGGAGTTCCAGGACTAACACAAGTTGCTCATAGGAAAAAAAAAGTGCTATACATGCAATACTTCACTAAGGGGTTGATTTACTAAAACTGAAGGGTGCAAAATCTGGTGCAGATGTGCATGGTGGCCAATCAACTTCAAACTTCAGCTTATTCAATTAAGCTTTGACAACACAAAAAAAAAGAAGCTGATTGGTTTCTAGGCACAGTTGCCCCAGATTTTGCACGCTCCAGTTTTGGTAAATCATGTGCACTTGACCATCCTTGAGTGGCACAGCATCAAAAGTCAGATATTTAAATAAAAGGAGCCCAAACCATTGGTTTTCCACAGCTGATGACATTTTAATAAGTTAGCCTAAGGCCATATCAGGTGGGCGATTTATTTGCAACAATCCTCTTTTTATTTCTTGCTAAGGGAATTATAGTTACTTTTTATGGAACTGTTAACTCTGGTGAACTAAGTCACATGGTGATTGAGTTTGAGCAATGTTTTATGTCAATGACCACAGTCGCTCTGCAGTCACCTCTATGGCTTAGCTACACCAACCCAATGCTGTAGTTTACCTAGTTTAACTTGTAGCAGCAACAAATTGCTTCTTATCGACAAAACTGAATTCCTAGCTACAAATTGCTGTAAATAGCTAACATTATCACTGCTACAAAATCGCCTGTCTGACATGGCTCTAAGGTTGGTGTCAGACGGGTGGAATTGCTCCCTGAGGCAGTGAGATGTCACACCCATGGCTGGTGATTGAGATTTGTCTGCATTCTGGGTAGAGATTCATCTGTCCCACCTGCCACTGGTGAGAAAGCCACCAGCTTTGTAATTCACATAGGGCTGCCTGTCTGTCCTAATGGACAGACAGGCAGCCTCTTAGCAACCCTGATGCTGGTGATTTTGTCGCTAGCAGCATCTGAGGCAGCTGAATCTCTCCCCAGAATGCTGACAAATCTCAATCACCAGCCATGGGAGCGACATCTCACTGCCCCAGCTAGCAAGGGAGGAATTCCATTGGGACAAACAAGCAACCTCTTAGCAATCCTGCCATTGGTGAATGCAACCCAATTGCCAACAGCCCCAAGACTACATTAAGAATTAAACCTCTCTGCTACTGGAGATTTAACTGCTTTTTGACAGTTAACCACTTGAGCTCCAGAAGATTTTACCCCCTTCTTGACCGGACCATTTTTTTGCAATTCAGCACTGGGCTACTTTAACTGGCCATTGAGCGGTCATGCAATGCTGTACACTAGCAACATTTATATAATTTTTTTCCCCTCAAATCAAGAGCTTTCTTTTGGTGGTATTTGGTCACCACTGGGTTTTTAATTTCTTTGTGCTATAAATGAAAAAAGAGCATACATTTTGGAAAAAAATATATATTTTTTACTTTCTCTTTCTTAATAAATTTAGGCCAAAATGTATTCTGCTACATGTCTTCGGTAAAAAAAAGGTCCCAAAAAGTGTATATTGATTGGTTTGCATGAAAGTTATAAAGTCTACAAACTATGAGATATATACAGATTTTTTTTTTCATTCTACTAATGGCGGTGATCAGCAACTTATAGCGGGACGGCCAGAAATTTGACACTAACTGATACTGAGCGGGAACTGACTAACAGCCACTGACATCTCCAGTGGCACTAATACAGTGATCAGTGCTAATAATATACACTGACACTGTACTAATGAAACTGGCTGGGAAGGGGTTAACATCTGGGGAAATCAAAGGGCTAAATGCGTACCTAACAATGTGTACTGTGTGGTGCTTTTACTAAGCCATGTACCAGTTTTTATGCCCTTTGCAGAGAAACAAAAAACAACACATCAGAGCTGTCAGAAGAGAGCATTGTGTTGTTTCCATACACAAAGCAATCTCCTGTCTCTCACTCCAGTGATTGGCATGTGCTGGAGCCAGTGACAGCACAGCTAGGCGGGTGCGTGCCCCCTACCCGGAAATGCAGAATCACGTATATATAAGTGATTCTGCGCAGCCGGCCTGCACTGTAGTAGTAAAACTACAGTGCACGGTCGGCAAGTGGTTAACCTTGTTAGCATCACATTGACTTTAATGTGCGGAAAATTAGGTTTCTGCCAACAAGCATGTCTTTGGGCTCTTTCACACAGGCGTTGAAAAAAAGGCTTACTGCTTCTTGACTGCCTACCAAAGCCACTCAAAATATGTTAAAATAGGGAGGTGTACACTGCAGTGTTAGCATTGCCTTGCGTTGTAGCGAGGCAGAATGAACACTGCCTGCAAAGTTCGGCAGGCGTTGGTGCTTTGCCACTGCTTTCACTTCTATTGAAACGTTCCACAAGCGCACTGTAAATGCACCTATAGTGTTTACAGAACATTTAAGGCTCTGCTGCAAAGCATTAAGGGTCGATTCACACTGGTGCAATGCGAATCCAGTGCGGGTTCCCGCATCACACCTGAATCACCGCCGGTTCACATTGCCCTAACCGTGAACCGCTGGGAGTGTAAATACAAAGTTATTGACACCCCCTAATCAGTTTGCAGATCGCAGTGCGAACTGTGAATTCGGATAGGGATCAGATCACATGGATGTTCACACCCATGTGATCCGATTCGGACAAAAAAAAATTCAGCCATACACTTTGTATGGCTGAATTTACATTGCACAGACATTGCATGTGATGTGCACAGCAATGTGGTGCGAATCACATGCCTTGTCTGGCATTGCACTAGTGTGAACCAGCCCTTTAAGTGATCATTTCCCATTTTTGCCTTGCAAAAAATTTGAGGAGCGCCGCCTTGAATACCTGTGCAACACGTCTGAAATGCACATTGACCAGTTAAGGACTGCCCTATAGCAGATTTACTGCTACTGGGCAGCCCTCCTGTGCAGAATCACGTATATGTACTGTACGTAATTCTGCACTTCCGCCAAGAGGGCATGTGGCACCGGCGGGCCACTTCTGATGTGATTACTCACAGTAGAAGCCGATCTGTGGTTTCCAGGCACTGAATGTCCGCCGTCACCTGCTGATCGTCGGACAGAGACACAGAATGGAGCTCTGCCTATGTAAAAAAGGCAGACCTTCATTCTGATAGGAGGGGAAGGGAATAAAATCCATCACATCCCTGAGTAAGAGCAGCACACATAGTACAGTAAAACACTGGCTGGGCACACATTTAGACCTTTGATCGCCCTAGATGTTTAACCCCTTCCCAGCAAGTGTCAATAGTACAGTGACAGTGCATATTTGTCAACATTGATCGCTGTATTAGCATCACTGGTTCCCATAAAGTGTCAAAAGTGTCAGTTAGTGTCCGATTGTCCACCGCAATATTGCAGTCCTGCTATAAGTTGCTGATCTCTGTCTTTACTAATAGAAAAATAAATAAATAAATAACAATTCAAGTATATATACAATCGTTTGTAGATGCTATAACTTTTGCGCAAAATAGTCAATATACACTTATTTTTTTTTTTACCAAATATATGTAGCAGAATACATATTGGCCTAAATGTATGAAGAAATTTGATTTTTTTTTCAATTTTTTATTGGATATGTTTTTTAACAGAAAGTAAAAAATATTGTTTTTGTTTTCAAAATTGTTGCAAAAAATAAAAATTGCAGCGGTGATCAAATACCACGAAAAGAAAGCTCTATTTGTGGGGAAACCATTATACACATTTTATTTGGGTACAGCGTTGCATGACTGCGCAATTGTCAGTTAAAGTAACGCAGTGCCGTATCGCAATAAATGGCCTGGTCATGGGGGGGTGGGAATTTTCCAGAAGTCAAGTGGTTAATGCTATAGGTGTCATAATGCTTGTTAAAGGCTGCTTTGAAAGACTTCTTAATCGCCCATGTAGCCCTTGCCTAGGCAGCGACTTCTGCATTGTTTCAATTAGCTCTACCATACACTGTCCCTGTTTCACATAAGACAGACTTTAATAAACATATCATTTAAACTGTATGCGTCTTATTGAGAAAGGTATCTGAAAATGAAGAAATACGCAGCAATCAATTAGCGCTGAGGAAGTTGGTGAAAGGTAACACTGGATTGGTTGTTTTAGGTTGCTGCGCTTCGTTCACCACGAATGCACTTCTTCGTTATGAACCCCCGTGTGTGAAGTTAACAATAAATCTGGCTGCTGTACACTTAAAATCGCCCGTGTCCCCGATTCATTCTCCTTAAACGATCTTCCCCCAGCTCCTCGTATATGATTTCAAAGATCATTTGGCCTGGTGCCCTCAGCTGTTAACCACAAAATTGCTTTATTTGTTTCTTTTAACACTTGTAAAGTAAATTCACATTGTATCAGGAAGATAGCGCGTACCCAGGACCAGATGTTAGATCAGGAGCTGCGCTAGAAGCCTGGCAAGCCCGTGCGATTTCGCCGTCATGTATTTTCAGACGTCAGACGGAAACAAAGTTGTGTTTATTCTCGTTAACAGTCTGTTGTAGAACTGAGAATAAACAAGCGTTAGCCTTTCTGCTCTGCAAAAGAACTTAGCTCAATGCGGCTGACGGGACAGAACAGAATTCTGCATCCGCCATGGGTAATCTGGGACCCATTAGATGTAAGTCCGTTCTCTTCCAGCCCTACATAATATTTCTCCTTATTCCTGAGCGTCAGTGCTTGTTATGTCTCCCTACATCCTACATACACGGCCCTTGTTTTCTGATTACGTAGTCTTCACCTGTTTCCAATGTATAGAAAACCTTCTGGTCCTTGACGTAAAGACGACTTATTTTTTTAATGCATTTTGGAATGCAAAATCTTTTTTTTAAGATTCTGGGTTGTAATATTGTAATACGTGTTTATCATTTTTTTCCTTATTTACGTATATTTCTATAATCTGGGGTATTTCTGGACCTCATGTCAGGTTATATAGTTGTATTAATTCTGGATACACACATATATGTTTATATATATCCTCTGTATGTGCCCATTCACACCTGAGCATTTTGTAGCTTGAATAAGCCTGAAGCTACAAAACGCTGGAGGGGAAAAAAATCAATGATTCTCTATGGAGATGGTTCACATCTCCACTCAAAAACGCCTGAAGCCAAACGCCCTAAGCTCAAACTAGTCCCGGAGGTATTTTTGTTGCATGAATCGGGCAGATTCTGTCGTTTGTATCCCATAGAAATGAATGGAAACACGCAATTCCGGCGATTTTGCGGGATTTTCGGCTGAAATAAAAGATAAAAAAGCTGAACCACCTAGCAACAAATGATGCAATAGATAAAGTATTCTCTATTGGCTAATACAAAAACGCCAAACGCCCGAAAACGCTGCATACAAAGCTGAAAAACACGTCGCTCAGGTGTGAAGGCAGCCTAACTGTGTGTGTGTCTGTATAGTTCTGTTACTACTGAATATATGAACTCTATAAAGTTGACCTTTCATTCAAGTTCCCAAGTCGTATTGAATCAATAGGGCATATGTCAGTCTTTTCACATCGTTATTATTCTGGACCTCTTAATTGCCCACAAGCTTCTTCATGTAAGCTAAAGCTACTCATAGATGGCTTCCTGAAAATGCTGTAATGACGAAACGTACTTATGAGTCAGAGAGGACCGGGTCTTACCAAACATCCAATAGGCTTCCCCATCCTAAACGAGGCTTGCACTGCACGCTACGGCCGGAGGAATAGTTGCTTAAACACATGCTGTAAACGCCTAGTGCCAGGAGATAGGCACTTTTAAATGTGAGTGCAATATTCTTCTGTTCTTAAAAATTTTTAATTTTTATTAAAAATACTACGCTATGAGACTTTTAAATGTGTCTCTTGTGAAGTCATTTTTACACATTTTAGCCCAGCTTTGAGATCATCACAGGTGATAAGGCATTACCAACGGAACCAATCTGGGATTTCCAAAAAACGCTAAATGACCTTCCTGTAAAAAGGAGTCATAAAAGTCTGGTGAGTGGCCACTTTTCTGTTGAGCATGGGTGGGGAATTAAAGCACTAGAAGCCCTTTGAGTAAGGAGTTTGGTGACGGGATAAGACCACATTAATGGACACAATCCACTGCAAATATTGATTTTCAAAGAAAGATTGCGAATTATGGACTTATATGCACTTTAATATTTTATTGTTGCGTTATTGTATATATAAAATTATGTCATTGATATTGATTCAATTGTGTACCAGTTGCGCCATTACCTTTACACAGGCACTTTTGATAGTCATAGATGGATCGTATCTCAGACGGTTAAGCAGATTTGATCCACCTATGGGCAGGCTGCTTGTACTGACGTCGATTGATGGATCAACGTCAGTACAACCAACCTGTCAGATTTTTTTCATGCGTTCAAAGCAGTGATCATTGTGTTCTGCTGGCAGGGAAGGCTCCCCACCTACAGAACACAATAGTGCTGCAAGAGGGATTCCCCCTTTAGCACTGACTGTGATGATGGGGGAATTGAACGATTTTCTTTCCTTCCACCCATAATGGAAGGAAAGAAAATTGCATAATCTATGGGCTGCTTAACCCCTTGGCGCTGGCTCCTGTTGCCCCTTTAAGGGCATTAGAATGCCGGGAGGCGGGGGCGGGGTTTTTGGCCACATGACAGCTGTTAGTAGCTGTCACGGCGATCACATGATTGGAAAGCAGCAATTGGGAGGTTTCCATTACCCGGTCACCACACGGGCTCTCAGCACAGCTCTATCTGCGCTATTTCACACAAATATGCGGCTGCTCGGCGCCATAGCCCGGCGCCGAGAGGCCCCATATTTGCGTGCACTCGGCAACCAACAGGTTAAGGATCTCATGGTCTCTGGCTTACAGGAGCACTTTTGAATGTTTTACCTCATTAGAAACTGTACAGACTTAGATGGTGCCCGAAAGGTTTTAAAGTGATACTAAAGTCTTTTTTTTGTTTAACCACTTCAGCCCCGGAAGGATTTCCAGCTTTAGGACCGGAGCCCTTTTTGCGATTCGGCGCTGCGTTGCTTTAACTGACAATTGCGCGGTCGTGCGACGTTAGGAAGGCCCCGACTTCACCAATTTGTTTTTTTTCTGAAATCATAGTGAAATTTTGGAAAGCCCGTGGTAGATTCAGACATGTCAAAGATTACTCCATTTTGTAAGTTTTCACGAGGACATTCGGTCTCTGGTACTCTAGGAATTGGACAACCAACGGCTCACGTGCGTTTATACCCCGGAGAGCCGCGGCCCGATACCGCGGCTCGTCGGCGTATAAACACACTTTATCGCGTCTATCTCGACACGACTCTCGGGCACACCACTGGCCCATTACCTTTGGAGGGTTAACGACGAAAGGTTAGTACACTAGCGGCACTGTCGATGATTG
>BLSH010277349.1:1023527-1033980 GCA_018402905.1 Glandirana rugosa
CACACCCCCCAGTCAGACTGGGGGGCGTTACGGCTAGAGCCATTTCACGAAGCTAGGCTTCGTGAAATGGTACACTGGTCGGCACTGGTTAGTGCCGACCAGTGTCACATTATGTCCTTTCGGCAAATAGCCGAAAGGACATCCAGATCGGCTCCCTGGTGGTCCCTGGTCGGCTCCCTGGTGATCCTGGGTGGGCACATCCCTGGGCAGGCTCCCTGGTGGTCTAGGGTGGCGATCCGAGGGAGGGCTGTGCTGATAAATCATCAGCACAAACCCTCCCTGTCAGGGATGCAGCCGATCGGCTCTCCCCTCATCAGGTCTGCAGACCTGACTACAGGAAAGCCGATAAACGGCTTTCCTGTATTACACTGTGACCAGCCGTGATTGGTCACGGCTGGTCACATGGTAAAGTGCTTCGGATCGAAGCACTTTACCGAGATCGGCATTGCGGGGGGTCAGACTGACCCCCCACACCACCGATCGCCGCGATGCGCGCCCCCCCGGGCGCGCGGCGGCTTGTTATCCTGAGGACGTCATATGACGTCCAGTCAGGATAACTCAGCCACTTCCCGGCCGTCATTCTGCATACAGCGGTCGGGAAGTGGTTAAGCTACGAGATAATTCTCTTGTAAAGTGTACATTTCCTTGCAAAGTGAACAGCCTATTTGCCTTTAGTAAATGAACCTCTCTTTCCAAGCTGTCATGTTCCAGTGTAGGACTGAATCTGGTTGGTGGCTATGGGGCAACACGAGCAGTTCATATTTTAGGAACTAAGCTCCTTCCTCAGTTTACCCCATTGTTTTGTAAACGTTGACCTCTTTGCAACATTGCCTGTAAAGTAAATCCAGAAGATAATCTTCCACTTGTAATATATTCCCAAAGATGCACAGAGATATCCCCCAGTACACAATGTACACAGAGGTAATTGGGCAGAAAAAAATCTACTGCAAAGCATTTATGGTAAGCCTGGGAGAGATTAGCTTCAATCATTTCCTGCGTTTTCCTCTCTATTCGCTGATTAGGTCACTGGCTTTATGAAGGAAATTTGCATGCCTTGATAATTATTCCTCTCGAGAACATCAGCTGAAATCCCTTCGACCTCCCAAAAGTTCCCGTCTTCCTTTTCCATCTATAGAAATCTGTGCCATTTTCCTTGTTCTGGACAGGAAACAAAAGAATTCCTGGATAAATCTGTCTGAAAGGAATATGTCTGTGTTGCCTATAGCAATGATCTTTGTTGGGTTTGTTTTTCCACAACAGTGAAACTCTGGTTGTTATGGGCAGTACGCACTTAGGGGCAAATCCTTCCATTCCGGGAATTTGTCTCTGGGCGCATACTGCACTAAACAATAGTACCACTTAGTGCACTGTCCAGTCCTTTCCAGCCCCAGCAGCTTTCAGCCTCTCATAGAGTTTTACAGTCTACCAGCAGAAAGCTGGACAGTGCTCCTGTGCCTTTCACTCACACCAAAACTCGGGGATCTCATGCACCGGGGCCAGGGATGGGCAGGAGGGGTGGCTGCCCTGGGCGCAATGGTTTATTGTAGCAATGCGAGCAAATTCCTTCTGTTACAAGGCTGAAAGGAGTAGTGACAGCAGCAGTGATTTTGACAAGCAAGTGACTGCTGAGCGTAGGATCCCCTAAGCTTGCACATCATGTGCGTAAGGGGTGCGCAGTTTGGCATCTTTGCCCTGGGCTCTGGATGACCTTGTCCCGGGACTGACCAGGGCTAGTCACCAATTGTTCATGCGGTCTTAAGTAGAACTACATCGGTGTCTCCAAACTTTGTAAGCAGAGGGCCAATTTACTGTCCTTCAGGCTTTAGGGGGGCCGGGCTGTGGCTAGCGGGTGTAGAAAATGCACCGGCATCAGTGCCTCATCATTGTTTTTTTATGAGAGAAATAGTGCCCCATTGATGATGTCAAATGTCAATAGAGGGAATGGTGCCCCATCATTGGTGTCAGTTGGTGGAATAGTGCCCCAAGGGCCAGATAAGGGCAAGCAAAGGGCCACATCCTTGGAGACCACTGAACTACATAATAAAAAAATCTTATGGAAGTGTTACCAAATTCAATTTCACGCCCCCATGTGACAGCCAATCAAAATGCACCAGCACAGTCACATGAGAAGTAGAGTAAAGCTGGCCAGAAGGAATTGGTCGAAATTCAAGCTGTGGCTGGCCATGTTGGCACCACCTGGCTCAAAAAACTTTAATTCAAAAATTGTTGGTCCAACAGTGATTGCATCCAATCAGAGGCAGTCACCTTTCAGGAATTCAGATAGCCACAGGATCTGTCTGAATACAACAGCTGCACAATCGCAAGAGTGCCTAATAAATGGACCAACAATGATTTTTTGGTTCAGTACATGACCACAGAAAAAACAAAAAACATCCAATGAATTTTGGGGGTCCATAGATCTCCTCCTTTCTTAAGGCTACAAACGTGTTGGTTGTTTGTTTCCCAACCCTGCAGGTCCTGGTGTATACCACTATCTGTCCATAGATACTCCAACTGCAATCTGAAATGTTTAGATTTCAGAACAATGCATGTCATTTTACTGGAAAGTCAAGCTGTTATATGCATAGGCTATGTTTAAAAGGCTTGCTGAATTCTGCTAAAAATGTGTTTAATGCTACAGTAAGTACTACCACTAAGATCTGTATTCAGGGTGGCATTAGAATGCTGTTGCTGGCTCAGTTATCTCCTAGAGCAGTGGTCTTCCAATTGTGCCCTGGGGCTGAATGCAGCCCTTTGCTTGCTTTTATCCAGCCCTTGGAGCACTCTTTCATCCACTGACACCAAAAATGGGGCATAATTCTTCCTACTGACACCAATGAAGGGGCAAAGTTCCTCTCAATGACACCATTGATGAGGGAAAATTCCTTCCAATAACACCAATGATGGGGCACTATTCCTCTCAGAAACACCAATGATGGGGCACTATTGCTACTACTGACATCAAAGATGGGACACTATTCCTCCCACTGACACCAAAGATGGAGCACTATTCCTTCCACTGGCACCAAAGATGGGGCACTATTCCTCCCACTGACTCCAAAGATGGGGCATTATTCCTACCACGGACACCAAAGATGGGGCACTATTCCTCCCAATGACACCAAAGATGAGGCACTATTCCTCCCACTGACATCAAAGATGGGGCACTATTCCTCTCACTGACACCAATATGGGGCACCATTCCTACCACTGACTCCAAAGATGGGGCATTATTCCTACCATGGACACCAAAGATGGGGCAGTATTCCTCCCACTGACACCAAAGATGGGGCACTATTCCTTCCACTGACACCAAAGATGAGGCACTATTCCTCCCACTGACACCAAAGATGGGGCATTATTCCTACCACGGACACCAAAGATGGGGCAGTATTCCTCCCAATGACACAAAAGATGAGGCACTATTCCTCCCACAGACATCAAAGATGGGGCACTATTCCTCCCAATGAGGGGACACTATTCCTCCCACAGGCACCAAAGATGAGGCACTATTCCTCCCACTGACACCAATATGGGGCACCATTCCTACCACTGACACCAAAGATAGAGCACTATTCCTTCCACTGACACCAAAGATGGGACACTATTCTTCCCACTAACACTAATGATGGGGCATTGTTTTTCTCACTGAGACCTCTAAAATCTGAAGGTCAGTAAACTGACCCTTTGTTTTGAAGGTTTGGAGACCCCTGTTCTAGAGAGCTGCTTGAGGGGACCTATGTAATTCAGTTAGGAAGTCAGGACCAAGGCTGGACCAAGTGCTGACTTTCTAGTTGAAGTCAATATTTGCATACTAGAGCACCCCAGATTTTATGGCTTCCAAAGAGCTCTAGTGGATAACTGAATCCTCGCGCCTACACTAACTTTCTAGTTCTGGTTTATATCAGCTGACATAAGTACAGATTCACTTTAAGGAGTTCAAGAAAGCCCCACAAAGCTTTATAAATGCTTTGTAAACATTTCTTAAATCTGACACTTTTTAGACTAGCTTACTCAAGCCAAGTGTACACGAGTGTGTGCATGATACCTAAAGTTTCCAACAGACACGAAAAGAACTTTACTCTTAACTGGTTGCACTGGGGAATGCTCACGGTTGATCTGGGGAACGTGTGTATGTCTGTAGTCTTCCCATCTGCCCGTTGGCTGAGTTTGCTCAGAGAAACATTGCTTGGCTAGGGTGGATTTTCTTGGCCGATGGCTGTTGTTTTCCCCCAAGACATCCAGCGCCATAGTGCTCCCCCTCCTTCCTCCATAGGCGCAAGCATGCAAATTTTCCTGATGTGAACTATTGTATTTGTATAATGATTGTTCCTAAGAACACTTGTTTGGCAACCAGACCTGCTTGCAATGTCCAATGTTTGTAGGTAGCTTTACACTCGACTCCAGTGTATTTCTTCCCTTTCAATTGATTGGCCTTACGTATAAAAAAGCAGCTCTCGTTCCAATACTCACCCTGTATCTTCCATCCGCACTGTCTCCTGCAGACTCACCTCTTTGCGATGCAGTGCCGTTCCTCTTCTGGATTGAATCACAGCCAGCATTATTAAAGAGGAAGTAAACCCAGATTGGGTTTACTTCCTCTACATTACCCTATAAACTAGAAGCATAACCCATTATGTGCCACTTACCTGGAAACGAAGCCTGCGATGTCCAACGCTGTCTCCTGTGCTGGCGGTGTCCATCTTTAGCCCCTCTTCCTTCCGGGGCCGCGACTCCGTCTCTGTGACTGGCCAGAGTCTCGTGACGTCACTCCCGCCAGTTACGGCACGATCACAGTGAAGAAACAGCACGGAGGCCTTTTCTTCACTGCGCATGATGTCAGCACAGCTAATACACTGCATATCTCCTGAACCGTGCAGGCTTAGGAGATATGCAGGGCACCTACAGGTAAGCCTTACTATAGGCTTACCTGTAGGCTAAAGTGGTTTTCACAAGTTGACAACCACTTTAACCCGCTTCCTGTGAGCCCAGGATGTCAGAGACACGCCCCCTGGGGGGCTGCATTCATTATACTGCTCTCTGCAGCACCTAGACAAAAAGGTATGCATATTGATTCCTTTTTTTTCCTTTCTTTTACGGGGTCTCCGAGGACAGGAAAAAACAGGGGCAGGGCAGTGGCAAGACTAAACAATATTCTTATTCTTAAAAAAAATCTATACACTTTCACTACTTACATAGCTTGTAATGGTCTCTAACTGTTTTCTTGTCTCCTTGTAATGTCCTCCGTGATTTCCTGAACCTCTCCTTTTGCTTCTCACTTCCATTTTTTGGAACGAGCAGTGCATGTTAGTTGTGATCATGTGCACTGCTCTATGCACACTACAAATCGCATAGTTCATAGTCTATTTCAGGAGCGATCAAAAGAGAGTGGCTACATTCCTACATACAGTGGGACCATGGAGAATGAAAGTAGCCACCCTCTAACAGGAGGATTTGGAGGAGGCTGTGAATAGGATTGTTTTTTCTTTTTCAACCACTTGCGGACTTCCCACCTGCAATGTACTGCGGACGGGCGGTCTGTACAGGCAAAGCGATGTACTGGTACGTCACTACCTGTTTCTGGGTTTAGGGCGCTCATGCATGCACAGCGGGAGTCTGGCAGCAGGTCCCAGTCAGTGATTTGTTTATTTATTTATTTATTTCAGGTACTTATATAGCGCCTTCATTTTATGCAGCGCTTTACATATACATTGTACATTTACATCAGTCCCTGCTCTCAAGGAGCTTACAATCTAAGTTCCTTAACTCACATTTATACACACACATACTAGGGCCAATTTAGACAGGATCTTATTAACCTACCAGCATGTCTTTGGAGTGTGGGAGGAAACCGGGGTACCCGGAGGAAACCCACACATTTACAGGGAGAACATGCAAACTCCAGGCAGGTAGTGTCATGGCTGGGACCTGCTAATCGGCTGTGTCCAATCACAGCCCAGAGCCCTGTGTTGACAATCAACACAGGGTTCTGTACAGAGGGAAAGATATCTCTGTTTCTTATCCCTGCAAAGCAGATGTTTAGTAAAAAAACAACTCTCATTACACACATTATACATTGTTAGGCACACATTTATCCCGTCGATTACCCGTGATGTTAACCCCTTCCCAGTCAGTGTCATTAGTACAGTGACAGTGTATATTTTTCGCGCTGATCACTACATTAGTGTCATTGGTGTGGTCAGTGGCAGTTAGTCAGTCCCCTCCAGCGTCAGATTGCTCGCCGCAAAATCACTGATCACTACCATTCGTAGTATAAAAAAAGTTCATGATATTCCATCATTTGTAGACGTTATAACTTTAACACAAAACAATCAATATACACTTATTGGGATTTTTTTTACCAATGACACGTAGCAGAAAACATTTTGGTCAAAATGTATGAAGAAATTTGTTTTTTCCCCAAAATGTTTAGTCTTTTTTGTTTATATAATAAAAAAATAAAAGCCCAGTGATAATCAAATACCACCAAAATCAAGCTCTATGTGTGTGAAAAATGGTATAATTTTCATTTGGGTTCAGTATTGCATTACTGCGCAATTACCAGTTAAATTAGCGCAGTGTTATATAGTAACAAATTACCTATTTATGAAGGGGGTAAAACCTTCCAGAGCTCAAGTGGTTAAACCAGAGGTTAGTGTCACCTTAAGACCACTTATGCACATCAGACAGACTTCTGAATAATTATGTATAAAAATTAATGTTTTTTTCCTGCAGAATAATACAATTAAAATAATGTCACTGTGGCAAAAGTATTAAGTGGATACTACCATATAAAAGAAGTAGTTGATAAGGAGGAGGGGCTATGGAATTGAGGAGGGGAGAGGAAATGGGAGAGGTCTGTGTTCTTTATAATCCATCAGAAATGAAGTAGGCAGGGCTGTCACCACATGCTGTTAAATTCAGAGCTATGTTGTTACATAAAAAAGGAAGCTAGGAGAACTCTAGCAGTTATTTTTCTGTAATTGTCATTTAGGTATACCAAAATTAGGTATATTCACCCATCAGGGTGAATGATGGGCACCACAACATTAGTTATTTTTCTGTAATGGCATTGTGCTTAACCACTTCAGCTCTGGAAGGATTTCCCACGTTAGGACCAGAGCACTTTTTGCGATTCTGCACTGTGTCACTTAAACTGACAATTGCGCGGTCGTGCGACGTTGTACCCAAACGAAATTCGCGTCCTTTTTTTTCCCACAAATAGAGCTTTCTTTTGGTGGTATTTGATCCCCTCTGTGTCACTTCTGATCACCGCTATAAACAAAAAAAAGAGTGTCAATTTTGCAAAAGAAAAAAACGATATTTCTTACTTTTTGCTAAAATACATATCCAGAAAAAAATATATAAAAAAACAAATTTATTCATCAGTTTTGGCCAATTTATATTCTTCCTCGTATTTTTGGTAAAAAAAATCGCAATCGGCATTTATTGATTGGTTTGTGCAAAAGTTGCCCCGTTTTAAAAACCATGAGCATTAATTTCTGACGTTTTTACAATTTTTTTTTGTTTACTAGTAATGGTGGCGATCTGTGATTTTTATCAGGACTGTGATATTGGGGCAGACATGTCGGACATTTTTGACACTTTTTTGGGTTCAATGACATTTATACAGCAATCAGAAATGTAAATATCCACTCATTACTGTGTAAATGTTATTGGCAGTGAAGGGGTTAACCTGCAGGGAGAGATCTAGGGGTTAACTGTGTTCCCTAGGCGTGTTCTAACTATGAGGGGGCTGGGCTGTCAGGGGCATGACAAATCTAACTGATCCCAGTGACAGGGATCAGTAGATCTTTCATATGCTGCCTGATAGAGCGGGGAACCGCCGTGTTTACATTGGCGGTTACCCGTTTTTCTTCTGTGCTAGCCAATCGCAGCTTGCCGGCAGAGATCGAGTCCGCCCGAGCTGCGGTCACACTCCTGTAGAGTGCTACGGGCACGAGAGCGCGCCGCCACCGCGCTCCCGCGCGCTAGCCACACACGAGTGAGCCTCTGTTTATAGACGGTGATTTGTGGTACAGAGCCACTCTGCAGCAGTAAATGTACGCAACGCGGTCGGCAAGCGGTTAAATGGATAAATATGGGGAAATGTGCATGTATACTAGAGATGTACTAAATCATTTTTATTTTGCCTTGATATACACTTTCAGATTGATATTAAAGGCCTCACGGTATACTTAAATTCTCTGGATTCGACCCATCATTGAATCTTAGGTTTTAGGTGGAATTATCCTTAAATGATACCAGCACAGTTTCCTGTTATGAGACGCAGTGTACGTAAGAATCGTCGCCAAAATAGCTTAGAAAATGGCACATAATGAACATTTTCAACTGGAAGCAGGAGTTCTAGGGGATCTGTGAGCTTTGGACACTCACATCTGCTAATGTTTTACAAGAGAGCATCTGCAGAGTGTTCTGAACAGTGAGAGCGGAGATACAGATCTGTGTGTTTAGCAAAAACCTTTCCCCAAAATACAGATACTGGGATGGATTAAATAACATTCTGCAGCCTATAGCAACACTATTTTGGCACAGATGGCCATAATATACAGTAACCAGACTTGTTATTAAATGTGTTGTAATTATCAAAATTAGTGACATATTCACCATCTTACCAAAAGTATTGGGACATCTACCTTTACACACACAGGAACTTTAATGTCATCCCAGTCTTCATCCGTAGGGTTCAACACTGAGTTGGCCCACCCTTTGCAGCTATAACAGCTTCAACTCTTCTGGGAAGGCTGTCCACAAGGTTTAGGAGTTTGTCTATGGGAATATTTGACCATTCTTCCAGAAGCGCATTTTTGAGGTTAGGCACTGATGTTGTCTGGACTGCCATTATAGTTCATGTGCATGTAAAGGCAGGCGCCCCTATACTTTTGGTAATATGCACACACTGTATATATACACCCATCAATGATAACATTATGACAACTAACCATAACCTGTCAAGACGTGGACTCTACTAAAACCCTGAAGGTAAGCTGTAGTATCTGGCACCAAGCCGTCAGTAGCACATGACCATGTCGCTGGTTATCGGTTTTCCTTCCTTGGACCACTTTTGGTTGGTCCTGACCACTGCAGACTGGGAACATCCCACAAGAGCTGCAGTTTAGGAGTTGCTCTGACCCAGTCATCCAGCCATTAAAATTTTGCATTTGTCAAAGTCACTCAAATCCTTACACTTGCCCATTTTTTCTGCTTTCAAACACATAATCTTGTGGGCAACATGTTCACTTGCTGCCTAATATATCCCACCCACTTTTAGATGCCATTTTAACCACTTCACCCCCGGAAGGATTTCCCACTGTAGGACCAGAGCACTTTTTGCAATTCGGCACTGTGTCGCTTTAACTCACAATTATGCGGTTGTGCGACGTTGTACCCAAACAAAATTTGCATCCTTTTTTTCCCACAAATAGAGCTTTCTTTTGGTGGTATTTGGCCACCTCAGCGTCTTTTCTGATCGCCGCTATAAACAAAAAAAGAGTAACAATTTTGCACAAAAACCAATATTTCTTACTTTTTGCTAAAATACAAATCCAAGAAAAAAAATATAAAAAAAATAATTTATTCATCGGTTGTGGCCGATTTATATTCTTCCTCGTATTTTCGGTTAAAAAAATCCTAATCTGCGTTTATTGATTGGTTTTCGCAAAAGTTGCCGCGTTTACAAACCATGAGAATTCATTTCTGGCGTTTTTACATTTTTTTTTTATTGGTAATGGTGGCGATCTGAAATTTTTATCGGGACTTTGATATTGGGGCGGACATGTCGGACATTTTTGACACTTTTTTGGGACCAATGACATTTATACAGCGATCAGAAATTTAAATATCCACTGATTACTGTATAAATGTCATTGGCAGTGAAGGGGTTAACCTGCAGGGGGTGATCTAGGGGATAACTGTGTTCCCTAGGCGTGTTCTAACTGTGAGGGGGCTGGACTGTCAGGGACATAAGAAATCTAACTGATCCCAGTGACAGGGCTCAGTAGATCTCTTACATGCCACCTGTCAGAACGGGGAACAGCCGTGTTTACTTCGGCGGTTTCCCGTTCTTTCCCTCTGGCAGGTCATTGCCGCTCACCAGCGGACATCGGGTCCACCCAAGTCGCAGGCACACTCCTCCAGGGCTGCGCGTCCGCGAATCGCTGCTTATTTGCAGTCGATTCGCGGAATACAACCACATTGCCGCAGTAAAAATACAGTGCGTGGTCGGGTAGTGGTTAATGGAATAATCAATGTTATTCACTTTACCTGTCAGCGATCAAAATGTTATGGCTGATCGGTGTGTAAATATATATATATATATATATGTATATGTAAAGCACTGTGTAAATTGACGGCGAAGTACCTGAAATAAATATATATATATATATATATATATATATATATATATATATATAGAGAGAGTATAAATAAAGTC
>BLSH010277349.1:1033990-1045836 GCA_018402905.1 Glandirana rugosa
TATATATATATATATATGTAAAGCACTGTGTAAATTGACGGCGAAGTACCTGAAATAAATATATATATATATATATATATATATAGAGTTACATGTAAAAGCATCCCTTGTGTAGATACCCTAAAGGCAGCTGCATAAAAGTTTAGGGAGGTGAGGGGTGGAGCTGGGCCAGCACAGAGAATAATTAGACACACACTTAGGCCTCTTACACACAGGCGTATTGAAAAAATTAGCTGTAATGTCGGGACCGACGCCATGAAAAAATCAGCGTTAAAAACGCGATTTCATCTGCATTTTGCATTGGCGTTAATGCGCGTTATCGAGCGTCAGTGCTATGTCGCGTTTTGTTTGAAAAGACATCCTTCTGCTATTTTTGGACCTGAAAACGCTGGCGCTAAAAACACAGATTAACGCCGCTAATGCGCGTTAGTGAGCATTTTGCCGGCTCAGCGTCAAAAACGATCTAGCGCTGCAGCTTCAGAACACGCTGGCTGTGGGTTCTGCTTTCAGCTCACAAACGCCGACTCTATCTACAGCTCAAAAACGTCAGCGTGTGTATGGGGCCATTGAATAGCATGGAGATGCGTTTTTAAGCTGCAAAAAACGCGGCTGTAAAAACGTCCGTGTGTATGAGGCCTTAAGCAGAAACATTATTGGTAATTCATTCTTCGCTTCATTAGTGTGCCAGCTGCGACACACGATTTTAGTGCTGCAATCTTGATTGAGGGGATTGTAGCCCTATTAGTACTCTTGCGACAGAAACAATTAAGTACTGTCTGTGATAATTTTTTTTATTTGTACTAACATACAGTTTTCAGGACAAACGTTCAGGGTGTACCACCTTCTTCAAGGTCCAAGCACTACTAATTCACAAAATTTTAGCAGAATGTTAAAAAAAAAAAAACATCTTGAGAGAAAGAAGCTGATCGTGCCGCAATCGAAAGTGCCTGATCCAACGCGCTGGATTTCTTTTAGACTAAACAAATGATGGCACAATCGTATGCACCATTTTTGTTTTTCGATCAACAGAACGGTCAGTTTTCAACTCGTCTATGGCCAGCCTTAGTCTGTGTAGGGATTTGACTTGACCTGGAGTTGTCAAATTTTCTAGGCACATTGCAAGTGAAAAAAAAGACAATCATTTATGTAAAACAAAAACACTGCTTTTTGTATTTTATTTTATTTTTTTTGGAAGCTGAGCTTTGAGGGTATTAGGTTATGCACAATCATGATGTGATTATCATGATGCAAATCTAACATATTGCATGTTGGCAGTATGAGATTGTGGTGTCATCCAGCTGGCTGGGCACTGTGGCAGGAGTGTGTGTGTGAATCACAGGGACGCCCAAACAGAATCACAAATATTTAAATCAGGTAAATCAAAACATATGAATTTCAAAAATGTTTGCTCATATCAAACAAATATAACAAAATGCTTCCAAACAGACCTAAAAGAGCAAATAATAAACGTTTGTTTTTTAGCGTTTATACATTTTCAGCTGTATACACAGGGCTGGATTTTCCACTAGGCACAGTAGGCATGTGCCTATAGGCGCCCTCCCTAGAGGGGTGTGATCAGTATGAGGTTTGTTTGTTTTTTAAACCCTATTGCTGCCAGGTCCGTATTTCATACAGTCCTGACAGCGGGGGGTTTCACACACAATCCGATGGCTGCAGCCACTGAGATTGTGTGTAAAACTGACAGGCAGACTCCTATCAATTGCTTCCACACGCCCCAGATACCGGTGGATGGAGATGAGGGAGAACAGCGGGCACACAACCTCTTTCCTCTGCTTCTTACTGGTGACCTGGAAAGTGACATATACAACGTCACTTCCGGGTCCCCGTTGACAGTTTCCCCAGCTGGGAAAGAATACAATGCAGCACGGTCTTCAATGCATTACATTCAGTGGAGCACAGGGTCTTTTTCAAGAGAACCTGTCACCTAACGAGAACCTAAGAGAAACTGTCACCTAAAAATCATCACATAAGGGACTTTTGCAAAAAAATAATGTTAAACCCAAGCCCAAACCCCCCCCCAAAAAATGTTAAGGCCCCCACATATACACATACGAATGTAAACACAAATGTCGGGGGCGCCTACACATGAAAACGTTGATTGCGATACACATGTTACATATCGCCACGCACGCCTGATTAAGAGCAATAATTCTAGTACCAGACCTCCTCCGTAACACAAAACTGATGACCTATAGAGGGCTTTTGAAGTGTCGCCTATATAAAATATAGTATACCGAAGTTTGTCACCATTTCACGGGCGTACACAAATTTAAGGTTTGACATGTTGTATATCTATTTACTCGGTGCAACCTCGTCTTTTATTGTTTATTGAGCTTGTCTACAGTAAAATTCACTTTTTACTGAAATGTTTACCTTCGGGTAATTTATCAAGAAGAAAAAAGTCAGTCTTAAGGCTCATACACACTATAAGAAAATTGGGCAAACGTTTTCGTCCAGAGAATTTTCATATGATTTACGTATAGTGTGTACACAACGTTCGACAGCCGATTCCGAATTTTCGTATGAAAATTGGATGGTCAATCCCTAAAATTTTTCTTGGATGGGAACAGAACGACCAATTTTCGGTCGTGTTAATGTGTACCACTATTGTACGATTTTCGTACAAGAAAAATCAGAAAAGAAAGACTGCGCATGATCAGAAACAATAAACAACAAAAAAACCTTAGTCGTAGGAGAATTTTAGTACGAACTTTCTTTTATCGGTTCCGATTTCCTGTGAAACAAAGAGAAAAATTGGACGAACGGTCGCCTGATTTTCTTATAGTGTGTACCCCACTTTACTGTGGGTTTTTTTTTGGGGGGGGGCGCTTCAGAATTCTCTGCCTATAGGTTGCTGAGACTTAAATCCGACCCTGTGTGTACAATGAGAGGTGTTGTATCTAACATAGTTAAGTATCAATCTGGAATCAGTCTGGACATCATTGATGACATGATTGTCAATCCCCGCTGGGTTCCCTGGCCCTATGGAGCAGGAGAAGGTCAGGGGGGGTAATACCTTTACACACAACTGTATATACAGCGCCTGGATTCAAGGACACTGCAGCTGATTTGTATGGTCAGGATTAGTGCAGGCCAGGCATGTCACACTCGGCTGAAACAAGGTGCTGAAATGTATATGATAACATTGTTAGACAGCACATTACAGGGTTGCACTTAAGACTTGCAAATCTGCGGATTATATTACCCTTTATAAGATATAGTATTTGTTTTAAACTGAACTTCAGGCAGATATAAAAGGCATTAATATATCATTAAACATTGTTTTTTTTTGTTTTTTTTTTATGAAAGCAGTGTAATGTTCCTGAATCTGACATGGTATTAGATTGGGGAGTGAAAGGCAGCACAGGGAGCCAATCTGTTTAATTGTGGATAGGAGGAGAGAACAGAGTAAAAGAGAGATGATCGCACCAATCTACTGCCTCTTTGTTTACTGTCCAGTCACAGCCTGAGGGAGGGACAAGACCTGTAAGTTAATTAGGTGCAGCAGAGAAAAATCAGGTCTCCTGCACTGCCAGACAGGGCTGTGCTGTGTGGCAGAGCTGTATAAATCTCAGGACTGGATGGACATAAATGCATAAAACAGCTCACTTATATGTATTTCATCCTTGTATTTATTTGTTTGCTTATTTGTTGTTCACAATGGCCTTACAGCAGAAGCTGGGCAGGTATCCATAGTCACCAATCAGATTTCTTTTTTTTTTTTAAATTGAGGAATACAGCTACCCACCATAGGTTACTTATCCAACTTTGCTCCAGTTTTAATCTGTCACTTTGACATTTACAGCATCGCACAGCTTCACACTGTCTGCATTCTGGGCCGTGCAGCCCCACAGATTGCAAATTAGAAGCAGCAGCTGTGTCTTTGCAACCTCTGCATCCCAATAGGCATGAATAAAACTGCCTGCACTGGAATGCATAGAACACCTGTGCATCTCTGCAGGTAAACACAACCCTTGAACGGACATACTGTATAATATGCCCCCTGTGAACGAGGCCTTATTGGTGTATTAAAGCCCAACTCCATTTATTGCCCCACCTTCTGGCCGCTCTCCCCTCCTCCCTCCTTGAAGCCCTCACCCTGTAATTTTTTTACAAAAAAAAATCCTTTTATGCATGCTAATTTTTCCTTCAGTCTTCTGGCTATAGTCCACTGATGCCACGAGGAAAGGTGGAGTTAGACTTTAATGTTCTAAAAGCCTATGCATAGGGTAGACATATTTGCTCATTACAGTACATGTTCAGGCTCTGCTTTGGGCCCCTTGCACACAGGGGGTGTCTATCTATCTTGTGCATCTTTGCCGGCATTTTAGTGCACCCAGGAGGGATAGGTGCAGAATATCGCCCCACTCCCTGTAGCCTGTCAAAGTCTATGTTAGGGTGCTGCTGGATGGAGCTGAAAGCCACATCTCTGTATATTTAATGCTGGAACAAAAGCATAAAATAGCAAGCTGATAAACAATATGAAAGGCCATAAGAAATTACTTCAGTGTAAAAACTACAGCTTTAATTCAAAATTGACTTTATTCTACCTGTCATATTTACCTCTCCTGGGATCCATCACTGGGTGCCAGTTCTCCTGATCGGCACAGCTTTAGATTGCAAAGCAACACCTGGCTGGGCAATCAAGCAATGTGTTGCTAGACCTAAGCTGAGCCCCATGCTGCCGCTCTTACCTGCGTCCTTGTGTTTCATCAATGTCCGCCTGACTGCTCGGCTGTCAGTGTCCGCAGTGACCTCTGTGCACCCCTGTGCTCCCCAAGACTCCAATTTTCCTCAGAACATATTTTGTCAACTAATGAACTCAGTTTGCTGATGTGCATTTAGTGGATTTAGTGTACCCCAGAACATCCACCATCGTCTAGTGACCCCAGAGAGTTTCTGTGCCTTTCATGGCATCAGTGTACCCCAGAGCATTCATCATTATCTAGTGACACCAGTGAGTCCCTGTGCCCTTTGTGGTTTTAGCGTACCCCAGAGCATCCAGCATCATCTAGTGACCCCAGTGAGTCCCTGTGCCCTTTGTGGCTTCAGAGTACCCCAGAGCATCCAACATCATCTAGTGACCCCAGTGAGTCCCTGTGCCCTTCGTGGCTTCAGAGTACCCCAGAGCATCCAACATCATTTAGTGACCCCAGTGAGTCCCTGTGCCTTTTGTGGCTTCAGAGTACCCCAGCACATCCAGCATCATTTAGTGACTCCAGAGAGTCCCTGTGCCTTTCGTTGCTTCAGAGTACCTCAGAGCATCCAGCATCATCTAGTGACCCCAGTGAGTCCCTGTGCCTTTCTTGGCTTCAGTGTACCCCAGAGCATCCAGCATCATCTAGTGACACCAGTGAGCCCCTATGCATTTCGTTGCTTTAGAGTACACCAGGGCATCCAGCATCATCTAGTGACCCCAGTGAGTCCCTGTGCCCTTCGTGGCTTCAGAGTACCCCAGAGCATCCAACATCATCTAGTGACCCCAGTGAGTCCCTGTGCCTTTCGTGGCTTCAGAGTACCCCAGAACATCCAGCATCATTTAGTGACCCCAGTGAGTCCCTGTGCCTTTCGTGGCTTCAGTGCACCCCAGAGCATCCAGCATCATCTAGTGACACCAGTGAGTCTCTGTGCTCTTGGTGGCTTCAGAGTACCCCAGAACCTCCAGCATCATCTAGTGATCCCAGTGACCCCCTGTGCATTTCATGGCTCCAGTGCACCCCAGAGCATCCAGTATAATCTAGTGACCCCAGTGAGCCCTGTGCATTTGTTGACTCCAGTACACCCCAAAACATCTAATGTAATGTAGTGAACTTCAGTGCACCCCAGAACATCTAGTGTCATCTAGTGCACCCCTGTGCGCCCTGAGATTCTAGTGCACTCTATAACATCCAGTGTGATATATTGACCCCAATGCACCCTGAGACTCCAGTGCACCCCAGAACATCTAATGTAATCTAGTGACCCCAGTGCTTACGTGTGCCCCAGGACTCCAGTGCACCCCAGAACATCTACTATCATCTAGTGACCCCAGTGCACCCCAATGCACCCTGAGACTCCAGTGCACTTGAAAACATTCCCTGTCATCTAGTAACCCCAATGCACCTTTGCTCCCCAGAGCATCCTATGTCATATAGTGTCACCCCAGTGTGTGCTGCACACCTTCGTGACACCTACTGTATGTCTTTGTGTGGTCATCTGGCCTACTATTCTACACCTTCAGTAACCTCTGCCCGTGACACTCCCTTTACAACATTCAGGCTGGGTTCACACCACAGCACGCTCTGGCTCACAGCAGGGGTCCGGTGTGTCCCCCTTCACCGCTTCAGGTCCGATTTCAGCCCAAATCTTGGGCTGAATTTGGACCTGAAACAGACCAAAAGATGCACAGGACCCCTGTGCAAATTCGCACCAGAGCCGCTGCGGAGACACAATCTTCTGCTATTGTGAATTGGAAGCGAGGAACCCTCATCCAATTAGCACTAGTGTGAACCCAGCCTTAACCTCCAACTCCAAATAACTTCAACTTGCTGGTAAATTTTTATACTGTAACGTGGAGCCATGAAATCGGCCATCTCTGTTCCATTGAAGCTTCCCTGGAAGATCCTCAGAGATTACATTGCCATTGTGTCAGCTATTTCATTAGCATTTCAAGGTAACATACAGGCTCCAATATTAGCTGTATGAATGTACTGTATGTTCCTTTGTCGCTATAGATCTATTTTAAATCCCGTTTTTATTAAATCTGGTCTTTTTAAAATAATTTTATAGTAATATTTCCAAGTTTCTGAGTAATATTAATACCTTTCTTGTTCCATTCTACCTGTAGAGATTTTTTTTAGTTTTCTTTCTTTCTAATAAGAAATGTTCAGTTTTGTCTTAGTACCATGAAGAACTACAGGCACATGCTCCATGGTGAGTGATACGTTTGTAGATATACCTCCTCACTGGTGATGAGAACATTACTTTTCCAAGCAGCTGTAACGATTCTCATTGGATAAAACTGACACATTGGGGGGGGGGGGATTACTAAAGGCAGATACACTGCGCACTTTGCAAGTCCATTTACACTCTGCAAGCGAAGTTGCTCCAAAGCTCAGTAAATGTGGGGAAGCTCTGCTGACTTCCATCATCCAATCATGTGCAAACAAAAATGCTGTTTTTTTTCCCTTTCCTTGCACATGATTGGGTATTTTTGCAAAGTGAAGCTTCATCTCATTTACTAAGCGCTAGCGCAAATTTCCTTGCAAAGTGCACAGCCCATTTGCTTTTAATAAATCACCCCCCTTGTAACTGTAAAGCCATAATGGAACTATCTGGTAATCATTTATGCAAATTTGATTATTTCACTGACCTCCCTCGCAGTATAACAGTGTTTTACACCATGACCTTCAGCAGTTCGATGGGATTCCTGCCTGTAGATGTGCTGGTGGCGCGATCCTTCCTGAAGTTTGCTTTAGTTGATGAAGAGTTAAATTGCCCTGGTGTCAGATAGTACCCACTGCCAAGCCTAACCCAGGCCTGTTTACAATAACCGTGTGAGGTTTCAGCCTATAAAAGGCAATGTAGACCTGCCGTGTGTGAGAGGGAATGTAAACGTTTGGAAGATTTGTACGTCTACCATATACATTGAGGAACTGAGGAGACCTCGTTGTAAGAAACACTTGTCTGGGGCCTTTTGCGCTCCTTGAGTCACTTCTTAAAGAGGAGTTGATTGAAGTGCACCTGTGGACTCGCAGAAGTGGATTTGGGTTAATAATAAAAGGACATATATCAGGAGTCTGCTTTTGTATACATAGGGGTTGATTTACTAAAGGAAAGTAGACTGTACACTTTGCAAAGCACAGTTGCACTCTGCAAGCATGGTTGCTCCAGAGCTTAGTAAATGAGGTAATGTTTCACTTTAAAAAGAATGCCCAATCACATGCATGGAAAATTTAAAAAAACATAATTTTTGCTTGAACATGATTGGATGATGGAAGTCAAAGAGCTTCTGCTCATTTACTAGGCTCTGGAGCACCTGCAGTTGCAGAGTGCACAGTCTATTTGCCTTTAGTAAATCAACCCCATAGTGTTATACTAGGAAAGGCATAACCAGTTCTGTTTTATTATAAGTCCTGTGTCCTGATAGCTTGGTGACTAACTGATGATCCGTTGTGTTAGGCTGCATTCACACAGGGGCAATCCGACTTCGGCATGACTTTGCTAGGCGACTTAGAACGCGACCTCAGCGCGACGTACAACGCGACTCCATTTCTTTTTCCTGTAAGTGGCTTCAATAAAGATGGGGGATCCGACTTGGAGGCGACTTCCATTGAATTCTATGGGCACAAGTAGGATAGAAGTCGTCTTGAAGTCGTACAGGAACCTTTTTTGAAGTCAGAGTGACTTCAGTAGTGTACATTAAGACGGCTCTCATTCATTTCGATGGGATTTCAGATGTCAAGCGACTTGGGGAGACTTGAGGAGACACAAGTCTAAGTGCAAGTCGCTCCTGTGTGAACGGGCTCTTAGTCACACAATACAATTTATGAGGTATGATTTTATACTATAACAGTTGTTTAACATTAGAGACCACTGTTGCATCTTTGATTGATGTACACCATTAAAAATACATGTTTAACCATTTTTACAGACAAATGGGTGAATGCTGCAGAAGTGACACAGGAATCAAACGATTGAATAAGGCTGAATAGTGAGTATTACAGTAGTCATTCTCTGCTATTGATTGTATTGCTGGGTATATCTAAAGCCAATATACTAAATTACCAAAAGTATTGGGACTCCTGCCTTTACACACGCATGAACTTTATTCGCATCCCAGTCTTAGTCCATAGGGTTCAATATTGAGTTGGCTCACCCCTTGCAACTATGACAGCTTCAACTCTTCTGGGAAGGCTGTCCACAAGGTTTAGGAGTGTATATGGGAATGTTTGACTATTCTTCCAGAAGTGCATTTGTGAGGTCAGGCACTGATGTTGGATGAGAAGGCCTGGCTCGCAGTCTCCACGCTAATTCATCCCAAAGGTGTTCTATCAGGACTCTGTGCAGAACAGTCAAGTTCCTCCACCCCAAACTCACTCATCCGTGTCTTTATAGACTTTGCTTCGTGCACTGGTCCAAATCATTTGGTGGAGGGAGGATTATGGTGTGGGGATGTTTTTAAGGGGTTGGGCTTGGCCCCTTAGTTCCAGTAAAGGGGAACTCTTAAGGTGTCAGCATACCAAGACATTTTGGACAATTTCATGCTCCCAACTTTGTGAGAACAGTTTGGGGATGGCCCCTTCCTGCCCCAACATGACTGCGCACCAGTGCACAAAGCAAGGTCCATAAAGGCATGGATGAGCGAGTCCTGACCTCAACCCGATAGAACACATTTGAGATGAATTAGAGTGGAGACTGCAAGCCAGGCCTTCTCGTCTACATCAGTGCCCAACCTCACAAATGCACTTCTGGAAGAATGGTCAAACATTCCCATAGACACACTCCTAAACCTTGTGGACAGCCTTCCCAGAAGAGTTGAAGCTGTTATAGCTGCAAAGGGTGTGCCAACTCAATATTGAACCCTACGAACCAATACTAAAGTTAATGTGTGTGTAAAGCAGTGGTTCTCAACTCCTGTCCTCAGGACCCACCAACAGACCAGATTTTAAGTATTACCTTGGGGAGATGCAGTCTAGAATACTGCAATCACTGAGCAGCAAATGATATCACCTATGATGCATTTCAGTTATCCTGCAAACCTGGCCTGTTAGTGGGTCCCGAGGACAGGAGTTGAGAACCACTGGTGTAAAGGAAGGTGTCCCAATACTTTTGGTAATATAGTGTATATTTGTTATTAGGTTAGAATGGCTTGAGCAAAGCCTGATCAGTTTTATTGTTGCTGTCTGTGTCCCTGCGAAGGGGAGCTTCCACCTCTGTTTATCCCATGGTCATTATCACATGAGAAATCCATGATTTTTGGTGACATTTTCCACTTTGGTAAAATGTTCCTATATGGGAACCTGTTCCAGTCAAAACCATCTAAGATGGGTTCTTCTTGCTTTGGGGGGATTTTCCTTTACTTTGTGTTTTGACTTTGGGAGAGGAAGCTAAGGGAAATCCTCCTTGTAAGATGGTAGGCAGGGCTGGAGCCAGCATAAGGCTGCTTAGACAGTTGCCTTAGGGTGCCAGGATAGGGGAGGCAGAAAAATCTGAATCCCTGCATGGGTAGACAAAAATTCTTGCACTGGCCCTTGTCAGCAGGTTCCTTTGACAAAAGTTAATTGACTGATCAACTTTTATACAATGGAGCGGTGCTGACAGGGCCATACACTGCTTGAATTTCGGTCAGTAGGAATTTTCAATTTTTTGTGGTTTTTTTTCTCTCTGATCTTTTAAAATGGCAAATGTGGCACAAGTAATTGATGAAGCTGTAAGGAGCAAAAGTTTGGAAGCATTGATTTGTAAAGAGGCTGTAATGGCAGTGATCTCTAGCAGTCTCATGTAACGCCAGTCCGCTGAAGCATGTCCCCAGTCTCCCCCAACTCCCTTATCATATTTACTATCTCTGACCATTACAGCTGCACCATCAATCATTAAAGAATCGAGATCGCGATTCAACTCTCCTCACTATCTTAAAATAGCATTTTTCCGATTCTATGTATCAAGTGCAGAGAGTTCTCTGCTTACTTCTGACAGCTGACAAAAAAAAAAAATCCAGGCAGCCTGCCAAGTTTATTACAACATCGCTTAGGCGGAGATAAAGAGAAACATTTTAACATGTAGTTCTTTTAGATCAAAGGAATGAACTTCTTCTGTAAATTAGGTCAGTTTAACCACTTAGTGTTGGTTCACACTGGGGCGACCTGTCAGGTAACTTGTCAGCCTGACAAGTCGCGCTCCATTCAGCACAATGGAACAGTTCTAATAGGAGCAACTCAAGTCGCTCCAACTTTTCTGTACTACTTGAGGGCAACTTCGGAGCAGCTTGCATTGATTTCTATACAGAAGTCGATTTGCAAGCCGAGCTGAAGTCACGCTGTATGGGGTGTGAACTGGCACTTAAAGGCTAAACCTTTTTCTGACACTTGTTGCTTACAAGTTAAAATCAGTATTTTTTGCTAGAAAATTACTTGGAACCCCCTAACATTATCTATTTTTTAGCAGAGACCCTAGAGAATAAAATGGAGGTTGTTGCAATAGTTTATGTCACACTGTATTTGCACAGCGGTCTTTCAAACTCAATTTTTTTGGAAAGAATACACTTTAATAATTTAAAAAAAAATAAACAGTAAAGTTAGCCCAATTTTTTTAATAATGTACAAGATGATATTACGCTGCGAGAATCGTGCGAGAATCATGATCTTTATTCTAAGCAAAAAAATTGCGATTCTCGTTTAAGCCAGAATCATGCAGCTCTACTGACCATGCACTGAAGCACTTCCCCAGTCTCCAACAACTCCTGTATCTAGTTCACAGTCTCTGACCATCTCTTGTTGCATGCCCCAATCAAATTTTTGTGCAATTTTCGCGGTCGTTTTGCGGGTCTCCGACACCTTTCCAGTTTTATGGTCCTTCATTTGTCCTACATTACATCCTCTTACACGATAAATAAATTACGATCGCGAAGTTTTAGCAAACTTTTCGCGAACTTTTTGCGAACCCGCAATCGCTATTAATATCGCGACTGCACCCTTTTTACGTAGTTTTTGCGCCATTATTGCGAACTACAAAACGCGCACAAAAAGTTTACGGAGTCACACTTTCATCGATATTAGTCTCTAACCCCGTACGTTGTTCTCTACCAGTCTCTGACACTTGATCTATGTCCTCAACAACCTCTGACC
>BLSH010277349.1:1055098-1072982 GCA_018402905.1 Glandirana rugosa
AACTCCGGAGAGAAGAAAGGTTGGCCCATCAAACTTTAAATGACAACCAGAATTCAGCAAAATCAATAGGGACCTCTGAAGGATTATCTCAATTTCCAGCCCTCAGGGTGTCCTGTGTTCTCTGTAGAAAACAAAATCATTCCACCAAGTTCAGATGATTGTGATGAGGGACGTGTCGCCTTTGATCTGTAATAATCTGACATCAGAGGAATGTTCAGAGGAGGATTACAGAAGTAGGTGGAACTGATAGAAACACCGGGAAGAATCGCCATAGAGAAGATGAAATGTATGAAAGGTTCCTGTAATCTGGACATCTCAGGGACAATGGGGTCAAAGTAAATCGATAATTTGTAGTTTGTAATAAAGAGTTTTCCTTTCCTAAGAAGAAATTCAGGTGTCGCCAAATCCACAAGGGCCTTTGTAGTTGTTCATTCAGAAGTCACACTGTATTTTGTAAATCTTAGGATTTCCTTGAAAAAAATTGAAAGTCATGGTAGATGTCTTTATTAAGTGATGACGGTTATGCAGCCTTAATGTATAATCATTTTTATGGTTATTTACGCAGGAATGTTAGGGGCTAAGAGAGGTAGATATTGGGCCTAATAATATTATCACTTTCAGTGCCACTAGAGTCCACAGCAGGCTACCCAGTCTCAGTTTCCTCCCACTTGGTAGTTTTAGATTAGTGGTTCAGGTACAGACACATACACATATTGGTAATCTGCAAACTAAATCTGAACTCTAAATATTGTAAATATTGAAGATATATAAAACAAAATAACCAATGAGTGAAGTTAGGTATAATTTAAAAAATGGGTGTAAATACCTGAATTTGACTTGGTAGAAGCCTCTTGTAATGCCCTGTTCAGTAGAACTGAGTTAAGGAGTGGCAGCACTAGGGACCAATCAGACTCTGCTGCATGTGCATCTGATGACATTAAACTTGCTTGCAGGTGGGGTTCAGTATAGGCAATAATTCACACAGGTGCAATGGAATAACTTGTATTGAAATAATACAGCAACAATTCACAACAAACCTGCTGGGACAGCTACCTAGCCGGGCACACTCACAGTTCCGATAACGTGAAGCTGCAGGTTCCAGCTAAACCAAAAGCGTCTGAGAGGGGACAGAATGCTGCCTGACCGCCTCATGCCCAGTCAGGAAGGGATGTAGAGGGATGCGTCCCTATGCTTTCCCTCCTCATCAGGAACCTTTCCCTATCACTAGTACTGTCCCTTACAGACGGGGAACCTTTCCCTACTCTACCCACTTGCATAAAGCGTGCCAAACTCAGGGGCCAGGGTCTTAAATAGACTCTGCCACACCTAAGACGCCCACCAGAGTCACATGGGCAGCCAGCATCCAATTGCATTGCTGCCCCAGTGACTCAGGCAACCATAGAGGAACCCTGTTCCCCATGTCTTCCTCTCCCTCTGTATTGCCTCTGCGGTTGAGTGCCACCTGCAGTGGAGGCATCAGACTGATCAGACTGTACCTGTCTACATGCTGACAGCAGAAGAGAGCAGAGTGAGTAGAAGCATGAGCCTATTCTTCCTACTCTAGCTCCTTCGTCCAATCACAGGCTGAGGATGTAGAGGTGACCATGTTATATTGCTTAACTGCAGTAGTCTATACCAGTGGTCTCCAAACTGTGGCCCTTTGCTCACTTTTACCTGGCCCTTGGGGCACTATTTAATTCACTGATAGCAACAATGGGGCATAATTCACCCCGCTGACACCAATGAAGGGGCACTATTCCTCCCAATGACACCAACGACGGGGCACAATTTCTGCCCATGACACCAACAATGGAGCAAAATGACACCAATGATGGGGCACTATTCCTGCTAGGGACATCAACAATAAAGCACAAAACCTCCCACTGAAATGGGGTATTATTCAATAGTCAGGCCCCCCTAAAGCCTGAAGGACAGTAAACTGGCCCTTTGTTTAGAAAATTTGGAGACCTCTGGGTTATTCTATGGGAGGGGTAAATCTCATGACTGGATTAATAGACATACAAATTGTTTGGCAGGCAAAACAGCTCCCATATTAGTATTTCAGTTGTGTATTTCATTGATGACCTGGAGTTCCATCTTTAAATTATTGCAGAAAATGCAACTGAATAAGATGTTCCCTTCAGGTGCATGTAAAGTACATGTATAGCCCATCACTTAAAGAGGAAGTAAACCCAGATTGGGTTTACTTCCTCAATATAGCCCTGTAAAGTAGAAGCATAATGGGCTACTATGTATGTGCCACTTACCTGGAAACGAAGCCTGTGGTGTCCAGCGCTGCCCCCTGTGCTGGCGGCGTCCATCTTCAGCCCCTCTTCTTTCCGGGGCCACGACTCTGGCTCTGTGACTGGCCGGAGCCACGTGACATCACTCCCGCGCGGGAGCCGCCAGTCACGGCACAGAGCCAGTGGAGAAACAGCACGGAGGCCGTTTCTTCACTGTGCATGTGCCGACATGACATCGGCACATGCAAAACATTGCATATCTCCTGAACGTGCAGGATATGCAGTGTACCTACAGGTAAGCCTTATTCTAGGCTTACCTGTAGGTTAAAGTGGTTGTCACAGGTTGACAACCACTTTAAATCTCATATAAGGTGTAACCTCATTTCAAAAGTCAATTTTCAAAAAATATTTTTAAATTTACAACTTTCATTGAAATAATAATACCTGATAATTCTGCCATGAAGGTACTTGTTTAAGGTGACAATGGTCTTCCCCTTTGTTCCAGTTCCAGTAGTCCTACATTGTCACCATATCATGAGGGCTACCGATGGATGCTAAAACATCTGTTCCTACGTACATTGCACAGGCAAGGTCCTCTGTGGTCTTCATCATGAAACTGCCCCAAGAAATGATGAGCAATAGCTACTGGAGTGCCTGTAGATAGGAAGTGGCTCAAAAGAGGGAGGGGAGACACCCTAAAGCCTGGTACACACTATTCGTTTTTTTCCTAGGTTGAAGGAAAAAAAACTGTCCGCTCCAGTCGGACCCGCTGTACTAACGATCTCACGTTAGCACAGTGATCTCCCCCGCTGAGCTGTTGTGTTCTTACAGGGGAATGGCACACCTGCCAGACACCTGCCATTGGCTAAGAATGCTGATCGGGAGCCGGTCAGCTGCTGGTTTTCCAGCTTGCTCATCCGACAGAAGCCGACCAAATGGCAGGCTTCTGTCAGGCAGGTGCGTCGGACGTTTTTGTTTTAACTGGCCAATGTCGGCTGATATTCGGCCCGTGTGTACGGAGCTAAAGGCAGGAAGTGCATTACTGGCCGGATCACCAAAAAAACCAAACGCATAAAAAAAGAAAACGAATACAGCTACTACACCTAAGAATTGGTAAGCTGCATTATATTGCATTTTTGTTTTCGGTTTAATACCACATTGACTGCCCCTAAAATTACATAGGAATGGATAGAAAGCATTGCCAAAAGCCAATACAGACTGGCGATTCGATCCTCAGTCTGTTTATACTGTGTTGGTGACATGTCTCATCATTGTGGGAAGAGTTATTCTTTAAAGCAGAGTCGGGGCACTGAGCCATGTTCTTCTCTGTTTCTTTTTTAAAGCTAGACATCAAACCGCAATTCAGAGAAAGCATTTCTCATCTCTGCCTTGTGCTTTGACATCCTGCCATCCTTGAAGCATAATATCAGATTATGGCCTCCTCCCGATAGCTTGTACAGACTCCAGTCTTTTGCAGACGTGTGGCTGACTCTTCGCACAGATCATTGGCGTCTATACGTCAGCCAAAGTGTAATATTTGTTCTTAACTGGTGGTCTTGGCTGCTGTCCTTACGCAGTAAATTTTCAAGATAAGCTTAATAACTTACCACATATCAAGCCTTATGTTGGAGGATGGGTCTAATTTAAAGCAAGCCCACCATTTCGCCTTGAATATTCTAATGTTGATTTTACAGAAAGTAAGATTGCAGTACTCTCACAAATAAAATAAAGCTTATTGGTAAATAGTGATGAGCTTGGGTGTCCTCCGAATGGATCTCTAGCCAAACTCTGACTCTAGCCCAGGGGTCTCCAAACTTTCTAAACAATAGTATAGATAGTATACTGTCCTTCAGACTTTAGCGGGGCCAGTGAGAGCAGATGATTTTCTGGCATCGGTGGGAGTAAACAATGCCCCATTGTTGGTTTCATTTGGAGGAATTCTGCCTCATCGTTGGTGTCATTGGGCCCCATCTCTCGTGACATTGTGAGGAATTGTGCCCCACTCTTGGTATCAGTGGAAGGAATTTTGTCCCATTTTTGGCATGTCAAGGGGTCAGGAGTGCTTGAAGTGGAAGTTCCACTTGTGGGTGGAACTCCACTTTAATGTCAAGCACTATTACACTAAACTGTATGTGGCCATGATCACAGCATGGTCACTGTATAGAGCACATATTTAGCTGCTTCATTCACAGAATTTCTTGCAGGTTTACAAGAATCTGCATCTGGGGCCTATACATGTAAATATTGAATGCTAATTTACACCTAGCAGAAGTTTAAAGGGTAACTCCACTTTTGTAAAAAAAAAAAATGAACATAGAGTATACAGTATAATTGCAACACAAGTCATATTGTAAATGAATGTTATTAAAAATTACCTTTCCTTTTAAGCCTGGGTTCACATATGTGCGATGCGGGAACCATCGCGATTACAGAGCCGGTTCCCGCATCGCAGGCAGTTCACACTGCTTTCTGCAAACCGCTGCGGGTATCATTACAAAGTTAATGACTCCCCCCAGTTTTGTTCACAGATCGCAGTGCGAACTGTGAACTCGCACATAAATCGAATGCGATTCCGGTGCAGGAAACAAAAGGTCCCTGCACCCTTTTTAGTGCAAATCCAGTGCGAGTTCAGCCATACAACTGTATGGCTGAACTCGCACTGCTCAGACATTGAATGTGTTCGGAACCTGCGGTGCGGGTGCGATTCACATGCGATGACTAAAATCGCAGAAGAGCTCAATCTGCAGCATTTAATTTTCAGTTAAAATGTAATGCAATATGGCTACCTCAAGGCATTCTGTACACAGATGCCATTTCCTGCTTGTGTGATTGGCTTACTGATTTTCCCAGAAGTCTGCACTAGGATACAAATTCGATTTTAAGCATCCCCTGCAACAAAAAATGGCATTTCTTTTTCATACATCACGGGACACAGAGCAGCCATGTACATTACTATCATGCCAATTTCCTCATTAGAGCCCTGCAGGTGCAGCAGCTGATTGATAATTACAAAACCACCCTCATAGAGATTCACTCTGCACATGGATGCAGACAAACACCCAGCTATTTCTCCAGAATAACAAAAGGTAGGAATCTGCAACAAAGTTTGTTAAAATCCTTGCAATGTACAGTGATCACCCATAGGGGAATGTTTTTTTCTTAACAAAAGTGGAGTCACTCTTTAAAAAGAAAAGCATCCGGCTAGGTGTCACATGTTATCCTATTTCATTAATTTTGGTCAAGCGGGGGGCACTAACACAGATGGATGGTGTGGTCCAAATTATGATGTGTTACTTGCAGTACTATACAAGTCCAAGCTCTGCATTCCGTAGTAATGTACATTCAGGTCCATAAATATTGGGACATCTACACAATTCTAATCTTTTTGGCTCTATACACCACCACAATGGATATGAAATGAAACGAACAAGATGTGCTTTAACTGTAGACTTTCAGCTTTAATTTGAGGGTATTTACATCCAAATCAGGTGAACGGTGTAGGAATTACAACAGTTTGTATATGTGCCCCCCACTTTTTAAGGGACCAAAAGTAATGGGACAATTGGCTGCTCAGCTGTTCCATGGCCAGGTGTGTGTTATTCCCTCATTATCCCATTTAGAAGGAGCAGATAAAAGGTCCAGAGTTCCTTTCATGTGTGCTATCAACTCTCAATATGAGATCCATAGAGCTGTCACTATTAGTGAAGCAAGCCATCATTAGGCTGAAAAAACAAAACAAACCCATTAGTGAGATAGCAAAAACATTAGGTGTGGCCAAATCAACTGTTTGGACCATCCTTAAAAAGTAAGAACGCACCGGTGAGCTCAGCAACACCAAAAGACCCGGAAGACCATGGAAAACAACTGTGGTGGGTGACCAAAGAATTCTTTCCCTGGTGAAGAAAACACCCTTCACAATAGTTGGCCAGATCAAGAACACTCTCCAGGAGGTAGGTGTATGTGTGTCAAAGTCAACAATCAAGAGAAGACTTCATCAGAGTGAATACAGAGGGTTCACCACAAGATGTAAACCATTGGTGAGCCTCAAAAACAGGAAGGCCAGATTAGAGTTTGCCAAACAACATCTAAAAAAGCCTTCACAGTTCTGGAACAACATCCTATGGACAGATGAGACCAAGATCAACTTGCACCAAAGTGATGGGAAGAGAAGAGTATGGAGAAGGAAAGGAACTGCTCATGGTCCAAAGCATACCACCTCATCAGTGAAGCATGGTGGTGGTAGTGTCATGGCGTGGGCATGTATGGTTGCCAATGGAACTGGTTCTCTTGTATTTATTGATGATGTGACTGCTGACAAAAGCAGCAGGATGAATTCTGAAGTGTTTTGAGCAATATTATCTGCTCATATTCAGCCAAATGCTTCAGAACTCATTGAACGGCGCTTGACAATGACCAGAAGCGTGCTGTGAAAGCAACCAAAGAGTTTTTTTAAGGGAAAGAAGTGGAATGTTATGCAATGGCCAAGTCAATCACCTGACCTGAATCCGATTGAGCATGCATTTCACTTGCTGATGACAAAACTGAAGGGAAAATGCCCCATGAACAAGCAGGAACTGAAGACAGTTGCAGTAGAGGCCTGGCAGAGCATCACCAGGGATGAAACCCAGCGTCTGGTGATGTCTATGCATTCCGTCTGCAAAGGATTTGCAACCAAGTATTAAAAAGTGAAAGTTTGATTTATGATTGTTAATCTGCCCCATTACTTTTAGTCCATTAAAAAGTGGGAGGCACATATACAAACTGTTGTAATTCCTACACCGTTCAAATGATGTGGATGTAAATACCCTCAAATTAAAGCGGAAAGTTTGCAGTTAAAGCACATTTTGTTTGTTTCATTTCAAATCCATTGTGGTGGCGTATAGAGCAAAAAAGATTAGAATTGTGTCGATGTCCCAATATTTATAGACCTGACTGTATGCTGAGACTTCCTTGGTTGTGTATAACCTCTTGGTTGTGACCATACCACAGGAGGATGAAGGTATTAAACCATCATGGCTTCTTCCTCTGCACCCTTTCCCATAATTTTTTACAATATGGTAAAAATAAAGCCTCTATTGTGTAGCCCTGTAAAAAAATAAAGCTGCTGGTCCATCACATATTTACCAAGTGTCCTTTCTGTACGGCAGTCTATCCGAAAAATGATCCCACATTCCCCATGTATAACAAAATGGTCCACCAGGCAGAGAGTAGAACATGTCTGCAACCAATGATACACCAAGTGCACCATGATTATTTCCTATCACAAGAAGCGGCTATTCCACTTTTTTTCCCCTGGACTTTTTTTCCTGGTTGCTAAGCCATCCTGTTTCTAATTACCCCATTTTGTTGTTAGCATGGAGTTGGTACTAGGGCCTGTTTTCCATCACTGGAGCCTGTAGGCACACACTCCTTGGCACCAAGAAGAAAACAATCTTAGTTAGAGTCAACTCTTTTACACAGAACATTTTTTTAAAAAAACACATGTTTTTCTACCGATAATGGGAAAAATAAGTAACTGTATAGGAAAAACGCTGCCTCTTTCCATCCGACATCTATAGACACAATTCTTTGATTAGAGGTCAGTTTTGCCCTGAGTGCTGTGCAACCAGATGAGAGTCCCTCAATATAAAGCTGCAGGACCATTCTCTGTGTTGCCCCCTGAGACCATGTTGCGGGGCATATGGGACCTTTGTAGTCATGTAACTATCCTAAATTATCATGGCTGTCAGCCCTGCACTCTTGGGGCTCATTCACACCATGTGCAGTCACCTGTGTTTTTGTGCACCACATCAATGCAAGTCACCGCAAAGGCACATAGAAAACAACAGTTTTCTATGTGCCTTGTTCACACCGCAATGTTGTATACATGCACGTTGCAGTACATTGTGTGAAAACGCAACCTACTTGATTTAATGCAATGTGTGTAAATGCAACTGAAAGTAAAGATATAAAAAATAAATTGCTGTTAGTAATTTGACCCTTCCAGGGACTTGTCTATTCAAATGGATGACATGGAAATGCATGCCAACGTGCATAAAAATGCGACATTATGCAATGCAATGTTAAATGCACATCAATGCATTTTCAAAGCATTTTGGTGAGTTGTATGTGCATTATGGTGTGAAAAGTCCTGGAACCCTCTCAAGCTAAAGGTGATATTAAAGGCTTTCTTCTTCGTCATACTTACCCGCTCCTTACAGTGGTTTTGCACAAAGCAGCCCCAATCCTCCTCTTCTCAAGGCTTGCCAGTGCTCTTGAACTCTTCCTTTCTGCCGAGTGCCCCAGGACAAGCAGCTTACAGTAGGTGCACCCGAGAAAGCTCATTCACGAGCTTCAGCTCAGCCCCGCTACCCCTTCTCTCCTCATTGGCTCACTGGCTGTTATTGACAGCTGCCTCAGCAAATGAGGAGGGAGAGCCAAGAGTCAAGAATGCATGAAGGTAAAAACCTTGAGCCTTTACAACCACTTTAACTCCAGCTTTGTTTGGACCAAGCTGGTCCTGTTGAACTATTTCCTTTTCTGAAAGTAAAATATATATGTAAAGTGCTGCGTAAATTGACGGCGCTATATAAGTACCTAAAATAAATAAAATAATACATGCGCCAAATGTCAGCACTGTATAGACTGTATGTAGCATCAGCTACATACAGTATACAGCACTGTAGGGGAGTGTCCCCTCCCACTCCGGAACAAAATTAAAAAGGAACTGCAGTCTGCTCACAAAATTTGTAATAAAAACATCTTTGACATTCCGAAGCTTGCCTCCAACCACCTTGCATGTATTGTGATTCTGTACTTGCCAAATATGCTGCAGAAATCTCCCTCCACTATGTCTGGCTGCAGCCATTTTAACTGTGGGCAGCTGAAGCTGCTGCCTGTTCACTTCCTGGATTGGCAGAGACACACAGAGGCACACCTCCAGTTCGGCAGCCCTGCAGCTCTCATTGGCCCTCTTATGACTCACCCCCCCTCCCTTCCTGACAAACTCTCACAAGAGTAAGAGAGAGAGCTGTGCATGATGTTATAAGCCTAGGCTAATGACCAGACAAGAAAGAGGAAGTGGGTTGTATAAGGTATTTACTGGCAGAAAAAAAATATTTTACATTCCAAAGTTAAATCAACAAGGGCAGAAGATTTAATAGATGGAAAGTTGAAAAAATGACTGAAGAGCCGCTTTAAGTCAGGCTGAGCACTGCTCAACCATTCACATGAAGCCTTGTATTTTAATGAATGAAAACAAAAGCCTTCCTCTGGTTAAATGAAGTGGAGCTTGTGACATCACTCATCCGTCCCTCCACTTCAACCAGTTAGAGGAAGCCCTGTATTAATTCATAAAATACAAATATTTCTGTGATTGGCTGAGCAGCACTCAGCCGTAAACATAGCACTGTATACTATATATATAGCTGATGCTACGTACGCTTTTTAAGTGGGCGCATCTGTTAGTGAAGGAAGTCGTTTGCTATGACCAGCTTAGCTCAACAAAATATTTAAAGAATATGTAAACCCAAAATGTCATATTCCTGATATGTGCCTGCTGTACCATGTACTTGTGTGAAAAGTACCCTGTTCTCTTTGTATTGCTTCCTTCGTCTGAAATCCCTGGTGTCCCTGCCAGTCCCTCTGCTTTCTTATCAAAAACTGATCACACTAAGCAGGAGAGCACATCCTGGTCAATTTTTTGGCTGTGCTGAGAACTCAGCCTACTCTCCTCCAATGATCAGACTTGTGCTGACACCCCCCTCCCCCTGCACAGCCACTCACTGGAAAATTCAGTGTGCTGCTGTTTCTCCTCCCTGAGCTCCTTATGCAGCTGAGAACAGAGGGTTATGTGATCACTTAAAATAGGGGAAAAAAGGTATTTATAATGTTTTTTTAATATGCATACCTAAATGTGTTGCCTTTCATTTCTATTTTAAACGGAATGGGTTGTTTTACAAGGTGAGGGTTTACATATACTTTAAAGTTAAATGAAAGTTGGATTTGGTCTTTGATGCTCTGTTTTTGCATACATGGAAATGGATCCTTGCAGACAAAAGATTATTCTGCTGGACCACCTTACCTGCTACCTCTCTATTTATTCCCATATGCCCCAGCAGCATTCTAGTTGCAGATAAACTACAGGTCCTAGCTTACTTCTCCATCAGCCAGAACTAATGGTTCTTCCAGCTACAACACTGCCAATCCTGCGCTAATGCCACACTATACACTGCCCATGTTCCCCGCAGAGTGTTGAATGATCTCATCACGGCAATGTAGAAGTATGACAGAGAGCAGAGCAGGACTGACAGCTGTTAATCTGATCACGTTGGTGCCAGTGGATTTGCTAGAATACGTAATTCACTTAATAACATTGCTTTGTTATTTTATATGTTTTGCCTTTAGGAATTTGGCACTCAGACAGTCTGTCTCCCAGCCAGCTGCTCCAGGTAAGCGCGCCATAAAGTTACTGTATGTAGCAGATGAATGTAAATATATGGAATACATGACATTTTCAATATGAGAAAACTTTGCCAAGCTTACAAAGTTAAGTGATTAGACACAAGGCTCTCTCACTTTCAGATTAAAGCAATTAAATGCCTTGTCTGTACAGGGCAAAGCAGCAGGTTCACCTAAAGTAGGTATAGATACAGTATCTTATACATGGTTACACTGGTCCCGTTTGGACTAATATAATTATGCATATACCATAATTGGCCGATTCCTTTGGAAGCCGGAAATCACTAAAGTAGACACCGCTGCTCCGGTGATCTCCAATTGCTTCCAGGTCCTGTGCTGTACTAAACACAGGAGGTTGGTCAGTCAGCATAGGTGCCATTCAGAGAATGCTGTGCATTTTGTAAATGGATACAAAGCGTTCTGTGATTGGACAAGGTGGAGAGCATGATGTCACTGCCCTGCCTCTCCACCTTATCAAATCAGAGAACATTTTGCATTCATTCACAAAAAGATTGGTGCTGAGCAGCCAACCTCCTGTGTTCAGAATGCAGCAGGCCAGGAGACGCAGAAGATATTGGAGACCAATGAAGTATTGGTGTCTACTTCAGTGATTTCTGGTTTTCAGGGGCATTGGCCAGGTATAGTATATGCTTAGTTACACTGGTCCAAGTTGGACAGATGTAATTATATGGTAAATATTTATATCTAAAATTCATCTTTAACACCTTGATGCCAGCCATATGCACATATCAAGACACTTAGCGGGTGGGCCTGAACGCCAAGTGGCCGCATATATGCGTCCCTGTTAAAACAACCTACCATGCTGAGAGCACGGCAGGGATCAGTAAGCTCCCAATGCATACTTGTTAGCTGTTACAGCTAATCACAACAGTCACATGACCCAGCTTTTAGAACTCTTAAAGGACCGGGAGGCGGTTGGCGCGAACAGGTTAAATGCCACCCTCCCTAGTAGCACATGCATGCGTTTACTTTTTCTTACCCTCCATTCAGTTCAGTCATCTGGAGCAAAGTAAACCCCTGGTACTTCCAGGTATGGGAAGAGTTGAAAAAGGCTGTCATTAGTCAAGTTGTGAAAATTACAGACACAAGGATCTCACTTAGGCCTTTTTCACAGTGCTGCGACTTGCAAGTCGCGAGATTTCAACGCAATTTCGACGCAATTTCAGGGAATGCCTGTGTAAACTTGAAGTCTAAAGGCCCGTACACACGGGACAATAATCGGCCAACAACGGTCATCCAACAGCCTGTTGGCCGATAATCCGACCGTTAGTACGCACAATTCGACAGCCGATTTCCAATTGTCGACCAACAGAAGTTGGCTGACAAGACTAGAAAACTTTTGTTGACTAACAAGGCGTTGGCCGATGGTTGGCTCGTGCGTACAGAAGTTGGCCAACAAAAGTTTGAAGTTGCAAACACGCATGCTCGGAATCAAGGAAGTGTTCGGTCATGTAAACCTACGTTCCAAATTCACAAATCACATTCACCTGAACTTCCTTTTTATACACTCGTAACACGTCACTACGTTCGGTTTTGTTGGACGATTACTTAACTACTGTCAGTACACTAGACAAAACCGCCGATAGACAATTTGGACAAAAGTTGGACGTGCGGTCGTCCAAAAATCGGCTCATGTGTACGAGGCTTAAGGACCTCAACTCGCATCAAAGTTGGCCTAAGTAGTACAGGGACTAGTCAGTGTGACTTGAAGATATGAATGGTTATCATTGGGAATCATGGGATACGACTTGTCATGCGACTCTGATGTCCAAAGTCGTAGGACAAGGCCCCTTTCACACTTGTGCGACTTGTCCTGCGACTTGGGACTGCAAAGTCGCATAAAAAGTCATACCCCATGATTTTCAATTAGTACCATTCATATCTGTGCGACTTCAAGTCGCAACAACTTCAAAGTAGTCCCTGTACTACTTAGGCCAACTTTGATGCGAGTTGAGGTGCATAGACCTCAAGTTTACACAGGCATTCCCTGAAAATCGCTGTAAAATTGCAAAATTCACAGCAGTATGAAAGGGGCCTTAGAAGAAGCTTTATTGTGAATGCTTTAAAGCTGAACTCCAAGTATGATTTTAATTGCATACTTACATTGGTCCAGCTGGGACCAATGCAAATATGCATAGCGCATACCTGAGGGACTGTTGTGGAAGCTGCCAATCACTGTGATGTCACCGCCCTTCCTCTCCTCCTTTTTCAATCAAAGAACGCTTTGTATTCATTAAAAAAAAAATACAAGACAGTCTGTAAATGGGGCAATGCCGAGCATACAACACCCTGTGGTCAGTGTGCAGAGTAAAAACTGCTAGCACGGGACCCAGAAGATGGCAACATTCACTGTAGTAGTTTCAACTAGCTACTTGCCTACTGGCTCGTGTAGGAGTACAGGGGCAAAACGGCTCTCCTGCACCGGATGATCGTATCTAGTAGGTGATCTGGCACTTCCGGGTAGAGGGCACGCAGCTGTGCTGTGATTAGACACAGCACAAGGCGATCGGCGGGTGTCGGCCAATGGGTGACCGCTGGCACCCACTGATCGGCAAGGAGAAAGACAGAACAGAGCTCTGTCCTGTCAATGGGGATGTGTTGGAAATAAAATTCAACACATGCCTTAGTAAAAGCACCACAAAGTACACAAAAATGCTGGTTAGGCACACAGTTAACCCTTTGATCACCGAGATGTTTAACCCCTTCTCAGCCAGTGTCATTAGTACAGTGACAGTGCATATTTTTTGCATTGATCACAGTATTAGTTTCACTGGTTCCCGCAAAATGTCAGTTAGTGTCAGACTGTCCATCGCAATATCGCAATCCCACTATAAGTCACTGATCGCTGCCATTACTAGTATAAAAATAAATAAATAAATATAAATTCCAGTATATACCATAGCTTGTAGATGCTAAAACGTTTGCGCAAACCATGCAATATATGCTTACTGGAATTTATTTTACTAAAATTATGTAGCAGAATACATATTGGCCTAAATTTATAAAAAGATTTCATTTTTACAATTTTTGTTATTGGATATGTTCTATAGCAGAAAGTAACAAATATTGTTTGTTTTTCAAAATTTTTGGTCTTTTTATGTTTATAGTACAAAAAAAAAATCTCTATTTGTGGGGAAAAAGTGACTGCGCACAGTGTCAGTTAAAATAACGCAGTGCAAAAAAAGCAAAACATGACCTGTTAATGAAGGGGGGTAAATCTTCTGGAAGTCAAGTGATTAGCTTTCACAGCAATCTCTCAGGTATGAGATATGTATACTTAGATAATAAAAACTACATATATATATATATATATATTTTTTTTTTTTTTTGGCTGACAAAATATATTATGAATGGCTATATATACTATCTATCTATCTATCTATCTATCTATCTATCTATCTATCTATCTATCTATCTATCTATCTATCTATCTATATATATAAATATATATATATATATATATATAGTATCTCACAAAAGTGAGTACGCCCCTCACGGTTTTGTATATATTTTATTATATCTTTTTATGTGACAATACTGAAAAAATGACACTTTGCTACAATGTAAAGTATTGAGTGTACAGCTTGTATAACAATGAAAATTTGCTGTCCCCTCAAAATAACTCAACACACAGCCATTAATGTCTAAACCACTGGCAACAAAAGTGAGTACACCCCTAAGTGAAAATGTCCAAATTGGGCCCAATTATACATTTTTCCTCCCCAGTGTCATGGGACTCGTTAGTGTTACAAGGTCTCAGGTGTGAATGGGGAGCAGGTGTGTTAAGTTTGGTGTTATCACTCTCACTCTCTCATACTGGTCACTGGAAGTTCAACATGGCACCACATGGCAAAAAACTCTCTGAGGATCTGAAAAAAATAATTGTTGCTCTACATAAAGATGGCCTAGGCTATAAGAAGATTGCCAAGACCATGAAACTGAGCTGCAGCACAATGGCCAAGACCATACAGTGGTTTAACAGGACAAGTTCAAAGAAGTTGAGTGCACGTGCTCAGCATAATATCCAGAGGTTGTCTTTGGGAAATAGACGTATGAGTGCTACCAGCGTTTCTGCAGAGGTTGAAGGGGTGGGGGGGTCAGCCTGTCAGTGCTCAGACCATACGCCGCACACTGCATCAAATTGGTCTGCATGGCTGTCGTCCCAAAAGGAAGCATCTTCTAAAGATGATGCACAAGAAAGCCCACAAACTGTTTGCTGAAGACAAGCAGACTAAGGACATGGATTACTGGAACAATGTTCTGTGGTCTGATGAGACCAAGATAAACTTATTTGGTTCAGGTGGCGTCAAGTGTGTGTGGCGGCAACCAGGTGAGGAGTACAAAGACAAGTGTGTCTTGCCTACTGTCAAGCATGGTGATGGGAGTGTCATGGTCTGGGCATGCATGACACTGGGGAGCTACAGTTCATTGAGGGAACCATGAATGCCAACATGTACTGTGACATACTGAAGCAGAGCATGACACCCTCCCTTCAGAGACTGTGCCGCAGGACAGTATTCCAACATGATGACGACCCCAAACACACCTCCTAGACGTCCACTGCCTTGCTAAAGAAGCTGAGTGTAAATGGACTGGCCAAGCATGTCTCTAGACAAAAACCCTATTGAGCACCTATGGGACATCCTCAAACGGAAGGTGAAGGAACGCAAGGTCTCTAACATCCACTAGTTCTGTGATGTCATGGAGGAGTGGAAGAGGACTGCAGTGGCAACCTGTGAAGCTCTGGTGAACTCCATGCCCAAGAGGGTTAAGGCAGTGCTGGAAAATAATGGTGGCCACACAAAATATTGACATTTTGGGCATAATCTGGACATTTTCACTTAGGGGATGTACTCACTTTTGTTGCCAAGGGTTTAGATATTAATGGCTGTGTGTTGAGTTATTTTGAGGGGACAGCAAATTTACACCGTTATACAAGCTGTACACTCACTACTTTGTAGCAAAGTATCATTTCTTCAGTGTTGTCACATGAAAAGATATAATAAAATATTTACAAAAATGTGAGGGGTGTACTCACTTTTGTCAGATACTGTATATACATTCTTATTATTATTTATTTTCATTTTTATGCCTGTGGTGTGTGTATCTGTCTTTTCGAAAAGCAGTTTCTTAGCTGTAACGATTTACCCAAGTGTTTGCCTCAAGATTGTAAAAATCTAGATATGCAAAATGTCCCTGGAAGTTCTGCTGGCAGCCATGAAACTGGACTGCAAATATTGAAGGTGTGACTGTTTTTGCAGTTGCATAACGTGTGATTTATCCGTAGTGAGACTCGGCTCTCTCACAGCAGAAAGAAGGGTGTTGTTTGATAATACTGAATTTATTTTTCCTCCAGGAGAAACGGTAAATTTCCGTATTCCATATACTACAGTATATAGCAGGGATATGCAATAACATCTCAAACAGCCAGCGACATGACAGATACCATACCCCACATTTGTTTGGGTTGAGGTTTTAGCTAGAATCAGTCTGTTATTTTATTCTTTTATTGCCAAATTCTGTAGCAGTTTTCATAGATCTTTCTTGTCAGTTCTTGTAGAAGGTCTAGGTCCATTTTACAGTCAATAGTGCTCTCAACCAATTGCTTGGGGGTAAATTTTAGAGTGAGCTTTACAAAAAAAGACTGGCCTCTAAAAGAAGAGGCACTATACAGTGCCTTCAAAAAGTCTTTATACCCCTTGATATCTTCCACATTTTGTCATGTTACAACCAGAAACGTAAAAGTATTCTATTGGGATTTTATGTGATAGACCAACACAAAGTGGCACATAATAGTGGAAAGAAAATGATAAATCATTTTCAATTTTTTTTTCAAATAACTATCCCAAAAGTGTGCCATGTTTTTGTATTCAGCCCCCCTGAGTCAATACTTTGCAAAACCACCTTTCATTGCAATTACAGGTGCAAGTCTTTTGGGGATGTCTCTACCAGCTTTGCAAATCTAGAGAGTGAAATCCTTGCCCATTCTTCTTTGCAAAATAGCTCAAAGTTGGATGGAGAGCGTCTGTGAACAGCACTTTTCAAGTCTTGCCACAGATTTTCAATTGAATTTAGGTCTGGACTTTGACTGGGCCATTCTAACACACGAATATACTTTGATCTAAACCATTCCATTGTAGCTCTGGCTGTATGTTTAGGGTCGTTGTCCTGCTGGAAGGTGAACCTCCGCCCCAGTCTCAAGTCCTTTGCAGACTCTAACATCTTTTCTTCTAAGATTGCCCCGTATTGGCTCCATCCATCTTCCCATCAACTCTGACCAGCTTCCCTGTCCCTGCTGAGGAAAAACATCCCCACAACATGATGCTGCCACCACCATGTTTCACGGTGTGGATGGTGTGTTCAGGGTGATGTGCAGTGTTAGTTTTCTGTCATACATAGTGTTTTGGTTTTAGGCCAAAAAGTTCAATTTTGGTCTCATCTGACCAGAGCACCTTCTTCCACATGTTTGCTGTGTCCCCCACATGACTTCTTGCAAACTGCAAACAGGACTGTATATGGCTTTCTTTCAACAATGGCTTTCTTCTTGCCACTCTTCCATGAAGGTCAGATTTATGGAGTGGACGACTAATAGTTGTCCTGTGGACAGATTCTCCCACCTGAGCTGTGGATCTCTGCAGCTCCTTCAGAGTTACCATGGGCCTCTTGGCTGCTTCTCTGATTAATGCTCTCCTTGCCCTGCCTGTCAGTTTAGGTGGACGGCCATGTCTTGGTATGTTTGCAGTTGTGCCATACTCTATTCATTATTGGATGATGGATTTAAAGCATTTGTTAACCCCCAAAAAAATGCTGCTCCTGTCTATTTAATGTGCAGTTTTGCTTTTTAAATTATCCCTCTGTATCCCCTAAAATACCCATTTGATAATGCTAGGTCATGACTTCCTCCCTGAGTGCTGACTCCCCTTGTATATTACTTATCCTGAGAGCCCCGTGGTCTATGCAGGCTATGTCACTCCCAGCTCTCCTATCTCCTGTGTGCCTGTCTTCAACTCCCCCTCCTCCCCCCTCCCTCTTCCTCTTGTAGCTTCTCCTCTCTGCTCTCATAATTAACTCTAAAAGCTCCTATTTCCTCTGTATTAGAAGAAGAAGTTGATTGTGTCAGTGGTTCTGTACCGGCAGGTGGATTTGACTGTCCGTCCCGTTCCTCTCGTAATTAGTCTCTT